>OZ029916.1:30163086-30738086 GCA_964023275.1 Norana najaformis | reverse complement strand
TCCGTACCGTAGCTTCGTCTAATATTAATTCGGCATGGATTTGTACCAGTCTGCGAGCAGACAGTCTGTACTGCACTGTATCATAGTAACCTGCCCTGTAGCACAGTTAGTCCTGCAAGATCAACAGGATATGCATATCGATGCATATCCTGGATTTGAACGCACGGCGTTCGGGTAGAAACGGTTGGCGCTTATCAGCGCAACAACATTGACGAGCCTTGTTACGTATCCTATTGTTTATCTTCGAACAATGGTATCGCCCTCCTCCCCGAGCGGACGGATCTAGGAGGCCAGACTCTGCATGCGAACCGCCCAGTTAAGCTCGTGTGTCGGTCGGTCTGTCTGTTTCTCTAACACACAGCATCACATTCACTCTAAGGTTATCTCTTAGCGGCGGGATGCTAAAAATTAAGGCTATTTCCTACAGAGATAAGAGCACAGCTACAGTACCATTCTTTTGCCCCTCTCCTTGCCCCTCCTATTGCAGCTTATGTGGAATGGTTCCTTGCCACGCCAGGAACCTTAGCCTGACAGAAGGTGTGCACAGGCCTTTATTCTACCATCAGCCTTGTACACAGCATGGGTCTCTGGCTACAGTTTGTTCTGCATCGTAATCGTAAGTCGTAACCGTAAACTCACGATTTCAACAGCTCCAAAGAAAGCTAAGTCGCAGGAATCAGCTTATTCACAAGCGCTTAGTCAAACAAATCAGTAGGGTCAGATTCGGTTTCAGGTCAAGATCCAAGGTAAGGCAAGCAAAGTCAGACGGCTGTGGTGGATGGTATTTAGAATTGGAGCGGCAAGATAGATACGGGAAAGAGGAGGAGTCAGGGTAGGATTTGTGGAGTTTTGAGTCATGCGCTCTGATTGCAAGGGGTGAATTGTTTGTGAACTGACAGTCGAAGCCGATGGACGATGGAAGGACGGACGTCATAGGAGGATTCGTCTGTAAGCAGAACCTTACAGTCGAAGTGTATACACAGTCGTATCTATAGTGCGGTGCAGACAGCCCACTTCAAACGCTCTAGCTTCGATGGGTTCAGCCGCAGAAGCCTCCAGCGGCAGGAGCTTGTGATTCTCGAAATAGCACCCCGCTGGTTGGCGTGCGTGCGTGCTTGCGTGCGTGCATGCGTGCCGCGTGGCCCCATGCATTTCTTGGCAAAGCGTTCTCCCGTACTTTCGCCAGAGTCTTAAACAATCCCGTTGACGGTAACCGAAGCAAACGGTGCCTTTGTTCATCAGATACAGAAGTTTAAGTTCACCTTAAGGAAGGAGAAGAGACGCAGCTCTTTACACAAAACCGCAGGAATGCTCACCGTCGATCCCTGCCACCGACTTTCAGGCCTAATACGCAAACTGGATAACTATCGCAACAGGAATTATCAACTGGGAACGTCGTGCCAAGGTAAAGCTACTAACGAGTGGTGTTATTAAACTCATTTACGTAGGCCTTTCATTTCAGTTTGCTACGTAGGCCTAAAATGCAACTGCCGAGCGAATGGGACTCTTCGTCTACCTTAGAAGCGAGATTTACAGCGTAAGCAATTCTCAGAAAATCTCAAATGTAAAACCGTGCAGATGATACGCAACAGACAGCTTGGAATTAACGATGCCTTTACAGTGCTGCGCGAATGAGCATATATGTATCTACCATATGTATCTACCATATGTAGGCCAGTGGCGGCTCCAGGATTGCTTGCGTGAGGGGCAAGAGCATTGGCAGAGGGGCGCCACAGTCTGGCAGTCCACCATGCAAGGGTCATGTCTAAGGGGCGCCGGCATGTAACCAAGATGGGCGGGGCGATCCGCCCCCGCGCCTATAGCTAAATCCGCCACTGATGTAGGCTCACTCTGTATAGGCCAACTGTCACCTAAAGTATGGAACCTGTCTTGGCCCATACAATACATTGCTCTATAAAAACGCTGCTGTATGCATCCGTTCGTACTCCAAGTGTGTATAAAAGCACGAATCTGTATGCATGAACACGCGCATAGCATTACGCCTGTATGCATAACCGAAAGCAAAGGTAAGTCGGTGACGCGATGACGAAGTAGAGAAACAGCCTACAGGGGAACGTGGGTGTTTAGCCCAGTAGAACACACAGATGTTTTATGCATAGAATTCAATAAAGGAGCTACGACGGAAACAGACCCACTTGCAGGGGCGGATCCAAGATTTCAGCACGGGGGACACATGACAAGCGCGAAGGGTAAGCCGCAGTGGAGTCCAGGGGCAAAGCCCTGGTGGAAGGTCAGAGGGCAAAGCCCTGGTGGAAGGTCAGAAGACGAAGACCTCTGAAGCTGTTTTTTTACAAAATGCGTCGTTTTGGGCAAATTTCCTTGCATTATTTTTTAGGGTTTACATCGTGTTCTCGCCCATATTTTGCAAATTGATGCATACACGATGTACTACACGGCCTTATAAAAGCTGGCAATAGTGACACTATACACTATTTAGAAGACCCGCCGAGAGAAATCCTGGAAGGGGAATCGGAAAGGCCCCATGATTAAATCGAAAGTTTAAAATTTAAATAACGCAATTTGTAATTTAAATTACTCCATTTGTAATTTGTAAGTGCACGTTTATGTAGCGCCTTTTGAAGAAAAATATTAGAGGTACTCGGACCTGACAACTCAAGACTACGATCAAATAGAACGGTCTTCAACCGCCGGCGAAATAGAGGAGTATAAAAAAGCTCAGGTCGCAGGTTGCATGGAAGCCTTTCCCAGAAAGAGGGGCCGACCACGACAAAGCTTCCACGTTGCATTGTGGCAGTGCGGGACGGGTGAACAACCAGATCGCCCTGCGTTGAAGAGCGAAGAGATCTGCGAACAGGTAGAGGTGACACCAAAACACGCAGCTCGCTAAGATGAGATGTAGCACAGCCAGCCAGACAGTTACGCATCAGCAAAGTAAGATCGAAACGCAATGCGTCTTCGCATAGGCAGCCAACGCAGCTCGTCTCGCATGTATTTAGACATAAGACCATACTTCGGAATGCCACCAATTATCCGAACTGAGTCGTTAAAACTGGATTGAAGAGTTGATTAATCCAAAGAAGAGACACACCCACACACCCGCAAAATCAGCATTACCATATTGAACGCAAGTGCATATGAATGAATGCCTCAAGTTCGAAGCAGCTTTGACAGAGAGAGAGAGAGAGAGAGAGAGAGAGAGAGAGAGAGAGAGAGAGAGAGAGAGAGAGAGAGAGAGAGAGAGGGAGGGAGGAAGGGAGTGGCAGGCGTCGTATGGTACGGATCTGACGCAGATGATAAAAGCATGTTCAACGTACTATCTTCACATTCTCCGAGAAGGAAGTCAATTCCTGGTCCAGTGTCATAATTGTTTACTTATATCTATAGAAGAATATAAATAATTGTTTACTTATATCTATATAAGTGTATAAATAATTGTTTACTTATATCCATATATGTGTATATGGATAATTGTTTACTTATATCTATATAAGTGTATAAATAATTGTTTACTTATATCTATATAAGTGTATAAATAATTGTTTACTTATATCTATATAAGAAGTATATAAATAATTGTGTGCACTACGTTTAGTGTGTGCTACTACCATAGGTTTAAGTTCTTACAGGCTAACTTCAGAAATGAATTGAATGACAGCTTCTGGTGCAAAGTGATACCACCGGCTACCTATACTTTAAACTTACTTTATGAATAGCCATCTAGAAAGTGTAGGCCTATCTGCTTAACTCCTCACAATCTCAGAAAATAGACCTACAATGGCAATAATGTCACAGACTATTTCGGCGCCAGCACTTACATTTTCTAGACTTTCAACTGAAAGAACTGTTGATGGTCCTGCAGGTAACTCTTCTTTTGATGCAATTCCAAAATGAAATGAAGTAGGTACGACTGCCCTTGTTTGCATTCTCAGTTCTATCCTCACTTTACATTTCTGAGCTCCTGATTTATGTTTATACTCCAATGTTCTCAAAGAAACATTATAATTTCTATTTAGTATTTAACAGACTGTGCAATGTAATCAAATTCTAATATTCAGGCCCTGTATATACGTTTTGTGGGCATCTGAAAGATCTATGTCGATACAGGACAGAGAACGTGCTAATAGCACTCATCACTCTAGTAGATACAGCCAATCTGCAATTCCTCTTTCATTTCTACTGGGACTTTTAAGGTTCAAGGTTCAGAGATTAACAGAAATTAGCCTAGTTATTTTATTTATAAGATGCAAGTAAGAGTTTCACACACATATGCACACATATATAGGCTACATATAATGTCACTATGCATACTAGATTTAGATCTCCGTGTTCAGGGCTGAAGATCTTAATAAGGGGTAGGTATTATACACGTTTATATACGTTTATATTATATACGCAAGAGAGGAAATATGATACTGAGACAGCATCTATAACCGTGTCCTTTGTAAAATGAATGGAAGGGCGAAATTTGAAGTATTTTCGATGCATTATTTTAAAGCTTTTTGCATCGTTATTCTATAGCCCTAGTTTGCTTCTTTCAAAACAGCAGACGGGGGATGGCTCCGGTTCCCTAGATCCATCCTTGCTCACGTGTATCCCCTGTCAACCTATACCAGCCAACACATAAGGCCTAGCTGCCAGTAATATTGATTGTAGCTTAAGTAGTCAAGGCAACGCTTCTACGTGAAAGTAGAAGGCGCCTGATACAAAATGAAATTTAACGATATCTTCGATCTCTGAGTCGTCTGGGAATGTCTGCGTTTTGGGTTAATGCAGGATAAAAGACGGTAAATCGAAGCCCTGTTATCGGAAAGCTCCCGCATTTAGCACTAGAAACCCCCAATGCGTAGCTTGTAAGGTTCTAGAGCGGATAAGGGTCAGCTGTGGTGGATAAGATTGCAGAGTGAATAAGACTCGTAAGCTTAATGTAACTGTGTATACATTGGTGCGGTCCCAGCTACCAATCCCACCCACGTAAGCACACATATAGTCATAGCACCGACACCGTGTGTCATGCAACTTAAACGTGCGTAGAACACATCCCCAAAAGCAACGCTATGTGTAGGCACATGATGCCCATATTATGTCTATATTCCCATACGGCTTCACGATAGGACATATAATTTAAGCATATGTATGCGAATATTGACGTAAGGGCTTTATATGTTCTACACATGATGTTGCTGTTGGGTGTGTGTGTGTTCTAATATTACTAGAAGCATTACTGTGATTAGATGGAAGTGGATCTAGTGGCTGGCTATGGAAACTGGAAATACGCCTTCACGATATGGAATGCGTAGAATGATTGTGTGTACGTGCACAGAAATCCGTCATATCATTCAAGTATCGTATAGCTTGTGTACTAATGGCACTGGAAACAAATACTGTAGCTACATGGAAAATGCTTTAGCAAGCGTAGGTCACATGATAAAGACCTAGTACAACTTAGAAAGGCAAGCTGTAGGCCTTTCCCGCGTAAAAAGCAAATGCTGTACGCCTAGCCGGTGAAACCGAGATTTGTTTATCAAATATACCCCGATTGTTGCCGTATCTGCGTACAAGACTTACAGGCGGCTGGAGCCAAGAAGTGAGTTAGGCCTACAAGGGAAGCGCTGACAAATAATTTACGCAGCGACAGTTCGACCTCTGGTGAACGTAAACTGCAAACGATTCGTGTGTGAATATAGGCCTAGCTTCTACTACGACGACGATGGGAAGCGTTCTTCAGCTGGAAGAGCCCAACGCAACGGCGTTCAGCATCAACACTTCTGCCACAAACGTCTACGGCGATGCCGAGTACCATCAAAAGCTGGTGTTCGTAACGGCCGTCGTCGTTCCCATCGTCTTCGGCATCATCTTCTGCGTCGGGGTCGTTGGCAACCTGCTGCTTATCTACACCGTCCTGCGGCATAAGGCCATGCGCACGAACCCGAACGTGTTTCTCGTGAGTCTTGCGGTCGGTGACTTCCTGCTGCTGTTCATCTCTGTTCCATTTACGGCACCGCTCTTCACGCTGCCTGGGTGGTCATTCGGCGTGGCTGTGTGCAAGCTGAACGAGTTCATGCAAACGCTCTCGCTCGGCGTCTCCATCTTCACGCTGACGGCCGTCTCCGGCGACCGCTTCATCGCCGTCGTCTACCCGATCGTCTCCTACAAGTGGTCGACGCTGAAACGGACTCTTCAGATCTGTGCCGTGCTGTGGGTCTTCTCCGTCGCACTCGCCATTCCCGACCTCGTCAACGCACACGTCAGCGTCTTTTTGCTGGCCAAAGAACCCTTCCACGTATGCGACGTATCTCCGGACGAGTGGGGTACATGGTACCTCATGTTCAGATCGATGTTTCGATTCGTTGTCTACTTCGTCATCCCCATCCTAATCATTGCGACGATGTATACGCTGATCGCCAGAACGCTCCTCCACTCTCCCCTCGAGCCGGTTCCTCGCGGCCCCGCAAACAACATGACCGCAGCCTGGGCGAAGCAGATGCACTCGCGCAAAAAGATCTCCAAGATGGTTCTGTGCATCGTCGTGTTGTTCGTCATCTGCTGGGTTCCTCGCCACGTGTACTTCATCATGTTCTCGTACACAGATATATACTACGACACATTCATCCACATCTTCAAGATAACTGGATTCTGTCTGTCGTTCGCCTACTGCTGCGTCAATCCGGTGGCACTCTACTTCATCAGCGACGAATTCCGGAAATACTTCGATCACTACCTGTTCGGCTGCTGCTGCAAGTCGCGTCGGCTGAAGCGCAGACGAGGAACGGGTTACCAAGACCCCAGAGGACATCAGCTGTCGGCGACTGCGAATGGTGACAGACTGGCGGGAAGCCACTCGAGACTGTCCTATACCCCTGGGACTACACCAAACATGTCGCTAGAGGATATCAGAAGAGTGTAAACAATTAATTCATCCGGACAAGCGAAGTCCTTGTTATCATTATACGGTTGCAAACATCGTTAAGTACAGCAGCAAATGACATCACTCAGTCATATACATGTAGCCTACAACGCCAAACGTTTTGCTCTACTGGGTATCATCCTCACATGTTGTCGTAGGCCTACATATAAAGATGCCGTTTGTGTATTTTGTAGTAGATTGATCGATGTACAACTGATATTGCAAAAGTCTTGTAGGCACAACTCATCAACCACATTGTAAGGATCTGGTATTAAATTATTTTCTTTAAATCACGCTGCCAATTCCTTATGCAGAAAGTAGAATTTCTATAGGGCCATGACTGTTATTAGTTTTGGCCTCCCTAACAGTTAATGGGTTGACCCAATTATTATGCCCCTGTTTAATTATGTAGTGTAATGCAGTGACAAGTTACGTCAGTGGTGAGCTGCATCTAGGGTGCTTTACAATGTCAATTGTCAGTGCAAGTACTAAGAGTTAGATTTTCAATTAATTTTTGAAAAGGTGAGCACTTTTGGCCTCCTAAATAGATGCCAAAAGGCTGTTCCACGCATGCAGGCCAGCGACCCGGAAATTTCTTCTCACCACAAGCATGCAAATGCACACATCACGTATATGTACTCATTCGATCTCTATACCAGATGTCGCCTGTGCTCGCATCTGAATGAAAAGTTCATTCATAGAATGAGGTGTAGAATCTTCAATCTATGAAGGTATGCACTGGTGCACTGTTTTGACCAGTGTCGACTGAGAGGCAGAGAATAGAGGACAGAAGAGCCAGGCCGGAGAATGTGATCTTGACGAAATGATAAATGCATGCGGTAGTTGCTAAATATTTGAGTTGATGTAATTTAAGAAAAACATTTGTACAGTGTATAGCTGAAATGTCTTTAAAATAAATGTTTGAACTTTAAGAATTCGTTAATGTAACAATTTCGTCACAATTAAGCAGAATCATCAAAGTTACCCTTGCTTATTTACCCCTTTTGTAAACAACTTTGGGATCAGCTACTACACCCCAAAGTTGAGAATGAATTGACATGATTGTTGATGTATTCTATGTAGGTAACTAAGAGTTATCATATTTAACAACGGATAAAACAAATACGAAGTATGCAGTACGAGAGAACAGTTAGTTGAGCCCTACTTACAATTTTCTATAAGTAATACGTGAAAAGCAACTGACACTGGAATTATACATCATAAAGCCACAGCCATACTGTAGCCAGTTCATTTCATGTTCGTCATGGTAATTTATACTTGGTATCTCGGCATGTAGACTAGGGCTATATAAAATATTTATTGATGCATGTTTCAAGTAGCCTAATGTACAGTATTTGTTCTGAATGTAAAACCTATGCATTCGAAGAAAGCAAGGAAAACTCCATCAACTGACGTATGACATAATCATATAATTTTATATAACTACACTTACTTCTTTAACCCACTTTAACCAATAAAACCTGATCATAAGGCTTTTATTTTCAACTGCAGCTGCAACGGCACCTGCGCTGAAGAGACAAGATGGTAAAGGTCAGGCAAAGTGTTAGGTGAAGGGAACTGGCTCGAGTAGTTCTTCCCTCAGTCTTAAGCAATGCATTCACCGTCAGACGTCTGGAATTCGTTACTGACAGACAAACAGTCTTAAGTTGGACACTGACGCATTTAACACCAGAGCAGGCACCGGAATTCTGCATTAGCCTCAGCAAATGCTTCTCATATAACTCATGCATTTACGTATACAAGACATCTGGCCATTCGTACATCGTTGGTGCCCTGAAATTAATGACCCTATTTATTTTAAGGTAATGTCGGCCAATTCTATTCACCCGTGTTGCAACATTGGCAATGACATTGTAGTGCATTCTTGGAGTGGCTCACTATTTACAATGAAGCTTTGCATATTGATGTTACATTACATATTAACTAGAATGACAACAGACACAGAAGTGAATAAAGTGCAGACTGGCTTAAACACAACCCATCCTAGCCTCCTCTCCCCTACTCTCTCTGGTCTCCTGGCAACCGGACTTGATTCTTGAATCTTGACATGGCAGCTTTGGATAACCCCACGGACTTGACGCAGCGCTCGTGAATAAGCTGGTGCCCTGTGCTTAGCTTTTAAATAGCGCTTTAGAAATTTAGAGTTTCCGATTACGATTTATTTACAATTCAACCACTCCGTTCAACCCGCTCTTCTTTCGCTCCTAGCACTTCACCGTCACCTCATCCTTAAAATTAGGAAATCGCTCCATAGCCCTAGCTGCTCCACCTCTCTAGAATAAACACCCACCAGAATTACGACAATTATCTGACCCATTATACGAACTCACCAACACTTCACCTCTTGCAATTTCTGCGCTGGTCTTTCACTGAAAACTGAAAACACTCCTCTTCCACAAATCCTATCCTGATTCTTCCACTTCTCCTTATCTCATTGTCCGGTTCAATTCCAAACACCATCCACCATAGCCGTCTGACTGCCTGCCTGACCCTTCTATCTTGACCTGGAACCGAACCCTTTCTGCCTATCGATTTTGACTGAGTGCTTGTGAATAAGTTGGCACCCGCGACTTACCTACCGCTGGGCGCTGTAGAAATCTCGAGCTTGCGATTACGATTGGTATAAGGACGGTAACTATCCACAGCCAGACAGGATAATGCGGCCTGTGAAGCGTGGAAGTTCTAATTCCAGGCAATATTAGCTGTTCTGAAACGAATACACAAATTGACCATGGACATTCTGGCAATAAACAAGGCACTATATAAATCGCGTATTACATAATTTACATCACATGTTGTTGCTAAAACCCAATTACGAGATAAAAGATTGGTCATGCGAAGGCTGATGCGCGACGAGACCTTTAATTAACATAACCGTCGCGGTAAACAGTAATTCAATTAGAACGGCAATATGACGAATACAGCGGAAGCTGCCGCAATAACTAATGGTGACACGGCCTTCACTTGCTCAGAAGTTATGATCCGCCATGGCAGAGTTAATGACTCCTCCTTCCGGGCAGGAGGGATAGACGGACGGAGGGAAGGATAGGGGAAGGGGGAAGGCATTTTCCGCTTGCAGCAGAGCACTAATACATGGCGAGTGATTGGATTTTGCTAGGCGGAGAACTGTGGAGGAAGCTGGCCCAACAGACAGATATCCAGAGAATCTGGAGAGTATCTTATGAGCACTTCCAGAACTCCAGTAGTGTTATCCCAATCTTTGACTTCTTGGTACCAATCTCAGGCAGTAATGTCCCTGTTTAATGCTGCGGCTTATTCTGGGGCATTTTGACTAGATTTCGTCTCTGCCAAAGAAATGGATGATTGCGATTCTATGCTAAGTGCAAAATCCTCCTAGGCTCACTTTGTAGCCCAACTAATCAATGGCTAAATCTGATACTACATTTACCACAAACTGAACTTTATTTGAATCATCAATTTTCTCATGAGTGACCTACACAATTCATTCAAATTCTGGTGTAGGTAATTTACCAAGTGTCCAAGAAACGTGTTCCACAGCACTCTTTTATAACTGTCACTCATCTGCCATCCAGTTTTACCCTGAACAGGCAAAAGTAAGTACCCGAACTTATTAAAATTATGTTGACTTCCATCCTGTCCACCTTCCAGTTTTTATTGTTTGCACTCAAGAAACAAACGACTGCATCTAACCCAAGGTGCAACAGCTGTGACCCCATACGCCCGGCAGTCTTCTGCAGGCACCTCACACTTTAAAATAATGTCTGGAAATAGTATATGTTAATGTAGCCAGAAACATAAATTGCCTGGCATTAAATCAATCAATTTGGCCCTTAAACACATAGCAATGTGGTCTTTTAAAGTAATTGGACCAATTCATCTGCCAGCAGGCTAGAGTGCAAGTGCCTTCACATCAGACAGCCTGCATTTTTGAGCTTTCTAGCCGCACTTAGACTTACATAAATCTTGCAGTACTGTATTTCAGTACGGTCCTCTTAACATGTGGTCCAGTCTCACTTAGTCATGGTGGCTTTGCCTTCTGAGAACTGGTCATAAATGGGTCTTCACTGTATAAGGCAGTTCTTGTTATGGCTTCCAAAGATAGCATTATAACAAGTTTCTGGTGTATATATGTAAACAAATGTATGTATATAATCACGCAGTTGTTAAATATGTGAGTAAGCAGGTATACATACTGTACATTTAAATACTTTAATGTTCTTTTCTTACATTTGAACACTATCTGGGAATGAAATATTACCAAAATCACTTATTTCTGGGGTTGCAAGAGAAACCCTTGTGTCTAATTTCACTTAGAGTAAATGCCAATTTTTGAGTGGGTATGTTGCTTCCTTCGCTTTCATATTTCTCTTTGAATTTTTCCAAAAAATTCTCAGTATTCCATAGGCAAAGTGATGCATTCAAGCTGTTAAAAAGCTAATATCATATTGACACCAAAAGAAATGTTGTGCTTCACAGTGCTGAAATCCAGTGAAGAGGGTTTCATTTGTAAGAAAGAATCTGATGAGAAATGCCTATTGCATGAGATAAACAAGAACATACACATAAGAAACCATGAATAAAGCAAAAACATTATTTCTAAACAAACTATAATCCAACAGACGATGGAACCTGACCTTTCAGAATTACATGGCGACATAAATTAACTTATGTATTTACTTAACACCATTTTACGGGAAATCCTCATCAATGCTCTCTAATGTCACAGTCTATTTTCTCAGGCTGAAGACTGATCCATGATTTTCTTGGTCCACATTTGAATGACAGTCCACAGTTACCCAAATGTTCATCATTTCCCATTCCATTGTTCTTTGTGAAGCATGCCAAGTAAGTGGATCAAGATTACGAGTGCAGAGAACTTCAAGCAACATCAACGATGAATAGGTGAACTGCATCATCACTACCGATAGCAACAATCGGCTGTCTTGCATGCCACGACATGCCATTGATGATTTTCTTCTCAATGGACAGAACCACCTGAATGAAGTAAGAATAGAAACCAATGTTATAGAATGTGATTGTGATGTTAGGCTTGAGGCCAAATTTGGTGACCTCAAAATCATGACATCTGGTTTTAGCCTGGTGGCTTCATGATTTGTGGCCTTGGCCAATAACCCCTCAAATTTTTTTTACCCTGCATGCACAGGCCTACCATGTGGGAAGTAACGTAGGATAGTGGTGCTCAAATAACAAACAATAATATATTAGTGGACGCAGTTTGGGCAGGCTTCAGCATAGGACCCATTACGTATGCAAACGTACGCAAAGGTACTACCAGCTCAAAAGTTCCAACAAAATTGTAGCCTTTACTTTAGTGTTGAAGAACATAAATGAAATCTAACTAATCTGCTCAACTGTTCAGTGCCAGCAGTTGAAGCTTCATCACTGGATAGTGCCTAATAAATACAGAAATGATTATGATAATGCTGCTCTCACTTTTCTCCATGCATTGGTTAAAGTAGATTGATTATTAGTAGTAGATTGATTACTGTAGTATCATCTATGCAAGACTTTCACTGGGGCATATTAGGCAGCTGGAATGTGTGCTGTGTGAAGCTGCAAAGCTGGGTGGCAGCATATCTAAATGTAGCCTGTTTCTGATTAGATGTGTGATGTGCTTCACTGACTGCACATCCAACAGTGCATCTCTCAAAAGATTTTGTTGTGGGCTTGGTTGTGCCAGCCGGGTAACGAGTCTGGCTGGCAGCCGAACCCTTTGCTCCACGACCTGGGCAAATCGGTTGTTCTGTTGCCTGCCCCTTGCAAAAGCAACAGCAGATCTTCTTGGTGGCTGAGCCATCCACTTGGAATAGACTTCCTCTAAAGTTGTGTCCTCTGATCAGGAACACTCCACACACCTTTAATCAATTCTTAAAAACTGTTCTCTTATGCTGAGGCTTGGCTGGGAGCACTTCTGAGTAGATATCTTGAATAGGTGCTGTATCAATTTACTGACTGAATGAATAAATCAAACAATTGATCAATCAATCAAACTACATAATCGCTAAAATCAAATAAGTACTGATACTGGAGACAGAGATATGTGCTGCAAATAAGATGGTGCTGAAATTGATTTAATGAAGGGTAGTTCTAAGCAAAGGTCAAGTTTGCAGTTCAACCAACACTTCCTGTTTCTTCGCAAGCTTCATACCTGATTCGTTTTCAGGTTGAACACTTTGAGCAGGGAACCAGGGCGTCCTGTTGTGGCAAAGAGATGAACATGTGACAGACTCCAGCGAATCATCTGTCCTCCTCCTGAATGGGCCATTCGCGTTTCCAACGGCAAACTATAAACAAAGCAGCTGGTCTTGCAAATGAAGCCTAATTGGTGTCCTTTAATGTCACCAATTTAATCCTTTAATGTCACCAATTTAATCCTTTAATGTCATCAATTTAATGTGCAGTGTCCATGATCTGAGGTGCTGGTCCTTGGTGCAAGTTGAGCAGTGATCAAGCAATGCAATAATTGCAGTTGCAGCACAACATTTGTATAGCACCTTTTAAGGATATGTATGGAAAGGTTTCTGGTTGTAGGCTTGTGCTTCAGCTGAAAGACCTTACTACTCCATATCCATACATTTTTGTAGTGTTTTTAGTTCACCTGAAACTCAGTATAACACTTGTGTGGGAGCCATATCACAAACTGCCTTATGATGAGGTTGTGCTACAACAAATTTATTATCCATGGGTGAATTAATTTTGGGATCCATGTCCTCAACCATGTTATATCAGAATTTATATTTTGATGATCGCATTATAACAAGGCTCCACTGTACATGTATCATAAATGCTTTTAAGTATTTTAATCCCATGTAAATTTACTAATACAATACAGTAAAACTTTGTTATATCGAAGTTCAATGGACCACTGTCAATGGTTCGATACATCTGAAATTTCAAATAAGCAGGATATTCACGTCAAACTCCATCCAAGTCCATGTGAAATGAAGTCATCATAACCTTTTAATATAAGTACTGCAAAAACATTTTTGGTGATAACAATGACTTGGTGCTAAAAGGAATAGTTGAACACATCATGCATGTATTAAATTTATAACTGTGGAACAAATCTGAACTAGAAGTTGCTAGAAAAGTTGCTAAAATTAGAATGTCAGTAAAATGTAGCAGACTAGTCATAAAATTCCTGCTTTCTATGCATAGGAACGTACCTATTTTCTCATCCACAGGAAGAGTTCCCTTTTGGGATGCCATTATTAAAAGTGCACTCTGGTATCAAAGATCGTAATGAAGGCTAGGTACGTATGACAAGGCCAGTAAAATGAGGCTAAAGTTCAAAATTGAAATTAGAGTACAGTTCTAGCCTTAAATGACTGACCCCTTCCCAGTGACCCATACATACATGGGCATCATTCTTTGTCTCATGCCTCAAGCTAGTCAGGAAATGAAACATCTGTTATTCATCAATCAACTATAAGCAGGCAGGGCAAAAGCTCTGTAACTGCGATATATGTGCTAGCCAACAGAGTTCAGTGTAGACTGAAAAATGCCTTTGCAATAAGCAAAAATTGATATACCGGTATGCAAGTTTGATAAAAAGAGTTCTGCTTGAAAGTGTTTGCGTTGGCTGTGGCCGGGCCACTGCTTGTTATTCAATATAACAGGAAGTTCGAAATACTGAAGTCTGATATACCAAAATCAAACTGTACATACTGATAACTTTTTCACAAATGCATGTAAGACATTAGGACATTTGTCAACACTCCATGGTCCATCGAGCGTGGAATTGTAGGCGAATTTTAGGCATGTACCAGTAATAAACAAGCATCTACTTTACCAACAAAATGTAAACCAGGCAAGCTATGAAATCAGATACTGTTAAATGAAAGTTTATTGCTAGGAAAGTGCAGAACGTGCTTTAGAGCAGTCCTGCATGTAAAACTGGAACAATAACATTTCCCTGTTGATTACACTAGAATCTAAAAGAAGCATAACAATTTCCACTGCTGTCAGTCAGGTGGCAAGTGATGCTTCCAAGACTGGAATAACATAATGAAAAGATCCAGTGTCACGTTAATAAGTAACCTAAGCTTTTATCCTACTTTTCTTCATCAGTAGTGTTAACTTTTTTCATTGATTCTGTAATCAAAGACTTATTTTGTTCGTGTTCTATACCCACATTTTCAACCCAGTGAATCTCAATTTTAAACTCTTAAATCAAGACTAAAAGAAAATCTCAGGTATATAATTTCCAGGAAAGCAGAATGAACTTTGTGCATTTGGGATAAGGAAAGCACTCATTTCTTTAAAACTTTCAAAAATCAAACTTCAAAGGGATCACATAAATGCAAACAGTTTCTAACAGAGGCAAAATTACATAACATTACTGGCAGGAAGCCAGAAGAAAAGTCTTACTTCAGTTCTGCTTTGCCTTAGAACTAACTTTGTGTGTTATCAGGTCACCAAAACAGCCTGCCATCTGCCACTTTCAATCAATCACAAAGCTAAACAACAGTGTTTCTTCCATCAGTACTGCACTGGCTAATCTAGTTTGAGTCTAGCAGACCAGGTGTTTCCTCCATAACTTCTAACATCTGCCTGGTCTATTTTTCATAACCACAACCCACCCAAAAAATTGCCAATGCCAAAAACTGAAACTGTGTGAAGGCTGAATACACAAAAAATCTTTTTAATCAAATGCAGTGGGATATCTTTCAGCTGCTGTGTTTTGGAACCATATCAAGTACTGTGCTATACCAAGGTTGCATTTAAATAAGAACAAGTTCTAAAGATGAATAAACGTTTTGCTTCAAGTTCTGAAGCTGAATAAAGTATTGGATCCATGACCACAACCGTGTTACATAAGAATACATATTGTAATGATATGTGTTAAAAGAAGGTTTGGGAGTGTATTATTGGAAGAAAGCATATTACAGAATGCAGTCTGGGCAGACTTCAGCATAATACCCATTACTAAGCCTGTGCAAAGGCACTACCAGCTCAAGAGTTCCAGCAACAATAGCCTTTAACTGAAAAGAATATAATTGAAATTTACTTGAAGAACATTTTAAAAATCTAATTAAATCCTTTTGAAGTACTACTAAAGATAGCATCAGTCTTGTAAAATTTCAGTGGTGCTATATAAATTTTACCAACGCAGTAAATTACACTATACCAATGGTAGATATGCAGAACAACCTGCTAAGTCTGCTGTCAACAGAAACATCTGTGGCAGGTGCAACAGAAAGCCACGTGCTTAAAACCCTTACCTTGAGTGAGATGTGTCAAAGACAAACCAGTCAGAACCAGCCAAGGCAGCCACTCTCAACGAATTGACAAGGCACCAATCTGCTGACAAGAGGGGCACCTGACCACAGTCGAGGGACATGAATGCCTGCTGCGTGACGATGCTGTAAAATCGAATGACACCGTTCTTCTCAGCTACCATGATCTAAAAATTCATGAATTTGATCAATTTATATCATGCCTGGATTTGGAACTTTGCACATAGAAACACCCCATTTAACAAAAAGCTGCAAAATAAAGAAAGATACAATCACATATGACTCTGCACTTTCTGAACAATTTCTAGCATGCCATTTAAGAAAACCTCAAACATCAAAAGAATTCAGCAATAATGCCTTATGACTTGCACAAAAGTGCAAGAGTCTGGTAAGTGGTACGGGGATGATATACCATTCGAAAATCATGGATATAAGCAAACAAGAAGAAATGATTGAAGACTGTGGTTTGAAAGGAAACAGGGATGATGCCTCACAGATCACTTGAAAGTAGACTCCATGGCACTAGTCCTGAGTGATGAAATGATCTCTCAACAAGGCCTATTTGACAGTTTATAACACAACAACATAAGATGACTAGAAGGAATGGAGCTCATAGCTTATCTAGCATATCTCAACCAGCATCTGCTACCCAAGATACAACCAGGTACAACCTGTATATAGGCCATCCAAAGACAGCATCTGAGATAGGATGGGTAAGAACCATGATACGTGAGATATACCAAAATACTGATTTTTAATAGAAATGTTCAGTCAGGGCAGATTATCCACTTGAAATGATGCCTTAACACCATATTATTTTTGGAAAAAGACCTAACAGAAGATGGCCAAAGTCCTTTGCATTAGTTAGCGCTATACAACAGCTGTTGCAGACATCTCTGCACGTCAAAGGCATGTTGACAAAATGTACTTAGATTTTGCAACAGGTACAAAGAGCATCATATGACTTGGCACAACTTGACAGTCAGTTTACTGCTAAGATGAGTGGCAATGGAATGAAGAGTCTCTTGTGCTGATGTGTATAATATCATAGGAAATCATTTGTTTGCATGGAGTTAAGCCATTTTATCAGCAACCAGTCTGCAACCGTATCGCTACACAGTAGTTAGTTGCAAACGATCACAAGAACAAGCAATTCAGGCACAATTCATGACACAGCTCATCTTTTTCCAGCTACCCTGACATTTGAGGCAAACTTCTTAATTAATGCAATATAAATGTGTGATCAGACTGAATATGCTGTGCTTATACCTTTGAAGGTTCCAGAGGATGCCAACAGACGGCCATACCAGGTGACGTCAGAGGAAACGAAATGGTGTCATCAGCAGAGTTTCCGTCAACTGGCCAGATGCAACATGTATGGTCATCACTCACACTGGCAACACTGTCTCCAGTCTCTGGATGAGATGCAACAGCATTGATGTAGTCTTTATGCTCTCCAACAACCTGATTATCAACAGATACGACAACATCTGTTGCTTTCATTATGATAGCTACCCTTCAGCTCAGCAAGTCCTAGAGGTTCTTAACAGGTGCTATATGAATCTTCTGCTACAATTACAATTCATCAGCTAGTAATGTAAAACATAACATTTAGTATATTTATTACACACCTTGTCACCTTGTGCTGTCAGCTCTTTGAGCTCTAGCGACCGTCATGATCAATCTTCTCCATTTCTTTCTTTCCAATGTCGCGTCCCTTAGTTGTGCCAAGTTCATTCCAGTTGCTTCGTGTATCTTGTCCATCCATTTTTTCCTTGGTCTCCCTTGTTTTCTCTTTCCCTCTCCACAAGCCAGCATCATTTCTTTTTCCAATCCATCTGATCTCATAACATGTCCAAAGAACCTCAGCTTTGATTTTATTACACATGTCCATCAAAAACAATCCTATGTTGTTCTGAAGTACAAACATGACAACAGCTAATAACCTGACATCTAGTTATCATAAACATCACTTCACACATGATCAGCTGTTCAATACAGGAATATCTTACATGTTCAGTTAAGTACATATTATGATTACTGACAGGATATGAAGATATGTACTGCACAGCCTCTCCTGGTAATAAATAACTCAAAAAGTACTGATTTATGGCACTACAAAAGTTCTTAGACTAGATTAGACCATAATGAAACTCTTCAACTCGTCGTCTCTCTCTTCACCATTCTTAACATCACTGTAATAGCTAAACAACTTCTGGCACATACTGTGATGGCCGTTGAACCTTTTAGGTCGGAGGTCAAATGATGCACTTTCTTGTCACTGCTAACAATAAACAACCTAAGGGCAAAGAAATCACATTTTCATCACAGTTTACAATTACGAGAGAAAACAACATGAAAAATGTCGGACAGCAAATTCCTTCTTTTACCTTCTACTAGCACCGCTTAAGGCATCCCAGCTTGTCTACTTCCACATTTCCTGCCCATTAAAACTGCTACAGCTGCTATCGTCACTCTTGCACAAAGTTCATTTTATTTTTCCAACCTATTCTGTCCACAATAAAATACAGCTTATGGCCATCAAGTCAGCCATTAACTCACATGCTCACTCAGTTACTTAGCAAGTCAATCAACCAATCTGTGGCTAAACAAATCACAATTTCACACGACAGTATTTGAACCTAGTAAGTAGAAAACCAAAAAGGTTTATTCAGTCTGCAGTGCAATCAAGTCAACTGAGGATCAGTGTGCAAAACTATAAGAAAACTGAAATTATTTCAGCTTGCTTACCCATCAGAGCCTACCTTCCAGCTTCTCTGACCTACTGTATTTTCTCCAATGGAATAAAAAATTTTACTACATTACTTGAAGGATCATCAACTGATACCTTGTATGTACGTATGAATGTATGTATGTATGCATGTATGTATGTATATGGCTATTTGTATAACACCTTTATAAGGGCACTGAACATAGCTCCCTAACAGAACTTAAAAGGTCAGTTTTAATGAGAGCTGAAAATGTTTCTTGAGCTGTGTGTGATGGCAAAGTACTTATTTTTAATGGAAGACTGTTCCAGAAGGATGGACCAATGCATGAGAAAGCACGACAGGAGCGTGGGATCATCAAGTCTCCATGGGCTGCTGAACATAATGATCGCCGACCCAGCTGGCTAAAGACAGGAATGCAAAAGCTCTTTGATGTATTCAGGGGCTGCACCTATCATTGATACTTGTCACATGAGGAGTATCTTGAACATAATCCCGCCCTCAACCGAAAGCCAGTGCAGCATCTCTCACACATAGCTCAAAACATGCAAGAATTTTGATAAGTTCACAAAGATTCTTGTGGCAGTTGAGGATGAACTGAAGCTGTCATAACCAGAGCCTTGGCAGGTCTCCAAAGACAGAGTTACAGTAATCCAGATGCATCAGAATGAAGGAGTAGATCACAGTTGCAGTTACACTGAAGGATAATTGTGCCACATAATTCTGATCTGACACATTTTGTAGAAGCAGGACTTTATCCAAATGCAAATCCATTTATCTGAA
This sequence comes from Norana najaformis, assembly GCA_964023275.1. Classification (NCBI taxonomy): domain Eukaryota; kingdom Metazoa; phylum Annelida; class Clitellata; order Crassiclitellata; family Hormogastridae; genus Norana; species Norana najaformis. The sequence continues at coordinate 30,718,425 of OZ029916.1, read as the reverse complement.
AATTTGCCCAAGTAAGACCATAGTTAACAGCAGAGGATTTCTTAAACAACAACAATGAAACAATAAAATTCCAAATATTCTGGATCATGATACAGAAGTCTTTGGATTAGATTAGAATAGCTTGTTCAAAATAACGAGATCAGCATTAAAGAGCTCTAGAGAAATTTTAATGATGGGATTTAGTGATTTGTAGTGATAGAACTGTGAAGGCATAGAAAGGTCAAGGAATGGGTACCACAAGCCTGTTGGATGAATAACAGCAACAGAAATGGACGACCAGCCTACCTTCACTCAACCCTTTTTACAGATCTGGCAGACATCCATTTTTCAGAGCAATGATTAGGGATCCTGAATGCTTTGAAATCAATAATTCAAAGCTGATAACTCAAATCAACTCAAGAAAGGCCGTTTGGTGGCCACACAAATGTGTTCATCATGAAAAAAGCATCGACAGTGTCAATGATCAGAAAGGGCTGCTTGGGTTTCAACCTTTTTGTTTTAACAGTTTTTAATCTTCGTAAACTAAGCTACAGTTAAAGTAATAAAATTCTGGAGTGATATTAAATTGTTTTAGTTGAAGTAAATATGGCCAGACTGGAAGGCACAACCAAGTGAAAGGCCAACATGTTTTTGCACACCAACAGCAATCAAGACTTAAAAGTGACACTGTAACAAAGTATAAAACTGAGTGGTGGGAAAATAAAATTTAAAAAAATATAGAATCGACAATAAACAAATCAATAAAACATACTTGATTTTTCGTGGAATTGCATGCAAGTTAGTTTGTGGACTCCAGGAAATATCAATCACACTTGTACTATGGTGAATATCAGCCACCGTCTCAAAGGTGACATCTTCAAGACTTGATTTCTCCTCCTGCAAAGCATCAAGCCCTGCAGTCAATTCTTGCATTTTGTGCCATGAATACAACAAAACATTTATAGAGCACCTTCACTCTGATATACTACATTAATAATACAATGCAGTCACACTTTTCATACTTTTATGTTACTGATATACTTAAAATGTAATGCAACCAAATGTTAAGAGCATCTTCTAAGAGTCTTTGGATGTCGTTCTGACTAAAATCCACCACATTCCTGTTGTCAATTTGAGGTTTTAATTTTGGTCTCAACCTAAGACTTACCTTTTTCAGTTGGCTCACCCACTATAAGATGCCTCTCTGTTTCATCGGATTGACTTTCTGGATACTGACCTGACCGTGGCTTGATTTTGGTGTGCCGTCATTTGATGCCTTGTGCATTAGACCGCGGTTTAAAAGAAGTCACAAATTACAATTACAAGAAACACAAAATACGGTACTTTACCAGAGGGTTAAAATGATTTGTGTTAATAAATGCTGGTCTCCAGCTGCTAGAGGTAAAAGTACCTTAATAAATGCTGGGGCATTTATAAGTTTTGCAGTAGTGCCAGTATCTAATGCAAAGCATCCATTGATGGTGCTAAGCAAGTGTTTGTAAAGCACTTGCTCAAAGTTTCTACACAGTAATCATCTTATGGATGTTCAATCATCTTGTGGATGTTCAATCATCTCATGGATGTTTGAACTCACTTTGTGCTACAGGTGGAGCATTGATTCTGCTCAACCAATCCGCAATCACAAAAAAATCGCATTGGTTTAACTATGACTATGCTCAGTATCAAATCTTTGCAGCCTCTGATTTATTCACTTAAGAGGCGTTATTTATTATTTTTGTTAAACAGACAATTTATAACGCGCGAAATTAACAGCACCCTCAAAGGCGCGTATACCCTCTTATTCGAACCACTCACTGGTACTGATGTTTTACTGTCCATAATTCTAAGAACCTGCTATTGTTCTCGTGATCCTGTATTTAAGAAGTTTCTAATTACTTTTTGTAAGAGACACTTCCATTGCTTTACATTTAATACTATTTTCTCATTACCGGCGCTTGGCAGCTAATCACGATAACTTGGGAGGATGTTCCGATGGCCAGTAGGTCGCTCGAAAGCTCGAAAGGCGAGAATTTAACCACGTGTGCCAGTTCACGACAGTCTATGGTACGGTGGTTGACTTTGTTTACCGCTGGCATTTTGTAAATGAAGAGATTGTGCCACTGTAAGACTTATATCAAACAGAAGTGTTAGTTAAGATGAAATCGCCGCCTAAGAAACAACGTTAAACGAGGCGTTGAACATTGCTTCTAATTACAAAGTCGTTATAACTATGCCATGATACCAAGTGGTAGTAATCGTAATCTCGAGATTTCTCAAGCGCCCAACGAAAGCTAAGTCGCGGGAACCAGCTTATTCACAGGCGCTCAGTCAAAACAAGATGGGTTCGGTTCCAGGTCAAGATCCAAGAGTCATGCAGGCAGTAAGTGACGGGAATTCTGCAGCTTTGTAAATGTAAATGCAAATCTCTGATATTTCTCAGCGCCACACAAAAGTGCTACAAATATGGTTAACTTTAATGAGTTAATAAAATGTCAACAATCTATAAATGTAAGCGAACGTGTTTTTCTATAACGACAGCATGGCCTCGACCCTGCTCATTTTCACTACCGCTGCTCGTTTTAATGGTGCCTGTGTACAGACCGTGCTAGCCTGAGATTAAACTATTCGAAATATAGCCATTATTGGTAAGCAAACCGGCGTCCTCACGCATAGAGGTGCGCTGGCATACGCTTTGACCAATGTCGCTAAGCAAGCCGTTATACAGCATCTGCCCAATCTTTCATGTATGCTATGAATTAAGCCAATAAACCTTAAATTATATGGTTAACGTTTCTAAGATTCCACCTTAACATTTTAATAAATTGCATAGTGCACACAATGTATTTATTTTAAAAATGAAATTACATCCAATTATATTTAGATGCCAACTGCGTCTCTGAATCAGAAGAAGCGTAGTCTTTTCCCCACTGTATTGTTCATCTATTTCCCTGTGGATTTAATCGTGTTCAAATAATTTCACTATGTGATGTCACGAAAAATTAGATCTAAAATTATTTTTCCGGAATCCACATTTCTATACGTTGAACTACCATTTTGCAGTTTACATAGGCCTAATCTATCCTGGATGATTAATTCATTTTCTTTCCATATATCTGTCTCTCCGTATGACTTCTGGATCTTGACCTGGAACCGAACACTTTCTGCCTGTCGATTTTGTTTTGACTGAGCGCCTGTGAATAGGCTGGTTCCCGCGGCTTGGATTTCGTTGGGCGCTGTAGAAATCTTTGTAATATTACGATTACGATAACCACCGTAAAATATTATCGACGTCGTTAGCACAGCGCTATAAAATATTACTTATGAAAGTACGCGCTGGTTACGCGGTTGTATTTGTTGACTAGGTGCAAACTTGTGTTTTTTGTGGTTCTAATAATTTATTTAATGCTATGCTTTGGTTTTTTATATGTAACTGAACTTTGACTTCTGTCTCGCTGCTAGTAGAGCATACTTTTATTAGGAACATCAGACCTCTTTCGATGCACGCTTTTTGCAGCGGCATTATTGTAGTGCCGGAAAAGTATCAGTCAAAAATAGGGCTGCCAACTTTTGATTCTGCCAATCCGGGAAACCCACATAGACACTTGATATGCAGTTACCAGTTTACCCTGTACGTAACGAATGTTGCGTCAGCCTAATGTAGGATCTACTGCAAATAGTCGTTAAAAATTACAGTCAAATGACATGACTCAAATCATCTAGAGACAAGTGGCCTATATATAAAATTTGAATCAACTCCAAGAGCAAAACATTTATTAAATTCCAGTAACCTGCCAGGCTTCAGGGCATAGCACGAGCAAAGTTCATATATACATACATGATGCATGAAATTTGCAGATGTCATTTATTGGGTTTACTAACCTGACTACACTCTATTCTATGGTCACTCTGTAAAACTTCCGAGTTTAGTGTGTGAAAAGAAGTACAACATTTGGTGAAGCGAATATTTACCCCAAGTTCCGGGACAATTTGGGATCAATCTGGGACACGGGATGCACAAGGCCGATTCCGGGACTGTCCAGGTGAATCCTGGATGGTTGGCAGCCCTAGATGGAACCTATGCAAAGAAATATTAATATCCTGGATAATCCACCAACATGTGTTGGAGCTTATGCATGCTCACCAAGCCACGAAGTGGAATGGCCAGCTTATTACATGCTTCTCTCAATTGAAGTCCACAGAGGTGTGGTTTTGTATTTGAAAGATCTTTGTGTACAGCAGTAACTGCAATCCAACAACATGGAACCATTCTTTATGGGCTGGGTAGCTTAATGGAAATTGTCAGTTATGTATGGCAGACTGAGATTTGTGATTGTAATCACAGATTTATATAGGACCTTTTCAAGAGAGGTAGCAGGGCTGCTACTGACCCGACATCACAAAACCACATGATTGAAGAGAATGGTTTAAGTGCTTATAGAAAAGGTGTAAATAAAGACCAAGGAGCTCGTTGTAAGGTGCTAAGCAAGCAACCTATTCCAGAAATTTGGACTGACCACTGGAAACTTTTATGCTGCATTGTGGAAGTATTGGCTGGGGGACTAACAGGTCACCCTGTGCAGCAGAATGAAGGGATCTACTGCCAGGGATGGATGAGACTGAGACATGTAAGTCCTTGGAATAGGATGGAGCACAGCCTGCGTGGCAATAATGAATAAGCATTAAAGCATGTCTAACGGATGGCCAAGATGCAAAATTTATTTAAAAGCCAATTGGAAGTATTTTATTGATACGCTATCTGACAGAACAGATCCAAACCAGCAAACATGACGGAGGTTGACATACACATGCAGAAGTGCAAACCAGAAGGCCAGCAATGGATGAATGAATGAATGGATAAATGAATGAATGGCCAGCAATCTACCATCATGCCACTTTGCAGAGGATATACCTGAAGTATGCAAATTGGAAAACTTGGGTTATGTTTTCAGGATCTACCATTTTCAGAAAGGGACTTTTCTAAAATTGGTAGATCACAAAGAGGGTGTAAACTGTTCTGAAATGAAGTCAGAAGAGGATTTCAGAAGAGGGCTTGGCTTAAATTTGTTTATGTTTTATATAAACAGTTTGAGTAACCGTTTTAAATTTCTTGAGAAAATTGTTGAAATTTAAACCATGGCGATTCTTGCTTCTAGCTCAGTGAATGACTAAGTGATGGTAAAGGCAATTTTATATAATTGGTAGATGTTGTGTTCTGCATTGTTGTGTTCTGGCTGTATACAGCTTATATCAACAGTTTATGAATACTTGGAATAAGTGAATGAATAAAATATTTATTCTTTTATGTTATTTTAACTGATGAATTTTACATAATTTGTTGTCTTGTTGATGTCAGGTCTAGTTCCATTGCATTCCAAATTTTCACAAAAATGTCTAGCATCGAGGCAATGACTATACAGGGTATACGAAGTTTTGGTCCAGAGGAGAAAGACAAAGGCCTCATTATCTTCTTCTCTCCACTGACGCTGATTCTGGGTCCTAACGGAACAGGAAAAACGGTAAACTTCATTTTGGGATTTTTTGTGTATATTTTAAAAAATGTATTATTCATATCCCTCACTTCTGCATTTCTGCTGCTACTGTCTGCCTCTAAACTTAACATGAGTCATGTCATTTTAGGACTTGTCAAACAGCAACGTGCTCTGGTCTGATCTCAATACTTGTTGTGCCATTAATGTAATATGTGAAGTGTCAGATTGCCCCTTGCATACGTGTACAAATGTTTTGTTATTTGCAATTAAATGCCCTGGTCCTTCAATGTGGAAAGAGCTCCCTTTTTTGTGTGTAACTTGCAACTGTTAAAAAGCATGTGTGACTGTTTTAAAATGTTGTTGGCAATTGTGCGCTTAGTAGTTGGCTAAGTCTTGTTTTTCCTTCTTAGTTATTAAGGAATTCACAGTTTAGTTGAATTAGAATATTCATTTATTTATGCCTGACTGGTTTTTGTTTATATAATGCATACACCTTCGTCATATTGCTGCGTTAACAGCCATCTCACTTGCTGTTGTGTTAATTAAGCAGAACTTTTTTCTGGGTGCGCTCCAGTTGGCAGTTACGATGATTATGTGGCTAACTAAGATTCGTAAATGCAGTTGTTTGTTGATATATATACATATGTATGTATCTGAGAATTTTTGTAGCGCCTTTTAATTACCTTAAGAAAGCACTTCTCACTAGCCTAACTGATGTTGGAGTTATACAAGTATGATGGCAACTGAAGCACGTTTTGCAGGAGATGGTCTCCACTGGCAGTCTTACACAGATACTTAGAGATAAGCAAAAACTACCAACTCCTTTTGAAACAAAGGGAGTTACATCGATTACAAGTCTGATTTAGGATCATTGCTTTAATTTTTTGTTGATCTGTTTGAACCAAATAGCAGTTACATGGATCATATATTTGGTGATCTTGCAGACTATAATTGAATGTCTGAAATATATGACAACAGGAGAGCTGCCACCTGGTGGCAAACTGGGAGCTGCCTTCATTCACGATCCAAAGGTCAACATTTTTTAAGTTTCTCGCTGTCTGATTTAAAAATAAAACTATTAAATCTGAATTTATTACCATCTTGTTTTAAGAAATTTTCTTAAATTGTGCTTGGAAGGGTTGCTGTAATAATATCTTATTCACTAAATGAATCTGTTATTATAACTGAATCTGTTATTACTGTTACACATTATGTTGCATGTTTTAGAAGGCTTCTGGACATAAGAACTGAAATAAATTTAAGATAAATTTACCTTGCAGGTAGCTGGTGATGTGGAAGTGAAGGCTCAGGTCAAGCTGAAGTTCCGTGATGTCCGCAGTCAACAGTGCTCAGCTATGAGGTTGCTGACTGCAACTCAGAAGGTTTGACTGTGTTAAATTTAATATTGTAATTTAGGTAGTCCAGTTACCTGGCACCACTGCTGGCTTCTCATGGCACTACAGAACTTTCCAGTGCTTTTAACTGCCATGTTTGCGACATAAACATTTGTAGCTGTGATTGTATTTCAAGTGTTTTTCATGTTAACATTTGTGTAACAGTAATAATAACAACGATATTAACGATAATAATAACAAGCAGAAAACTGGTGAATTTGTTAGTCTTCTGTGCTACTGAACTCGATTTAATAAAATGTTAATATGAGGACAACGGCGGAAGATTTGTTAATTTTATGCCACTTTGATTTTTTAAATAGAAGTTAAAAGTGGAGATGAAGACCCTAGAAGGAGTCATTAAACGCACCCTTCCAAATGGAGAGACTCGTAGTGTCAGTTCGAAGTGCAGCGAAATGGATAGTGAGGTATATCCTGTCTTTCATTTAAATCAGTCATTGACTGATTCATTGATTTGCTATGTGTGTCAAGCAGTCCGCTCTCTCTGCATTTGTCTGTCTGCCCATATGTTTGTCTGCCCTGTTCTATATCTTTGTTGATTTGCTAATTAGATCCTGTTGCATATTAGTCATTCGTGATTTGTAGGTTAATTGTAAGTAATTAGGTTGAAGAATCAATCAGTGGACAAATTTGCATTAACCAACTGTTTTGCCAATTCAGAATCCAGTGATGGATTTATTCATCTGTCTCTAGTTTTTGTGAATTCCCTCTGGTATGAATTATCTGCTCATCGGTAAGTTACTGTTTTAATCAAATTAAACAGTTAAGTTTTTAAATCCTTTCCTGTTGTCTCAGAGTGTCTTTCAGCTGGTTCTCTTAGGTGCTGTATGAATTTTTGCCTTTACTACATGTTGCGTTGCAATACATTATGCTACTCTGTTCGCAGATGGTGTCACTCCTGGGAGTTTCTAAAGCTGTTCTGGACAATGTGATCTTCTGTCATCAAGAGGAGTCGAATTGGTGAGCTGCTTTAAAAGTAATCTTTATTTATTAGATGTATGGTAACCAAATATCAAACGAGCTTTCCTTTAAAAACATGTCTTATGATTATTTTGGAGTTGATTGTTCGTAAAAATGGCGTTGAAGAGAGCATACAGCGCGAGCCAAGTTCGGCAAATTCTCTTAGATAGCAGTGATGAATCGTCGGTAGTCACCAGCGAAAGTGAGGTAGAGTCGAGTGAGGATGATTTCGAACATTCGGATAGCAACGAAAGCACGGAAACGGTGATCTACGATGCTGGATCAAATTTTGCTTGGTCTGATAGACAATGCAATCAACCCACGCGACTGGATTTCACTGGATCTCCTGGACGAAAGGCAGCAATTCCGGACACAAGTGATGTTTTACATTACTTTAGATTGTTTCTGACTTGTGATACGTTAGAAATGATGGTTGAAGAGACAAATAAACGTGCCGAGGAGCTGAGTCAAGGCCTTGGGAAACCGGACAAGCGGACAGCTAATCGGCAAGCCCGAATCTTAAAAAAATAAATGGCCGGATTGGTGACGGATTGAAAATTTTTAATGGACGGTAAAGGGGTTAAAAACATGTCTTATGATTATTTTGGAGTTGATTGTTCGTAAATGTTGGTCGTTTGTGTCTTAATTTTTTGGGACATTTTGCTTATTCTGCCAGCTTTCTGTAAAGGTAACACCCATGTTTACACACCTCTGTAGACATACATCAGAAGCATGGTCCCAGGATTTTAAGAGCAGAGAACCATAAAAACATCAACAATCCTATCAGACACCTATTTTAACCCTCAACTGTTGTTGTTACTTGTGCATCAACACAGGAGGGATGGCATACTAAGTTGGCCCAAATTGCCTGGTAGGCCATAGATGGTCACCTATCCTAGTACTAACTTTGCTTGGTGTTGCTTAGTTTCACTGGGCTTGCCAGCTTCATGTCCACAGTGCCAAGTGCAATCCACTAGTGACACTGTAATATTAAGAGTCTAATTATTCCTGATATGGTAGGTTGCCAATTTTGTTGCTCAACTGCCAATAGGATCTTTCAGCTGAAACACATGTGACAGACTGAATCCAGCATCTGGGCAACCTTTCCTTAACCGCTTATGTGGCTTGACATTGTTAACAGTGACATTTCATTAATTCCACTTAATTCATGTTAATCTATTTATTTGTGTTGCTGATTCACAATGCTAAAAAATTTTCTAGTAGTATTTATAAAGCTTCAGTGACTTTGTTATTTTGCATTTAAGTTTGTTCTTGTATTTAATAGGCCACTGAGTGAAGGTAAAGCTCTGAAACAGAAGTTTGATGACATATTTGCTTCAACTCGTTATGTAAAGGCCCTTGAGCAGATAAGGAAGTTTAGAACAGAACAGGTAATCTTGAAGTATTTAAACACACTATTTTTATCTATGGTAATCTGATCTAATCCAAAAAGTACTAGATTCTCAGTACTAAAAGCCCTTGATCAGATCAGTAATATAATCTAATCTAATGACTGCTGGTGCTGTGGTTCCTGGAAGGAGTTTGCTTAGTGCATTCTTGTTGTAATTGCTTCTGTTCTGTCCCAGTAAGAAATGTTTGTGGTCTGTCTTTTGCCTGTTCTTGGTTGAATCTAAGCAAAACTAAGGATTGTCAAAATGTTTAATCTTCATTAGATTACTGTACTTATTAATACCTGACTTAAGATAGAGTTTAAACTGGATATGATCTTGTCTTATCTACATTTTCAGGCTGCACAGATACGAGAGTACCAGGCTGAAATTAAATACTTGAAACAGAACAAAGACAAAGCAGCTGAAGTCAGTTACTGTGTATTCAATCGTGTTTATTTTTAGCTTTGCGATTGCACTGAGGACTTTGGTATTTGTCCTCTGCTGTTACGATCTTAGACTTATAAACAAGGCTCTAATAATTTCTAATGACTTCCTCATGTTAATTTGATATTGTTGTGAGGCATGGCACTGCCACACATTAATGGAGTTAGATTAGTTCATTAATAGAAGATGTGTAAACATACTTTTGCTGTTCATTTATTTACAAAACCTTTACATGAACTTTTTAGAAAGTCTTGTGTGACTTTTAGAAGACCTCAGAAGCATGGCTGCTGAGATACTGGTTTTTGATTGATAAATTTGATTGGTATATATATCGCACCTTTGTGAAAAGTTGCAAGATGGTAATGGAGATACCAGTGATGACAAACCTATAAATACATTTTACATCTACCTAAATACATGAAAATATCTGCAGTGTTACTTAAGCCTGTTACATCATAAGATGAAATAGATGTATACAGATGAAAGTTACTGTTTATTGTACTGAGTTTTTTGCTTATAGATAAGTTCTAGTTTGGCGGATCGAGAAGAACGTCATCAGGCAGCAAAAGACTCTGTGAAGCAAATCATGGAGAAACTGGAACCTGTTTTGGTATGCTCTGTGTCATGTTCAGTGGTCATGATAGTTTGTGTGCTGTTTTCATATTTGCTAGACATCATTATTGATAAAATATTCATGAGCATTTCTATGGAGCTTAACATTTATGTAGCATCTTTTAAGGGATAATCTTGTTTTCATATAGAAATCTTTGACCAACGTGAATTTTCTGAGATAAGGACATGAGTAGATGGATTTATGAAATGTCCAAAGAGGCCTTTGTGTTACTTTTCACCGTTTTTTTTACAGTTAACTGCTTTCATTTTAGCCATTTTCGCTGTTACTGTTGATTTCTGTAGTGTTTTTTCCTCTTTTTCAGTCAAAACTGAATCTGATTGAAGGGAAGGAAGAAGAGATTCGCCAAGTGCGAATGGTCGTAGGTGAGCTGTTCATTTTGTGCCATATCATGGTTAACAGTTGAAGCTGTATTTATTGTGGTCTGTTTGCTTTCGAGGATGAATATAAGAGAATAAAATAAATTTGTCTGTTTCTGTAGATTATGGTGCTGAAGCTGTAGTGAGTCTAATCTAGTCTGATTACTTCTATAGTGCCATTTTCATAATGTGCAAGACACCAGTCCATAGTTGTTGCTTCGAGTCATAGTCAAGAAGCATAATGTATTTAAAAACTTGACAAAGCTGTTCTTTAATTTTGCTGATTGTTCTTTGCAGAGAAACTGAAAAGTGAACGTGACCAGATGGAGAAAGGACAACGAGAACTGAAGAAGAACATCAAAACAGAGTTTGAAGGTACCAACATTTGCTTCTCAGCATGTCACTGATAATGCCAACTGTAATTGCAGCTTTTTGGGATGCTTGCAGTTCATTTTTAAGCTATGCATTAGGTAAAGGAAGTTTGTCCAGCAACTGCTTGAGTGACTTAATGGCTGGCTTTGCTTTCTGGCTAGCTAGCTAAGAACAGAGCTCCACCTGAATTTACTTTTATTATTTACTAAAATGACAAAGTTTTAGTATGTAATGTAATTTGCCAAAACTTCTCAGTGTCACACAAATCCTGCATCAGGAAAATCACCTTATTTATTAAAATATGCAAGAGCCAAGTTGTTGGGTCATTTTTAAAGTTCAGAAAGGTCAGGCCAAGAGCACCAGTGAGATACTAGGGGAAATGTTTGTGGCCTACAGCCAGATAGTCTGTGCTTGTTACTATGAAAAACTGCACTGACACTGGCTATAGACCACAGTGAATGCCCTTTGAGCCTCAAAGGATGTTTAAGCCCATTAGTGTCTGCCATTATCAGTCATGACCTTTAAAAATGATGCTGGTGCACATTTTTCGCAGTCCTACGTCAATGAGCGCTCCTGTTGTTTCTGCCAATTTTATTCCCATATTATTTATTAGCTACTGCCACCTTTGAAAGTTTGCTCTTTTTACCTGAATCTGGCTTTTCTATTTTGGAAAATAGGTTCTACTGAAGAACTGAAGCTAGAGCTGCGTGATTTTGAGACAAAAGTGGATAACGTGGAACAGACACTGCAACAGGTTCTGACATCTATGAAACATGCTATCATGATAAATACACTAGAACCTGCTTAAATGCTACCCATAAAAAGAATTAGGCCCTACAGTAATCTGCAGCTGACACTCATTTCAAGTTACTTGCATTACACTGAGTGTTGTGTTATGGATTGACATTGAGGCTTCCTGTTGTCATTGGTGAATGAAAAGTCTTTCTTTTTTGTTTTCTTTTTTTGTTTTAGCCCTTTTTCACATGTAATCAACAGCTAGCAAGTAACAATGAGAAAACTGCCAACTTTCAGCACTAATATCTCTGTAGCATCTCCCGTGTTTATGTTTAATCAGAAAATTTTAGCCTATTTATCGCTCTAATTAAAAGTGCACTTATTTATCCTTGTACGCAGGACAAATGCCCAAAGCATCAATCAATGGTCGCTTCAAATGAAATCGTTGTCAAAGTTCCTAATCTGTTGGAGAAGTCAGGTCGAATTATTGGTAATAAATTAAAACATACGTGCTGCCGACTTGGGACCATTCTTCACCGCAGCAAATGTGGTTAGGTGCCATATAGGCCCACATTGCACAAAAATTAATTATTTTTCATCCTTTATCTGTTTAAATAAATTTGAGAAATTGATTTGCTGGTGTTCTTTCAAGAGCTACATTTTGCCATTAAAGATGGCATGGGGCTTGCCAACCACTTGTACCCACTTAGTTTCTTGACAAAGAATACCATTTATGAATGAGTTCCTTTTGTGAGGTCTAGCCTTTAATTTAAATTTACAAATTTTATTGCAAATTCAGTCTGACAGTCAGTCTTTTATTTAGGGGACCTTTTAAATGCTGTGGAACAAGTTCATTGAAACAGTTTGCATTTTCATACTTTTACAATAATTTGGCTCCAGTGAAATCTTGTTGACAGTCATTATTGTTGTGTTTAGAACCAGAGGAAGCTGGTGGAGCTGGAACGGAAGTTGGAGCAGTTGAACCAGGACAGGAGCAAGCTCTTGACAGAACAAGGAAGGCTGGAACAAGATGCTGAGGTCAGCTGAACAAACTTTTGTCAGCAGCTGAATATCACTGAATGACATCTGTGTTTCAGGGCTTTTTAGAGGCTCTTAAACATGAAAGGTGCTTTATAAATGCCCAGATTAATAGATACATGCATGCATGTGTACATACATACATGCATACATACATATTTACATATATGTGGGTACATTCTTACATCTATATAATAATGGCCTTAGGTATGTAGGCACTGCGTTGCCCACTTGGGCCATCTGGCACCATGGAAAATTGTTTCAGTAATACATCATCAATGCTTATGCAAAAATGGTAAGAGCCCAACTGAACTAACTGCAAACATTTTGTGGAACTAGAGCACAGATGTTCTGCACCGGTTAGGCTAGTATCCAGTATTTAATTATGAAATTGCAAATAAATTAATTATCGGTGCCTAGCTGATGTGTTAATTATTTCTTTTACTCTTGGATAAAATTATAGTAGTTTTCCATTAGGTAATGCGCTGTTAACCTGTAATATAATTTAATGTACCAGTAACCACAAATTAGCATAGCACCCCATAAAATGCATTTCTGTCAGTTGTGCAAAAGGTACCTGGGATTTTGGAGATATAAAGCCTTATTTGGTAATTTCTGCTAGTTTTTAGGGTTTAATTTGGTGAAATGAATGATTCTCTTCTGATTTCATTTCATATCGCTTTTCTTTTTAAATACGCTATTCTTTGTTGTGCAAATTTAGCGACATGCCAGAAACATTCGTAACCGAGACCTAAGAGTTTATCGACTGGCAGAAGAATATCATTTTACAGGTGAGCTTTCTTACAACTGCAATTTTAAGATCTATTCTAATTTGTCTGGTTTTGTTTCCTTGCTTAACTGGGTGTAGTTCGTATATTTTTAACGTATGGATCCAGCTACACATCACATTCAGATTTACCTCAGATTTGTATTTGTATTTGCCCATGTGCAAATTAAAACTTTTCTTAATAATACACAGTGGTGATTTGGCTTTGTAATAATGTGCTTATGCAGTGCGTAAATCTATTATTTCTGTTTGTTTTTGTGTCGAGGTTTCTCGGGAAACATAACCGACAGTCATGTTGAGCGGCTGTTGAAGAGTCTGAATGAGAAAGCAGAGATGATTCTTGCTGACGCAAAATCCCACAGAGTAAGTCAGGATTCTCTTCAGAGGCCATTAGAACCAAGGGAGAAAATTAGAGAGTGAAATAACTGGCATCTCTTATTCAGTTCACTTAGCCACTGAGGTTGTTACAGAAAAGGCCATTGAACAACGTGGTGACCTGGTGGTTAAACGTTTTTGAGCACTCATCTTATAATGTGGAGGTTATGGGTTTGAGTCTAAGGTGATCACTGTGTAAGGACCTTAGTGAGTCCTCATGCCCAGTTGCTTAGCTCCACTGATCGGTGCTTCCTCATTAAATTGTGAAATATTTTTATTTATTAATTATTTATTAGTAATTTTGCAGAAGTTGAAGCAGTCAGACTAATTTAGCCTAGATTACGAGATTTGAAACTTTGGCTGTTATTGATTGAACAGATTTTCTTGTTGCTGAAGTTTTCGTTACAGGTTTATGGGCTTCAAAACTGTGGGTGATTGTTTCAGGGTTTATTTTATTGTGAATTGTTGAACATTCTATATTAATTTTTTTGACGTAATTCTTGTTCAGTGAAATTTCTTATTGATGCTTTTAATTTTCGCTACTGCCAATGTAAATTTGTGTTAATGTTGCTTAATTTGGGTTAATGTTGATTATTTTAAATATTTGTTAAATTTTGTTACACCTATCATTTGTGAAATCTGGTTGCCACCTGTCATTTGTGATTCTATAGGCCGAGCAAGAAGAGCAGGAGGATGCAATACAGAAAAATATCGACAGGTGTCGTAACAACAAAACAAAACTGGAAACTGAACAGTCGCTCAAGCAAGAAAGATTGGTATGTCAGAACCCCAACAGAAATTTCATCCTGCTGCAAGACTGCTCTTGTTGTGTTTTTGCTTCTGCTTGAAAATCCTCAATTGTTAATGAATTTATTAAGCTGGCATGTAAAATGAGTTATTACCTTACCTTGCAGTTCCAACACCTAGGACCAACATGCGGAATCTGGACCTGGTTGGTCTTGAAATTCCTTGTATTTTATGAGATCGTGTGCGCATTTAAGAACATTCTTTATGCTATCTTCTTGATATATATAGAAAAAGAATCGCGAAGAAATTCGGAAGATAAATGGTGAGCTGAGTCGAGTGGATGCCTCTGCTGGGCAACTCAAAGAAATTGACAGAAAAATTAGAAAAGTGGTACGTTTTGGCCGTAAGTTTAATTTGGCATTTAAGACTTCTCTGCATTCTAGAAGTTAGTTGTGAAATTTACGGTAACGTGGGAACTTTTTAGCAGTTTGCCAAATGGTGTACTGGTGTAGCGTCGTTGCTTGTTAGGTTTACAGTGAAGAAATTTAGGTAATTATTTGCACTGAGACTTGATTCTACAGTTATTTTGGCAACAAGATTGAGCAGTTTGATAAAACTTTAACATCTTTCTAGAAGTAGGGAGGTGAGGGCAAGAGAAGAGCGGCAAAAGAGATAATTTGAACCTCTTCCACTGAGTGACACACAGGATGCACTGAATTTGTAGGAGACGAACCTCGAAGAAGTGGAAAGGTCGGTTGATCTCGATAAATTGAAGTCTGAAGTGCAGTCGCTGCAGAACGAAAGTGCTACTTCAAATAAGAAAATGAGACAGCTGGAGTAAGATCTTGTTATCTTCCTTTCAACAAGTTTTCATTCTGCTGTTGCTATATAAATGCCTGATAACTGATACAGTGGCAAAAATGTTAAGTTAAGCAGTTTTCATGAAAAGTTTAACGTGAAAGATTGGTTGATATGAAAAGGAGACTCAAGTCCGTTCCAGCGGCAGTGTTTTTGAATGTAATTTAATTCCTTTGTCATAAAACTGGTAACATGAAAATATCGCTTAACATGAAAAATTTGTTGGTCCTGCAGAAGAAAATGCAATACAAAACCTTGGAAAACATGAAATGTTGTTTCGTTTTTGACAGCTGGCTCTGCTTTTCCAATGTGAATATATCGTTTCAATTTGCACTTTCAGGCCTGTGCTTTTTTGGCAGCTGAGACATTCTTTACAGTGCTGTGACATTTTGACCTACACCATGTATAACCTTGCCAGCCCACAGCATCAGTGATGACCTTTGCTTTCTTGGGAAAATATTTTTAGTGTAGAACAGAATATAAGATGTGGCATTTATAATTTAGATATTTGTCACATGCTGTGGCCGATGTCAGCCAAATCTGGGCTCAAAGATAATCTTACTCTTTGTTATGACTCATCTTTTAAGGTCTGGCAATGCTATCACCGTAGGATTTGAACTTTGATTAACTTCAATATTTAAAGTAGTGTGTTTTTATTTATTTGCAAGTTATCTTTTATTGTCTAATAAATTAATGTCTATATAGGGAGGAATTAAATGAATTTGTGCAGTCTTATGTAGTTTGTTTGAATGCATGTACTTCGTTATGCGTGCTGTACCACTACAGTACCTGTTAAAAAAAAATTTTAAACTGGCATTGAAAAAACGGTTAGTACAAAATTTGGTTAACATGAATTGTTCATACTTCATGTTAAACGATTTGGCCTGTAATTACAAAAACGGCTTTGTATTTTATCATAAAGTCAACGTTAAATGAGTTTAAATTGGCATTATTACGGAAGACATTATGTTTATGTAGATTAAAGTACAAATGAAATGCGTTGCACAGTACTGAATTGTTTATTAATGTTACATTGATATAATTTTGGGAAAGCTGCCTGCAGGATGAGTCAAGTAAAGTGACCATGTAGTAAAAAGAATCCGGTGTAGCAAGTAGCACGTTAGAGAGTGATCGTGTCCTTTTTCGTGGCTTGGAGCCAACACAGGATAAATCCAGAAGAACTGATGGTGTGTTGCAGATGGTGTGTTGCATTGTAGTAATGCATGTAGTTCATGACAGGACCAATCTTCTTAGGGACAGACTAGTTGGTGAAAGGGGCATCTATGAGTAAGCTACTTGCCCAAGGTGCTATGTGGCATTCATTCAGCAGGCTTAAACTGAGCATGGGCAGAACATAACATAATGATGGAACAACCCAAAAATTTTGGCTTTAAATTTCTTTAGTAACAGATAATGATTAATCGCTTAATTAAATAATGGTGCTACAGAGTTTCTTAGGGTTGGTTCGAATAACTACAGTAATAATTATTACCTGACTGGTAGTAAATGATGTTTTATGATCTGTGGTTTGAAATGGTGTTTTTCTTTTTGTGCCAGTGCCGAGTTGAGTCGCCTGAACCAAGAGTCAAGCGTAAGAACGGAACTTGAAGTGTTCTACAAGGACAAAACAACCAAGGAAGAACAGATACGCAGACTGTAAGAACAGAGAACCTTTTGTAAGATAAGAGAACATTCAGTGCGATAAGAGAACGTTTAGCTAGATAAGAGAACCTCAGTAAGATAAGAGGACCTTATTATGGTTAGAGAACCTTAGTTGGGTAAGAGTACATGTAATATGAGTAGTAAGAAAAGAGAACACTTAATAAGATAAGAGATTGTTTAATAAAGACAGTTAAAAGCAGATAAAAGTTTAAGAAACATTTTCTAGAATAGATTTAATGAGGAAAGAACACTGATGAAATAAAAGCAATTTTTTGTTTTTGAAAGGAAAGCAAAAAATGAGGATATGCTGAGGCATGTTCTTGGCTCTTTACCAGCAGAATCCTACGGAAAAGCTTTGGAAAAATACTTACGGTAAGTTATCTGTTGTATGAACATGTACAAGTAGTGTTAATATGTACAAATAGTATTTTAGTAGAGCCATTTCAAGATAGATGAGTAATTCTAATTTCATTGTTTTGCAAGTTTTACCAAAGACTCAGAGATTTTATCAGTGGTTGTTTCTTAAGTAAGGCAGACTTTTGTTGACAGTGAGTTGTCGGTTTAACGCATTTTTCTTCAGTCTGTCGTGTATGTACATTTCTTCTTCCCTGCAGCGAGCATTCAAGACTTTTGCGAGACAGCGTCGAACAGCTCCAGCAGCTAAAAAGAAACTTGACAAAGCTGGAGACAACTCGAAAGCATGAGGAGTAAGTGTTGCACGATTCATTTAGTAAACTGAAGGTTGGACTGAGGGGCAACTGACCTGCTGCGTAATGTTGCGTAATGACTTAGGTCGTAGAGCTACTCAGAGGTACTCGGATACATAAGTTGTTACTATTGTTGAACTACTAAGAAATTCTGGTAAATTAAAGAGCAGTTCGGCCACAGTGCTTCCTTTTGCTTTATTGCTTTTTTGTATTTATATAGTGCCATCATCTAGTGACATATTGCCATTCAATAGCATTAAATGACTGTGCATTGGGGATTTGCCCTGGGTTGTACACAGCAACCATTTGAGGGAACTAAGGTAGGTGAGGCAGTTGGATGCCGCTGTTGACATTAATTTTCACAGGCATGGTTCTAGGGTTAAGGGATATTGAGGTGTGACAACGGCAATCCCACAACCAGACAGTTTTTCCTTACAGGTTACCAGATGTCTAATGAAACAAATGATCAGTTTCACATGATGTATGCCATGCCAGAATGCTGTAAGGTTACTCGGTGTTGACCTCATTTGTTTTTATTATAGAGATATGTTGCAGAAGAAACTTGAAGAAGTCCGGGGTATGCAAAATCCTTTTAATTAAAATGCTATGTTGAACGCCTTTATTTTGCCACAGTGGCAGAAAACAAACAGAACACTGGCAACAGCCTTGGGAGAAAGAATATAGGAATAACTCTCTCTCTGCTAATGACTGATATTGATTACAATTTTTGATACATTAGGCCATTACTGTAAAGAGATTATCTGCATCAGGTTGGTCCAAAATGTAGTATAATGGCAGTGAATTATTTATTCTACGATTGAGGTTTCCATCGGAAGAATCAACCAAGTCCATTTCCCCCAAAATCTAGCTAGCTGCATCACTAAGTAGAGCATGAGCTGGGCTATACTGTAGAGTTTTGCTGTTCCATGGAAGAATACAACAAATCTTATAAAATTCCATTTATAATTTTGTTATACACTGCAAGAACCAATTAAGTCCAAAAATGGTTTCACATCTGAGTCCCTTTTAAATGATGTATATTCACGATGTGCATATTTAAGTCACTTGGAAAACAAACATTCACTTAGGAGATAATAATTAATATTTTATATGTAGACCTTTAATAATCATTATGATATCTGATTTTGATGATTTTGAATTGCAAAGATTACGATCCTAAAAAACATGAAAGATGAGTGTAAGCGAGAGACTGGTAAAAGGCACATCTTCAGAGACATGTATCTGGTCCACCATGCCACTGCAGCAGACTTCAGTGCTTCAGTCATATTTCGGACAATGCACGTTTTCAGCCTATATCAGCCTTTAATTCATTTCAGACAAGAAGCAAGCAGGACTCATATATAATTTGAATGTCCACTATTAAGAGGTGTTATCCAGAGTAACAGCTGGATAGCGTGGTGTTTCAGGAGCATTCCTTTGCTTACTCTGTGAGAGTGACAGATACTAACAATATAGCAAAGGAAATTAAAATATGCAGATGTGTTTTGCCACCCATTCATGGCATAAAGGCAACATGTATGATGTTTATTTAGAAGTCAGTAACGTTCATCCAGTTAGGAATGCATTCTAGTGTGTTATAGACATAAACAAAGACATAAACAAAAGACAATAGTAGTCCTACGTTTCATATGCAGTGGACCTGAAAGACTACATAGGATTGCTACCAGTTACTAAACTGAAATATAATGATATTCAGGCTTTTGCAAGATTTTTAGGTCTGATGCAAGTTGTTTTTTTCAACAGTTATGCAATCTGAAAACTATAGGGAAAAGTAGTGAAGGTAGTGATAACATGACTGTCACTGACACTAAGAAGAAACTTGTAAAGCAGTTTTAACAGTTTTTAGACTTTAAAAAGGTTTGTTGTAGAATTAAGTCATGTTGATAAACTGCAACTAGTAACGTGAATGCTACAGAAATGTTTAACTTTGCAACATTTTTCTTCTTTTTTGGGGGAAAACTTAGTCTAAATGTTTATAATAAATAATTTGATTCCCTGTCATTTGCAAGCATGTAATGTAAACTCAAAGCCTACTCTGCATTTTTCTGTCATAAACAAGGTTTTAAATATTAATAAAGGTTTCAAAAGTATTGGGGATTTAAAAATTGTTTTAGGTCATGAACAGAAGATCAACATGACAACCCATGGCACCGACTTCACTGGGGGACTTGAGTCAATTGAAAAAAAACTACAAAAATGCCAAGAGTCAGTGACAAAGAAAATGCATTTTATAAATAATCCTCCCTATTTACTATTGGTTATAGCAAGATAAGGCTTTGACACTTTAAGGATTAATTATAATGACAGATTAATTGTCATTAGATGTCCCTTAACAGATCAAATTTTCCTAAATACATGAGTGCTTTAAATAACATTAACAGGAACATTACTGCTATGCATTTGAAATGTTTCAAATGTATTTCTTGTAAATGGGATTATATTTACATATCATGCTTTATCTCTGTAACTCTCTATATACAGAGTATGTAATAACATCAATTGCTGAATTATATATTCTCCTGGGTGTCTTTAGCGACAAAGGTCAGCTGGTGGCTGTCAAATACATGTTCAGCAAATACATTGAGAAACTGCGTGGTGCGAATGCCGACTGTCCGCTGTGTCACCGCCCATTTGATGAGCAGTTTGAAGTGGAAGAACTCATATCAGAGGTCTGTCTTCTCAAAGTTTGTCTTGTTTTAGTCATTGACTGCATTTTCTTGATAGAATATTATCATTTATCATTGGACCAACCCTCTGTATTTGACCAAAATTGCAGACAGGCATTAGTGTGTGTGCCTAAGGCATTATGATGGTACCGTGATATTTAGATTACATCAGCTTTATTTTAGCTGGTCATGCTCTGTATCTTATGCTTGTCATGTGGATTTACCTGGTAGCTATGATTGATTGACAGACACCTTCAATGGCACTAGAGAGGTTCTTAAGTTAGGTATAAAGTGCCTTTTGTTCGTTTTTTTGGATTTCGTTTTGTGGTTGAAAGTGTCTGTTGATTGACCAGTATTTCTGTATCCCTTTTAAACCTGCTTAAAAACTTTTTAATCCTTATGTAAAAGTGATTATGTGTATAATTACTATTTAATTTTATAGCTTTTGTAGCAATGAACATGGGTAACTTGATAATGTGTTTGTCTTTTAATTACACATCAGGGGTTTGAAACCCATTGTTGCATGTTAAAGTGATAATTTGTTGTTGAGTCAAACATTCTGTGAAGAAAGGTTGTGTATTTATCGCATTGTTGTTGTGTTGCTCCTCAGCTAAAATATGCATACGGGGCCATACCTCTGAGGACTGATGTTACGAGAGACCTCTAATACACGAGTTATGAGACCACTTATAAATGAGTTACGAGTTAATGCACATTACTTTATTGCTTCTGTGGTAAGCGTAAAATGCATGGTAAGATTAAAGAAGGGATAGTTTTCTTGTGTGGTTTTCAAGGTGAGTAGGTCTTGACTTTTAAATGCTGCTGTCCATTTTTGTTTACAGATGGACTCAAAACTGAACCTTGTTCCAGAGAAGTTGGATCGCCTGGAACAGACAATTGATGAGTCCAAGTCCGAGTATCAGAACTGGCTCCAGCTGAAACCAATTCTGGATGTGGTTGGTGCTCTCCCAGTTTTGTGTCAACCAGTGTAGGGTCGTTTCAGCTCAAGTCAATCAATTCTGAGCAACGTACGCATCCGACCATCTCAGAATTGGCTGAACTTTTAACCGCATGTTGCAAAATGTATTAAATGGAAAGGCATTGGTTGAATTGAGTTGGAATGCTCTGCAATAGGTTTAGTTTAATGACATTTTCTGCTGTAACCCAGGTTTGAATTTTGCAAAGTTGTGAATTCATTACTGAATTGTGCATCTGGTCTTGAGTACCTACAGGTAACATCTTGTAGATGATACTGGTAGGTACTTTAGGACAGGTGAGGTAGGAATTAACACATGCCTCTTCTTACCTTCTTACCTTGCAAAACAACCAATTTGTAGGTTAGCTTTATGTTCTTTTCAGGTAATGTGATTTTTCTATTTTGCATCTTGCAGACCCAGAAGTGCAAAGAATCAGAAATTCCGGAGATTGAGAAGAGACTGCACTCATTGAACCTTGATATGAAGCAGCTTAGTGATGAAATAGCAGAGGTTGGACTTTATAATATGAATTGCATTACATTTGAACATAAAGTAAATATTGTTGAAGCAGTATAATAAAATTGGAATAATGGGGACTAACTGTAATTGTAATCTGGCATTTATAAAGCGCCTCTTCAGGAATAAACTCATCAGGGGCGCTCCCGACCCGAACCAGTGAGACCACTGTAAGATAATACAGACTTCAGGCACTTATGAAACTGCAAAAGGGACAAACTGAGGAGCTTGAGCCGCAGCTCGTGGGAAAGGCGATTCCAGCTGGTTGGTCCAACTTAGGCAAAGCTTCGAGACTGAGCTGTTGCAGTGTGCATACAAGGGACAGTCAGGAGTCCAAGGGAGGCCGACTTGAGAGTGCTGTGGCCTGGAACCAAAGAGACCTAAATGCAGAAGTCCCTAAGGTATGATGGAGTGGAGCCAACAAGACAGTTACGCATAAGGGTTAGGATCTTGAACTGAATACGCTGTTGAATGGGAAGCCATGTGCAAAGTGTCCCGCAAGGAAGTTATATGGCCATACATAGGGATGCTTGCAAGAAGACATGCAGTGGCATTGAGAACAGGCTGAAGCTTAGATATATAATCCAAACAGAAAGCTCAAAAAGGCCGAAGTTCACGAAAATCCGATAAAAACTTGAGAGCAAACGAGTCGGCAACCACACTCTGAAGTACAAACATACTGCCTCAAGAAAGGTTGCTGTCCTTTAGGCAGAAGTCCTACTTACTCTTTATTTCTGATGTTTTGTTGGCTGTTTCTGTAGAAGGAAGAGGCTGTTGAAGTTGACACACAGGACGAAGCCGTGGCAAAGTCGCTTCTTCCAGATGCAACTCAGATTGATCGACTTCAGGTTGAATTCCATGAACTGAACCGAAAAATTGCCTCACTGTCAGCAAAACTGTCTTCCGGTATGCTCTAATCATAATAAGCAAAACTGTCTTGTTGTATGTTATAATCATGTTCTGAGGAGTTTACCTCGAAGTGGCGCTTTATAAATTTTTGATTACATTTTCTTTGGTATGTTCTAATCATAATAAAGCAAAACTGTCTTCCATTGTGTTCAAATCATAATAAAGCATCCATATAGTGGCTTGATATGTCAGTCAGGTGAAAAAATGGGTCTAAACTGTATGCAGGTAAGATAAAGAACACAACTTTAGAGATTTTCTTAATCAGTGAATGGTTGGGTTTTTAATGAATGCTTTTGGCGTTTTCTTTTTAGAAAGTTCACGGACTTTTCAGGAAGTTCAGGCCGAACGAGAAGAGCTTCAGTTGCAGCTGTAATAAATCTTTTCCGTTGTGATGAATTTTTTCATTTATTTTATTTCATTTGAAAGAGTACTTGTATTGCTTGTATTGCTTTTCAGTTTTTTATTTTAAGATGCCTTTAAGTATTTTTTTAAGTATGCAGGAAATATGACCAGGATGAGATGAGTTTTTAGTTGAGATCTGAAGGCCTAAACAGACTTTGCAAAGCGACCATTTGGCGGAAGAGTTCCAGAGTCTGTGGCCAATGACGGAAAAGGCATGCCTGCCAAGAGCTGTGTTTATCAACTGAATAGTCAGATTAAGACAGTCAGGAGACCTGGTCAAGTAGAGACAAGTCTTGGGAGTTGGCATAGGGTGAAGGTAGTAAGGTTGGCTGAAATGTAGTCTTGTATAAAATTAGCTTGGTCTTGAAAATACTCTGGGTAAAGTATTTTGCTACAGTTTTCTGCTAGTTGCTTGGTTTTTCATATATGTTGTTTCCTTCTGTGAAACAGTTAATTTTTCTAAAAACTATGGTTTAATTTTGCAAAATGAAAGTATAATGTGAAAATAATACTGTTTGTGGAAAGGGAACTACTGAATCAGAAGTTGGATCACAAACGACAGAAGGTGAGTGACCATTCGTCCCAACTCCAGGACTTAAAGGCTGAACTACACGAACTACGATCAGCAAAACTCAAGATAGAAACTGACCTACAACAGCGAACACGCCTGGAACAGACAAAGGACGAACTGGGACGGACAAATGAAATGCTTGAGGTGGAAATCAGGGTTAGTTCAGATTAAATGCATAAGCACTTTTCCCAGTCTACCTCTGCTTCTGTGTATCTTCGAGTCTGTGGTTGAAACTAGCATTGTGGCAGACTTTATCAGACATCTGTGGTTGAAACTAGCATTGTGGCAGACTTTATCAGACATCTGTGGTTGAAACTAGCATTGTGGCAGAGTTTATCAGACATCTATGGTTGAAACTAGCATTGTGGCAGATTTTATCAGACATCTATGGTTGAAACTAGCATTGTGGCAGATTTTATCAGACATCTATGGTTGAAACTAGCATTGTGGCAGATTTTATCAGCCTTTAACCTCTAAACCTGAAGGTCAATCTCCATTGAGTCAAAGGTGAATGTCAGTTCATTTTTAAGTCATCTGATGCTGTTTAAATGCTGTTGTTTTGTTTGCACTTCAGCCAAATGAACCCAGAACCAGTTCTTTTAGCTGTAATAATCATTTATAATTGTGAATAAATGTGCAATTAGCTAACCCTGCATTGTGTATGATTACTGAATCCTTTTTCAAATGAGGTATTCATAACAATAATGGATTTTGATGAGTTTTGTCTTGAAATGGTGCTTTATAGTGTTGAACTAAGGTTACAAACAAACTATTCTTTATGAAGTTCATGGATTGATGTTCACTTATGCTCATTTTGTGTGCCTCTCTCCATGTGGTTCTGTCCTGAGACAATAAGCTCAACTTGTGCACATCTGTCTCACACCAATCCCTGGCGTCATCCAGCCACTCTTTGCTTTGCTTGCCTCTGGCTCCTGTGCCCTCCATCATTACAAATGCAACATCTGGCTGTTATGTGTCCAAAAAATTCTGTTTCCTTTCAGTTACTTGCTGCATAATGTTTTGTGTGCAACCCGCTCGCCTTCGTACCTCAACGTTTGTGCTTTTCTTTTGCCATGTGGTGTGCGAGATCCTTTTTTAGCATTGCATTTCCAATGCTAGCAATCTCTCCTTGTTTTGTCTGTGCGGCATTTGTACTTTTCGCTTGAATACAATAGCAAATTGTCATGCACTTCAGTTTGTATAGTAGTCTCTCTGCTCCTCTAAATGTTATTTCATCCTACCATTGCTCTCACTGCATTTGTTGTTCTCCTGATCTCTTTGATATGGTCATTATCTCACCCCAGCAGGTGTCCAAGTGGCACCCTATTCTTCTCAACACCAAGTACTATTTACTTTGTCTTATTAATGTCAATCCTTAATCCCACTACCTCCTCTGGTCTGTATTAAGTGTTTGCATTATCCTCTGTGGCTTCTCTTTGTTCATATCATCCGCAAATCTCAGGTTGTCGATCTTGTTTTCATGGCTTGAGATTCCTGTTGCGTTCTCTCTTATTATGTCCAACACTCTCTCCAGATACGAGATCAATATCAATGGAGAGATTGAATCCCCATGCCTTGTGCCAGTAATGGTCTTGACCCGGTCTCCAAGCCCTTTGCCCACTTGAACCACTGACTTTGCATTGTTGCATATACTTTTGATCATTTGTGTCAACCTTCTTCCTACTTTGAGCAATTTCAGCATTTGCTGCTTGATGCCATATTTAATGAAGTCAAAAGCTGTCTGAAAGTCTGTGAAGCAGTTGTGTACAAATTTACTGGTACCTTTTCTCTTTGCCTCTTCTGCTATGAGCCTTTGCATTGGCATCTGCTGTGTTGTGTGACAGTCTTTCCTAAAACCTGCCTGCTCTTCCACCAAATGTGCCTCTACTTGTGATCTTGTAGTTGTTCAAACCGAACCATCATTAGCACCTTGCACATGTGCTTTAGCTGGGTGGTTGAACTGTTGTTGCTGCTGCACTATACAACTATTATTCACATGCAAGTAATGATGAATTCATTGTACTTAAAATATTATTGTTTTCAAAATTAGTTTTTTCGTTGTGATTATTTGCTGTTTCCATTTTAAATGAGTTAACAGTGTAATATATGTTTCTTCGCTAGGAAGCCGAGGAGAAAGCTGCACCATTTCAGGTAAATTGTTCTTTAAAAACCAGTTTATAAATTGCAGAAAGTATTGACAAGAGTTAAGGTCAGGCCGAAACTTATGATTATTTATGTGAACACCAAATTGAGCAGTAACGTGAGTTTGGTTAAGAATTAAATTGAGGAGGAATTAAATGTTAAGCTGAAATTGATGAAGACATGTGTTCAGATGGAAATGATGATCATTTATGTTAATGCTAATTGGAAGGAAAATGATTTATGTTAAGGATGGAATTGATAATGATTCATGTTATTACGTAATTGAAAAATAATATGATTTGTTTAAGGATGAAATTGATGATTTGAGTGTAAAGAAGGAACAACTTACAAGGATTAAGGATCAGCAATTTGACGAGGAAAAAGAGAAGGTGAACTTTTGCTAAGAAATTCTGTTCATGTTTCTTATGGTTGATGTAGTGCCCTATTGCTGTCGACCTTTAACCTCTGCAAATCCCTTTGCATCAGGTGGAAATGAAAATTTCTTAAACCACGTTCCAGCTCCAAGATCATTAACCTTTGTAACAAACCTTTGAGGACTGAGCCATTGACAGCATATTTAGATTTTGTTACCTTACATTTAGTCTTTAATTTTTATTTATTGCATTTAGGGCATCAGTTTCCTGGTGGGCTAGATATGTCTTCATTGTCATCATCTTCTTCTTCTACTTCGACTTAGAAAAACTAGACTAAATGATGTTAATGCTGGTTATGAAAAACAAGTTTGTCTGTGGATGATCCTCATTTGATAACAGAAACAGATATTCTTTATAAACTTGTACACTGGAAATTTATTATAACATACTAAATTATGACATGAGTTCTGATATGTCACATTCAGGATATCAGCCATAGAAAATGACCTCATTATTACATGGTTTTGCTATAAGGCAGTTCTTTTCTTGGCTCCCAAAAACAGCTTTCTAATGAGTTTATGGTGTACTTGATGTAGTACATGTATAATGCCTTTTGCTTGACTTTAAAATATTCTGTATAATTATATTACATTATGATATAACGTTTCCTTGAAAGGGCCATAACAGATTAGAGTAGACTTTTAACAGTAATCAGAAATTTCTGTTTGATATTTATAGTGCAGCAAAGTGAAGGAGAACATCAGGCAGGTGAATATTGTCCAAGGCGACATAGACAAGTGAGCCTACAAACTCTTCTGCACTACTATAGTTTGATAGTGTTTATTAGTCTGTTTCACTGTTCATTTGTTGTTAAGCAAATTGACACTCTTGATCAGAGTCGCCAAGCTTGGCGTGCTCTCTGATGAGGCTCAAATGCAGATGGTAGCGAGTTTTGGACTTGTTTGATTAACTACTTTTTAATACTAACTGATCTGACATTAGACTTCTGTTCATACCAGTGTTCACTGGGCTGATAAAGTGACTGTTTATAACACTACTAGACAATTATAGAATTCAATTTTAGACCACAAGAACCACAAAGTCAGATAAATTTTGTAGCGTTTTATAGTTTACAGTGTCAGTTTCATATTCAACATGCTTTGTTTGTTACATGCTGTGCATTAATGTGATGTAATGTTATCAGAATCTGTGCAATGCGTTTTGAAGTCTTAGAAGCTGTTAAATATGTGACCAAGCCTGAGAAAACCTCACAAGTTGGAAAAAGTCAAAACTGGGTTTGAAACTGCACTGTAATGGGCTTGAATTTTCTGAATAATTCAATGAAATCCTCATGTTTTCTAACACAACGAGTGAACAAGTTACAATTTTGTACAGGTATAGGTCTCTCTCTTCTCAGCTACTTTTGAGAAATGGTGAGTTAAAGTTTACCATAACTATGCTGTAAGAAACTGTTTTAGATGAATATTGACATGATTTGGTCAATTGTGTAATAATCAGTGAACACAACTTCAAATTAGGGCACTAAGGGACATGTGAAATTAAGTTTTTGTTGCAGGGCATATAAAAAATGAAAATAAAATACTTAAACTGCGAAAATCTACGTAAAGACTTGAAGCTTGAGAGCTAACATAGCAAGGTAAATAAATATGCAAAGAACTCATTTTGACCCATTTTATGCCTTCTTGCCTTCTGAGTGCATTTCTTGCAAATTAACTTTCTGACTTTGTGAGGGTTTTCTCATGCACAGTCACATATATTTAAATAGTTTTACTGATGCTTGATTGCATGTGTTGCATTATGTTAAATTTACTTACAGGTAGATTGGTTACTTTTAAAAAAAAATTGATTGCAGCTGCATGGGAGTGAGCAAGTGGTCCAGTGTTACTACTGCTAGCAACATACAGCAGAAGCTTCTTATTGGTCTTTTTTCACTGTTTTTTGTCAGCACCTGAAAACCATTCCTTTCAATTGTAATTTTGTATTGGCAGGTCGTGAGTGCTTCTGAGAAATATCCCTTGCAGAGGCTCAATGCAAATGTTTCATCACGTTTACGATGCTATGGTAGTTTCAGCATTTTAATGATTTTCCTGCAGGTATGTCAAAGAAGGCTGTGCTGAGAAGCTGTCCTCTTGTTGCAAGAAACTTGCCCAGATTGAGTTGGATGGTGGTGACATTGACCAGAGAAAGTCTACTCTGGCTGAAAGCACCAATCAGATGCGCCAGGAACTGGCTGATCAGCAGGTGTGTATGCTCAGTTATGCTATGACCAGTCATAGCTTACCCTATTATTTGTTGCTAACTGTTGCCTTTCTGACCTGAAACAGCTTCTTCAATTTGACATGAACTTATAAATGTCAAAGGAAAATCTCCATTTGTTTCTTGTCTTGTTATTTTGATCTGATGATGTATTATTTATAATATAACTTTTCGGTTATCATCATCATCATCATCACAGTTGCATCACATTGAATAATACAGTGGAAACATTCTTTTGCAGATACTTGGAAGAGGTGCCATATAAATGCTTTATTACATTACCATGTATCACCTATATTAAGCTCTTGTCAAAATCTTAAGTCTGTCTTCATAACAAGCTAGTTTGGATTTTCCCTGTTTTCGTGTGTGGTTAAGGTTCGAAAAAGAGAGTTGGCTGACAATCTACAGTTTCGAAAAGGAGGTGAGGAAATTGCCGTTAAGACGAGGCAGATTCAGAAGGAAGAGGAGAAACTTGGAGGGTTGGATGCAAACAATTTGACTCGTGAACGCAACAGTCTTCAAAAGGAGTATGATAAACTGCACAGGGAGGTTGGTTAATACAGCTACTGCCGTTTTCAGTCTAATTATAGCCCAGGCAATTTTTAGAAATCATTTTCTTACAGATTTTTTACCAGGATAACAATTTTCATACAAATTTCTCACCAGGGTTAGCATTTTCTTACTCATTTCTCACTAAGTTGCAATTTGTTTGGAAGGGGAACTTGCCTCACACTGTGTTGGACCATCCTCAGTTGAAATGCTTGTTTTTCAATCGTTAGACTCCTGTCTAGAGGCACTTCTGCTTCACTGCCTCCAGACACAAATCACATTGTCTTTTTCATTTGGAGATTTCTTGAGGCCTGAAGATTTTAATTGGTGTGCCACCAATTATAAGAATGTTTAGAATGAACCATGCTATGTATTAAGAAAATTAATTAATTTACTTATTTTATCTTTGGATAATAATTTACTAATATTATTATTTATTATTGTTATTATTATTACTATTATAATTATTGGCATGAGGTGGAAATTATTCCTGCAGAATGAAAAATTAGGAAACTGAACTCTAGAAAATCAGGCGTTATCCCAGTTTCCACGACCATCTGAATGCGGTGCCATTGTAGAGCTCAATACACGTGGAAAGACACTGAAAAACAAGCCTTGCATCTCACTCTAGAGACAGCTGCAGCCTCAATGGTTCTTATACATATTGTAATAGGTGGTGGTTTTGCTACTGTGATGCCATTTAAATATCTGTTGATGTTGCATAGTCGATTACTTTACGTAATGTTTTATGTTCCAAACAGAAAGAGACGATAAAAGGTCGGCAGCAAGTTCTTGAAGGGGAAATTGTGGCCTTCCGAAGAGACTTGAAAGAAGACATGTACAAGGACGCAGAACAGAAGTACAAGGACAAAATGATTGCCTTAAGAGTATGCTCCTTATAATCAATTGCCAACTGCTTATTTTTATTTCTCCATTCCTTAAATAATGAATAAGTAAATAAATAAGTAAATAAAATAAATTAAGTAAATAATGAATGGTAACTGTTCAGATCTTGATTGCAATAATTGCAGTCAAATAGTGTAATTTATTTGTCTCAATTTACAATTTGGACTTATAATGGTAATAATAAGCATTTACAATTTGGACTTATAATGCTAATAATGAGCATAACAGAATTCCGATTTGTCTTGGAAATTAAGGAGTCCTAAACCAAAATTAGGGCCTTACATTTATGCAAACAGAGTCCTAAAATTGGACAGATACTTTGTCATGATGTCATGGTCATATAATTGTAATAGTTATGGATTGGCCATTCCAGAAGTATGAGCATTGAAATTTGTCAGATTCTGAGGAATTCTTTATACTTCAGTTTTAAAATATAATAAGGTGCAATGGATATTTGTGCTGCACTGCTTCTAGATAACTACTTACAAGCATTTCAAACACGGATGAATTACAGGTTGACACGTGTCTGTGTTGTCCGGGGCACTAGGATTTGCAGTTCTAAATAAAGACTGTTGAAAGCTGTTGGACCTAACTTCACAAAGAACCATTAACATGATTATCTTAGAAAAGAAATTAGGGCTTAAACTCACTATATTAGGTGGCACTTTATGAGTAGGGAGTGTGTCTGATGTTACTTGAATTTAAATTCATTGTTTTATTATTTACAGACTACAGAACTGGCAAACAGTGATTTAGAAAAGTACTACAAAGCTTTAGATGCGTGAGTATTCACTCAAGAGAAATTCTTTCCTGTTCTTAACAGAATTAGTTGCTGGAACTGAATGTCAGTGTAACTAGAAGTCTTTCCTAAAGTAAGTAAAACATTTTCTAATTTTGGGATTGCTGTTTGTGCATCAGCCAAAAGATCCTTAAACCCCACATCCACAATTCTGAATGGGAATTTTTTGGTTGGGCTATGTGCGTACAGGAGTCTGCCAGTGGTGAATTTTCCCGTTATCGGAGCATTGTTTGCTAGCTGATGAACTTTTTGTCGTAAATGAACTTTAATACCACTTGGATAGGTCATGCCTTTGTGAGGTACTTCAAAGGCGAAGGCGCTACATCAGATGTTTAGATGCATAAGTGACTTCTTTTGAGAAGCATGTAACATAGATGAATGAATGATTAGCTTAGCCTGTGTCAGGTGTTAACATGATAAGCAGCATGTTCAGAGTAATCGTGTTCTTTTACCTAGTAAACTACCCATGTTTGTGACCTTTTGCCATTAACACCAGGTTTTTAATTTATCTAGGACCATTATGACATACCATAACCAGAAAATGGCAGAAATAAACAAGATCATCAGAGAACTATGGCGCAACACATACAAAGGAAATGGTGAGCCATTTGAAATTTCACAAACAAAATCAGAATTTAGTTCGGGTGTCAATTCTTTTGATACAAGACACATTTGAAGTGTTGCTGTATTTAGCCATTATGATTTATTTTCAATGATTTAATTAATGACTTGCAAACTACTGGTTAATTTTAATTTACTTGTGTTTGTGTAAAGAAATTTTTTAGAATTTTCTGGGAAAATAGGTTATATTTCTTATCCCTTTTGTGCTGTCTGGCCAAATCTCTTAGACCACAGTATCGAGTATCATTAGCTACAGCTTAATGATCACAGCATCAGATACTTGAAGTCTTGTGCCAATTGAAAAAGCAGATTTTGAAGCGGGATTCTAATTTATTATGATTATAATTTGCGTTGTCTTTCAGACATTGAAACAATAGAAATTCGTTCAGACGAGGATGAAGGAAGTGGAGCAGCTAAGACAAGACGTAATTACAGATATCGAGTCGTCATGATCAAAAGTGGAACAGAACTGGATATGCGTGGAAGATGCAGTGCAGGTCAAAAGGTGAGGCACTGAAGAAGCTAACTGCCATAATGCCTGGACCTTCTGTTACATGACAGCAGTGTGCCGCAATCATTCAAGAATTATAAGCATGAAGAAGTGCACTGAGAATTTGACTTTATGAGGCTGGGAAAATTTTTGTGATGCAGTCTTGATGCTTAACTATGTGGCATATCATAAATCATGGACAGGGCCATTTTTTCGGCTGCATTTTGTGAAGATCTGTTTTTAGCTAATTCCCCCAAGGAATATATGTGATGTAGCTAGGCTGAGTGGCATGTAATGAACACCTTTTGCTAATGTGTCTGGATTTAGATTCCTGGTGTCATGCAAAATTACAGTTTATTGCAAAACTGTGAAGCCATTGGGTAAAGGTTGTTTGCTTGTCAGACTGCTGTTTGTACTTTGGCCAAAAGATTTTTCAGCCTCGAGGCCATGCCTCCAAGGAATAACTGTGATGGAAAGATATGATAAAGGAGTGAGTACCTCACTTCTCCTTAGTTTCAAAGTTTTATATCGCAGATGCTAAGTGGCATGTTTCCTAAAAGTTGTGGCAATTAAAACAAGATCATAGAACTTGAGAATGAACTGTATGAAACCAACCCAACCAATCCAAACACTTGATGTTGAAATTTGTGAATGCTGTTTTAGGTGTTGGCATCACTGATCATTCGCATGGCTCTTGCTGAGACTTTCTGTCTCAACTGTGGTGTCCTTGCACTTGATGAACCTACAACTAACTTGGATCGCGAGAACATTGAAAGTCTGGCATATGCTCTTGTTGAGTAAGCTGTGTCTAACATTAAAAATGCGGCTGTTTCAAATTTAGCAAACAGATGTAAGGTGAGGCAAGTAATTCTTTATTACGCAAACAGTAACTATAGGGTCGAGTGCACAGTAGTCGTGTGAGTAGCATGGTGCACCATAAACCTTAAGTCAGGGGTTCATTTCCTGGTGAGGGTAAATAAAACTCTCTGTATTCTATTCTGCTAGTGCTGCCAAATTCGGCTGCCAAACATGTTGAATGCAAATTTTGCATTCATTGCGAGAACAGATGTTGAGGGAGAGGTCTGGCTATCCCTACACGAGCCATGCTAAAAGAGAAATCCGCCAACACTTCACAGTTGTGACTATGACTTGGAGTCGGCTTGACTGATTCCTGCCAAAAGTGGCATTATTTCTTGTTTATTTAAGCACAACTATCAAACGACAAAGCAACAGTTTATGGCACTGAGCAGTTGTGCATGAAGAACTAGCCCAAGGTCCCTAACAGTCATCAGATATTTGCATGTCACGCCCCACATTACAGGGCAAGGGCTAAAACCATTCAGCTATGTACCATGTCACACTTGTATAGGTAAATAAACATATGTATAAGTATGCTCACATTAGGTTATGCTCATGGCTGGAATGTATTAACTAAGGAACTGATATACTGTATGTTTTTGACATCTATGTAGTACCTTTAAGGAACCTCTCAAAGGCACAGTATCTTCTAACAACTGTAAGTCTTGCAAGGTGTAGTTCCAGGGTTGAAGTATCTGTTGGCAGGAACATAAACAGCAACAATTTTACAATACATTGTTCAGTCAAATCTAATACCAGACGCCTTTTATGTAATGGCTGTCATTGAGTTACCGGTTCTGATTGACAGTCTGTCTCAAGACTTCTATGCAGTTCTATGTATGTCATTGGATATTTGCAAATCATGTCTCTGGGTTCTTGGTTGGTATCATACGGTAGTTCTAAGGCAAGAAATAACTGGAAACTAAACTAAATGGAAATGATCTTTTGCAGAATCATCAAGAGTCGTCAGAAGCAGCGCAACTTCCAGCTGATCGTCATAACGCATGACGAGGACTTTGTAGAGTTGCTCGGACGATCGGATTATGTGGATGATTTCTTCCGAGTTAGCAAAAACGAGTTGTAAGAAAAATTTTGCTGTCCAGAGACTAAGCCTATTTAAGTTGATTATTATGAGACATGTAGTCAATTTATACAGCAC
The DNA here is from genome assembly GCA_964023275.1 of Norana najaformis. NCBI lineage: Eukaryota > Metazoa > Annelida > Clitellata > Crassiclitellata > Hormogastridae > Norana > Norana najaformis. The sequence goes on along the minus strand of OZ029916.1, from coordinate 30,684,242 downwards.
ATTTCAAGGGTACTCTACAAAGCCACGATTTAATTTCAACATGCCAACCAAATGTTCTACTGTAAGAATGGTTTCAAGACAAAATCCTTGGCAATAAGTCCACATCTGAAGCCTGCTAGCACAGTAATTGACTATGAACAGTTTAATAATTACCATTAGCAAATGCTAAAGATTTTTCGACTTTGTTGGGAACAGAAAAACACAGGAACATGGTTGTAAGCAAAAATGTTAAGACAAATACCCACACATTTTTGTTAGAGTAAAGCTGGGATATACCCTGCATTTATGTAGCACTAGAAGTTAATGGCATATCTTCATAATGCTTAATAAATATTGCCAGCTTATAAATATGGTCAAGATTTTAATCAGTAATGGTAATTAATACTAAGACTTGATGTCAGCGTCAGGCCTGTGTTGCCTCTGACTGGATCCGAAGCTATGAAACATGTACAAAGCCAGAACTCGGACATACAACTTAAAATTGAACAGACAGCACAGGAAAAATTGAGTAATGTTTTTGTAACCAATACTCCAGTTTTTTTAACAAAATGCTACTCGGTAATATAATTCTTCATATAATTGTTTTTGTTTCTTGTTTCAGTGGCTGCTCACGGCTTTCAAAGACCAGTGTCCAGGATTTACATGGCAAATAACTTTAGTTTACAACTGAAGACTGAACATTGTTTTGAAGTGACTGTGTCAAGTTTAATGTAGACATCTTTCTTAAATCATTCGATTATTGTGAATTTTATTATATTAATTGAAAATTTAACTTTGGTAGCTTATAGTTGTTTGGTTTTGCAGTACATTAGATGATTTTCCAGTAAGACTGGTTTTTGTGCTTCTAACCATACAGTACTAGTCCATCCTGCGATCTGAACAAATTCTCTGTTCCAATTTCCTAGTCTTCACATTACGACTTTTTTGTTTTCATGATTTCTTCATTGACACAGTCTTCCCAAAATTCAAGAAAAATTCCCTACTCCAGTTCCAGTATCTTTGCCTTCTCGCTTTCCAGTCTGTCAAAAAATAAGGATTCAGTTTTAATGTGTGCATTTTAGTCACAGAAACATTGCAACTGGCACAATTTTAAAACTATTTCAAATAAAGTACTTATTTAATTTATTTAATTGGCCAACTTTAGTATTTGTTTTACTTTCTCCAGGTTGAAAGAAGCTGTCTCCTTTTATGAAAATACCGATGTGTCCAGAATTTTTAAACTATGCACAGTTTCCCTATTTAGATCATTTCTACTTACCGCTTTGTGACAGCCATGTAATGGCTGTCAACGGCTTGTCTGGCATGGTTCTGGACCTCTTCAGTTGTTAACTATTACAAGAGAAACATTATAAATGGTAAATTTATGTCATTTGGTGCAAGTCATATGTAACATGTTGAATTGCTTGTGTCCCTACATACAACTTTATTATTACTCCTTCAAGGCAAATATTGACAAACAATACATAAACACGCAATAAATGAGTTGCTGTGAGACGTACCAACTGTAAGTTTGGACCTCGGAAAGCATGAAGCATCAATAAATTAAAGCATGGCTTTTAAACATTCTGAATCTCTTTAGAAGGCACATGTTAAAGTAAAACCCCAGAACCACAAAAGGTACACTGCAACAATAACTAGGTGGTTTCATGATGGACAGTTTCACCTGTCAATGGAATGGATGTGATAGGGTTGGAAAAATCCACCAATGTAGAGCTCATATAGTAAAAGGTGGATTTTCTCACCAACACTGCCAAATCAGCACATGAATTTTGTGTTTAATGTATTGTCAGTGCTGTTATTGAAAATATATTAAGTAATAACTGAAATATACTTCAGTGCACATCTGCTAATGTGCTAATGGAACATTCCACATTTCAACAGTGTACAATGCTACCAGTAACTGGTGGAGCATTCTACCTTTTTAAAGGCGGATCATTCCATCAATAACTGGTGGAACATTCTTGCTTTTGAAAGGTGAACCATTCCATCCAAAACTGGTGAAGCATTTAACCTTTTCAGTGGTGGACTATTCCACCACAAGCAGTAGGCAGTTTGGTTCCACTCAATGAAAAGGTGTAAATGCCATTCAAGTATCGGTGGTCCGTTGAGACCACCTAAATTGGTGGAACTCTCCAAGGATTTTCTTTCCAGTGCATAAATTTATAACGTACCATAAAGCATACATACAAAATGTTAATATTTAAGTACTCTGGTTATCGTGATGAACACAGTTGTACCTGAGTGGTGCAGGCATCTCTTCTAATATGAACTTTTCCACATTCATCTTCATGGAACGGCTGGGCTTTCATGAGACCAACTGCATTCACGTTTCTCTTGTCGTTTGGGTCCCAGGGTGCAATATTCACCTTGACAACGTACTGCATTGGCAGGCAGCCCTTCACAAACACCAAGACTGACTCAGTTTCCAATTATTGTGAATGAACTGGCCATTCTAGCTGACCCCAAGATTCCCCCAACGAAAGCTCAATAAACTGTTTCTCAAATGATCGAAAGCCACTACAGGAATTCTACACACTTGCTTAAACAATAAATAATGCAACTAAATGCCACGAAGGAACTATATAATCTCAAACTGCTAAAATTGCCCTTGACAAAAACCAAACATTTTGAGATGCTACCAAAAGGTGCTATATAAATATGCTGATATCTGTTAAGTCGATATATAACACACCACAGTATAAAGACTAAGCACCTATGGATGACACTAAACAAATGTGCCTGAAGGATATGCTCAGGGTTCATACACAGTGAACATTTTATCATCATCATCTGTGGCTTTGCCCCTCTCAGGAGTGTTGCCATTTCCACAGCATGTTGCCAGTCTCTCTCTATTCTGGGCTCTTCTCCAGGCTCTGTGTAGTCTGAAATTCACCAAGCGCAGGTCAGACTCCACTGCTGGTGTCCATGTGTGGTGAGGGCATTAAGCTGGTCTCTTCCAACCTCTTGGGGGAACTGGATATCATAACTTGCCAAGGTCTGATCCTGTGTGCTGTTGCAACACACAATGCATCCAAACAACCAAAGCCTCCTTCTTTGGATCATCTCCAACACTGGGACATGCATCATGTGTCGATAGACCTCCATGTTGGTGATGCTTCAGGAAGTCCCAAATTTGCTAGTGGTGCAATGTCTCGGACCACCTACCGTGTTACTTTGAGCAAGGAGATCGCGGTCACACCAGCAATAGGTTGAAGTGCGCAACTGATGCTTCTGTAGCCGTCTCTGACTGTCGGCATTAACACTGTTTCACAGAAGAAAAGACAATCACATTGATAAACAGAAACGCGTTCTACACACATCACATCACCAATAAACTGCAGCAAATGAATTACATTAGATTACAAGTAAACTGCAGCAAATAAATGCACTCGTAGGCCTATGGCTGATTGATCAGATCAAGATCAGATTAACAGATCGCCACAAACTGTTCTGAGGTATTCTCACCCAATCTACGGGTAGTCACTCACCTAACATCTGACATAGTGCTGGTACAATGTGACTGTCAAATGTCTACCCAAGATTCAGCTGCGAGTAATTTATGAAACCATGCAGTTTTAGGAAATTCCTTGTGAGGTTTGTGCTTTAACTAGGGCATTTAAAGGAGTTGTTGATAAGACTTACCTTGTATAAACCACACTGACTGCTCCTATACTGAGTGTGGCCTATGCAAATATTTCCAAATCAGAAAAAGCAATAAACCTGGGATCAAATGTAAGAGCTCTTTTGAGGTCTTCATCAGGGATGTTGGGTTCAACCACTGGCAGAAACTCCACGCTGTAGCGGTGTGGTTCTACTGGAGGTCTGTAGCGACTCATGAGGTCTTCCATGTTTTGCAGCAAGTGGTCCATCTACAATTACCATAAATGCATAAACCAGACAAACCCTAAACAATTTAAAGGAAGCAAGTACATAACTCTTTAAAAGGAAGTAAGTAACAATAGGTGATCCTTCACATCAAGTAAGTATTTAGGATTCTAAAATTAAGCAATCCTTTAAAAGGAAATAAATAGGGAATACCCTAAAAAGAAGTTATAGATGATCCTTTAAAAGGAAATAAGTAGGTAATACCCAAAACGAAAGTAACCCTTTAAAAGAAGGTGATTTTTTAAAAGGAAGTAAAAAGCGATTCTTGATCACTATATCCTGAATGCATCACCTTATATCTGGTTAAGCATATACCAAACGCGGTTCCACTGTCTTTGACACCCAAGTAGATTGCACCACCATATCCTCTGTTCAGAAAACCATTAATTGTCCTGAAAAATCACCTCACACTGTAATCATAACCATAAGATACCACTTACATAGGCCTCTTCTAGTCCACATGAAGGGCTGATGTCGTAACACACATGGGATTAACTGATGGTCATTGCAAAATGAAACTGGAGTCTGTAACTGTAATTTATTTAAGATCCGAGGATCACAGAGACAAGAGGACAGGTCACAGCTAATATACAAAAAAGATGAGACCTGAGTGTGGACTTGAATGCTGGATGACTTTAGTTCATTACTTATTAAAAAGATCAAGTGAACTTTATTCCGTTTGAAAAGAAACCAGTGTAATGATTACAGTGTAGGGAAGAGTTGAAATTTGGGGGTTTTCATTGAAGCTCAAGTTCTGAACCAACTGCAATTTTTACACTTCTGATACCAGTGAGAAATGAGTTCTTTTAACAAAGTTGACGAGAAACCAGGGTAATTGCCAATGAAAACAAAAGGCATTAGCCAATAAAACAAAGACAGGCTAAGGCACATTAGGCCTAATTTTGGCAATACCCCACATGGCTTCAACGTAATCAGAAAAGAACTTGGTTAAATATCAAAGACAACACCCAAATTGCATGCTGACAATGTAAGTAAACAGAAGTAAGCCAGCTGAATTTGTGCACCTCTGGACTAGTGCCCGTAAAAAGAAACCCAGTGTATGAAGGACTAAAGTGAAGCTTTTATGAATCTCTCAACTTGAAGAAGCCTTTTAAGAGTCTCTTAGAAATGCTTCACACTTGTGGCCGAGCTGAAAAATGATCTGGCAAAATGGAAACTTCATAAATTCTTACATTAGTGCCTGAAATTAGTTCTCATAACTTGAGTCCTAAAATTTGAGTACCAGAAGTTTGGTGCACAGTCAGTATATCTGACCAACCAAAGGCAAATATTTTAATATTAAATAACGATTTAAAAACAGCCAATCTGTGCTAAGTTTCTATCACACATCAGAAGCACTTAATGCCTGGTGACAGAACTAAATAATGTGCCCAAAACACACATACTGTCTGGAGATAAAGCACAACCACTAATGCACTAAATGTCCTTTAACTCTGAGGGCTGTTGCTTACAGAATCACATATTAAGTGGGCAAATATTTTATCTTATCTAACATTGATCAGTCATCACAGACATTCTGAATAGATTTCCTGCAAGTGTACACCTGTCATTTAGACTCCATTTATGAAGCTCAGAGCTCTGATGGTAAAAACCATTTGAAATCCCATGTATTGCAGAAATTTTCCACTAATACTAACAACAGGACAACATAATGCACCACAGAAGTAACTTCATACTTAAGTTGTTCTGACAGTTGTCAATTTACATTATGTTACAAGCAACTTACAGCAAAATGCCACCTACAAAACGTTCGTATTCAGGCAACCATCTTAGATTCAAACTGTCAACAAGCAGGTTTCTCCAGTACAACTTATGTGTCGCACAAACAAAATTACAAGGCTTTACATTCAGCCAATATTCAATGCATCGAACAACAATTGCAAGACAAATGTAATCTGTCATTCATTACATATGGAGTACAAGTTGCAGAGGAAAGGGGAATCATAACCTCGAAATTGGTTGTCTTGAAGCACGATCGTACGGTGTAGCCTTGGCCCATGACGGGACCTGGTCGTAAGAGAAATTCAAATGTCCTTTGTACTCGTGTGTAACATCTTCATCAAATCCAACGTGTTCACCGCAAACAAAGTATTGCTTCTGAACTCTCTGTCCATTTCTGTCAACCACCTCAACGGACAGCATCACCTGCAACACAAATTGCACACAGGTTATCATTACAGCCAGGACACAACTTACAGAGGCAACGTTGGAAAACTTCCTCCTTGCTGTTTCAGTCTGGGATGCATTTTCCCACAGCCACCACCAACAGATCCAAAAGCTAATAAGAGAGCCAAATTTTATTTGGTCAAGGGACTGTATGGTGCAAAAATTTCTGACCACCTTTTCAAATGAAATGGGGGCCATGGTTGGATAGCTCACTTCTAGATCTGCCCTTGACAGTCACTATGCTCATGATTATAAAAAAGCTTACATACAATATATAAACACAAAATTTTCTTACATTTATATAAAGCCACACATAACAACCGTCCATCAGTCTATGGTTTATTGCTGAGCGATTGCATGTTAAGCAGCTGCCCAGGTCCCTACACAACTTTGACCGTTTCCGGGGTGTCTACAACTTAGAAAAGTAGCAAACCAAGTCTTCAACCTATCTCCCACTGTGTTGCATGGGCCCAAACCTACAAAGGGTAATTTTTAATATTTAATCCTGGATGATTTCCACTGAACTAGTAACAAAAACTCCGAAAGACTGACATAGAAATAAACCTCTGCATCCGTGAGTAATAGTAAAACTGGAAATAAGTATACAAGATATTATTACTGTAACCACCACATACTCATACATCAGTAAGTACAGTATCTCAGAAATTATTACAGTATGCATACACTGATATGTAAATGTCCAATATTAAACAACGGACTCATAAAAGAAGTTACATCAACGTAAGAATAACTGCTTGTGTACTTACTTGCTTACTTACGGTATTTGTATTGCTCACTTGTAACGCTCTATTTCTACACCAGTCTTGGGAGTTCTTGTTACTAGTTTCACGGAAACCATCTAGAAGCCCAAAGCAAAACTTACTTAAAAAGCAATGAACATTTCTTTCTGAAATCCTCTCATTTTTCTTTTAAGTTGTTCTGTGATTACTCTAGGATTACATACCCCTGTTTTTGGCGCAGTATGTATTCCTAAAATGTGAAACTGGGCCCTTCCCGTTTAGAAATTCATCTATTCCAAAAGGCTCCATCAAACTTAGCCATCAAACTTAGCTTACCAACTAAAACTACACGTCTTCAGCTCGGTTTCGTTTCGCAAGTTTGGATCCAAGAATCCGTATACATGTGCAGATCATTTATATAATATTTATGGTGCAGATCAATGATGTAAGTAGTATAACCACAGATTCATATATTTATATAGTATATGTGGTATAACCTCTTTGGTGCAGCTGGAAGCCTATGGACGCATTCTATAAATGGATCGAAGAACTCCGAGCAAACATGAGCGCATGTCAGTCTGTGTTCCGCAAATAATCGTAATCTTAACCGTAAACTCGAGATTAGTACAGCGCCCAACGAAAGCTCTGCTCTAGGAATCGTGAAAATGAATACATTGCTCATGCCATTGAATCATTTTGGCTTTATAACCTAAAAGTTAGTATTTCTTTCGTCCGGGCTTTTCGTACATTTTTGGATTTTTGGCTAGGTTCAGTCAGGGCCGGTTTAACCACTAGGCGGCCGCCTAGGGTGGCACATTTCTGGGGGCGGCAGAAAAGCTAGCCTACATAAAGAAATATTTTTTAAAACATTGCTGCCGTTTTGCCACCTTTTATTAATAAATGAATTATACGAAAATTAAAAAATTATTAAGTGCCATATTTTTGTTTTATTCAGAAGTAATAATGATTCGTAGATGATTATAATGAACGACGATACTAAATTAAAGATGCAGCATTCGGCTGCATTCCTGTGTGAAGGTTATATTAACTTAGTTAATTTAATATTAATTAGTTATCGCACTTACCGCGGGTAAGTGCAACAGGTTCGCTTGGGCGCCAAATACTCTGACGCCGGCCCTGGGTTCAGTTAGTTTTCAGTCTGTGCTCTGGCTTCCCTGACATCTTTAAAGTGCCTCTGACATAATCGTAACCGTAAATTCGAGAATTGCTAAAGCGCTACTTAAGAGCTAAGCGCAGGACACCAGCTTATTCATGAGCGCTGCGCCAAGTCAAAGGGGTTGTCCAGAGATAGGCTACCATGTGCAGAACAAAATTCTGTTGCCAAAGATAGATATATAGATAGACAGACAGACAGACAGACAGACAGACAGACAGGTAGATAGATAGATAGATAGATAGATAGATAGATAGATAGATAGATAGATAGATAGATAGACAGACAGACAGACAGACAGACGGACGGACGGACAGACAGCTCGATAGACCGACAGATAGCGAGAGAGTGAGAGAGAGACAGAGAAGGACAGAGATAGACAGACAGAGAGACAGAGCTGTTATGGTGGGTTGCGTCTGAGACTGAAATGGAAAGGCGATGGATTGGATGGATCAAGGCCAGCTTTCTTGAGAATGTGAGACTTTAGTTTTGAAATGGAAAGCCAGAGGAGTGATAGATAGGCTTGGGGCAGATGATGGTGGATGAAAAGCATGAGGGGCGAAAGAACAGAACATTTGAATAATTCAGGAAGGAGATCGGTTGAGAGTCGAGCTGATTAAAATCGTTGTCTCCTGAAACACAAGGCATAAGGCTTGGCAATAGATTGACATAATTACATAACTTTAGTTAAGTATTACAGGATTTGTATAATAGTTTTAGATTTAAGTGTTTTGTACAGTTTAGTTCGTTTCTTATATTTTACGATTTATTGCTTTAATTCAATTTAATAATTAAATCCCTATTTCTTTTCAACCCTTCTCTCGCTGTCCAAAAATTTCCGACGTTAGATCAAAGTGGTGCCGACAGTCGTTTTAGGCCAACTCCCTAAGTTAGTGGCGCCATGATTTAATAATTCGGAGCTAGCACGATACCAATTAAGTGGGGCGGTAAAAATAATCATCGTCCGACCCAAACTGTGAGATGCACAAAGAGAGCAGGAGGGTTGAATGAAGGCTGTCGAGCCATGTGCTGCTATAGATGTGAGTTGACGATAGAGCATATGACACGCGCATCCGATTCGAGGCAACTTGGATCGTTTGCTTGGCGATATACACAGTGCATTTGTGTGCTGGCCTAACATAGCGGATAATACCACGTCCAGGTTTTGGCGAGTTACAAAGTATATATTAGGACGAGAGGACGTCAGGGAAAGTCTGATCAATGCGCTCCCGAGTCATAGCCAAAAAATCACTGTTTGGTTCCGAGCTTGCTTCGCTGATCCGACAGGGTTCGGACCCACCCTGTTGTAAAATTGCGAGACGGTGAGGTTGTGCGGAACTCGGGAAAGGACCCGTTCGTGAACAATAAATAAAAGGTGTGCGTAAAACAAGAGGTGACGCTATGAGAGCTTACCCACTGATGCCGTTCAAGAAACAAGTCTGTCTCATCGCTGATAAGAGACAGACTGTTTGGTGCGCTCCCAAGCAAGTCAAAAAGATTGTGTGGAGTTCGGGGAAGGGCAAGTTAAACAGGTAGGCCGATATGTGAAAAAAGGGTAACGCTACAAAAAGCTTACTCCACCAGTGCCGTTCAAAAAACTGGTCAGTACGCTCCCGAATCATAGCCGAAATATTCGCTGTACAATTCAGAAACCGACTCACAAAGATCAGATTTAAGGGTTTGTGCCCACCCTACTGCGAAGTCGAGAAACGGACTGATACTAGGTAGCGAGAAGAGGTTGTGCGAAACTCGGGGAAGGACACTCCCGCATCACTCCTTGTCGCAGTTCACACGACAGGACGATATAAAGGGAAGATACAGACTAACAGAGTCCACACTCCAAACGTGACCGAGTAAAAGAGAGATTAAATAAGACCACGAGGATAACCGATACGTTAGAGTCCGGACCGAATCACTCAGGCAGATCAGAAGGAGCTTATACGGTGGATTCGGACTCCATATATGCTTGTCACAACATCCAGCTTGGAGGATTGACTGAAGTGCGACTTGGGATCCCGAGTGCATAGGTCGGAATGGAGATCTGCGTGCAAATAGCGAGGGTTTATAAAGCGAGGACTTTCGCTGTCAGAGTTCTGTAGAGACCCTACCGGTATCTTTTGAAGCAGAATTTATTAACCATGTTAGTCGAGAATTGCCGATGCAGAGTCCTGGTACGAAAACTCACTGCGTAAGTTGTGGTGCATGACAAATATTCCTCTGAGGCTAGAAGTCCTGCCAACTGAAGTGGAGTGATAGACGTGTGATGGTGGGAAGACGCATGGCCCGAGGTACATGTAGGTCTACACGTTCCTCGGAAGGTAAGACGCGGAGTTTCCTCAGCACAAATTATGCCCGGGAAACCGGCGCTGTAGAAAAATAATTTTTAAACTGATGAATATGGGCCCTTGTCCCATAAGCGTTCCATTTAACGATAGCTAGAACCATATTGGAAACTATGAATGAGGTTAAATGATGAACAGTAAGACAGATATATCCCTCCAACAGAATCTTATCCTGCCACTAAATAGAAATTCAGGTGCGACTTTATAAAAAAATATTTTTGATACCAGCTCTAGAGTCCTTTTTATCCGCTGTAGCCTACTGAGACAACAAATGACAAAAATAATTAATTTGACAGTTTGTGTGTCATACACGGCAGCTTATTCCTTGGAGTGCTGGTCGACAATTACCGGTTCTTATAAAATATTGATACACGCTGTAATGGGCTCTTTGGTTAGATATACACCTAAAATATCTCATGGGATCCACACAAATCTCAAGGGCTATGGCCTTGGCCTCAGAGGGTTTCGGACCCCAGGACCTCCGGCCAGATACGCAACTGGGTCTTAAGCTGCCAATTGACAAATTCCAAGGAGATGGACGCGGGCCCAGTACATCTCAGAACTTGCCGTTTGCTTTCCAGCTCACTCTGGTACCAAATTAGCCTACGCTGCTTGATGACAGAGGTCGTGTGCACAAACACCTTGCCTATTTCCTATATGACAAACGTAAATTATTTGTGCAAACCACGACAAACGTTGTGACTAATCTAGGTGTCTACACAATTTAATGCAGATCATTAAATAATTTTCCTTTGCTCACACGATGATTATGAAGAAAATTAGAGAAACAAGGTACTTAGTGTTTTCGCTGTTCTGGTCCTTTAACATAAACACTGCATTTCACCCGACTTTGTGTCTAATCATTTATGTGAAAAGAAATCTAATTTAATCTATTGACTAAAATTACGCCCTTAACATAATGCACAAGGCATCAATGATAGAATCAGTTGATGGTCGCTTCAGATGAAACCGTCTTCAAAATTCATAAACCGCCGGAGAAGCCACCGGGGGCGAAATCCGGTAAGTCAGGGAAAACCCCTAGGCGCATCAAACTCCCCATCCTAGTGACCTAACAATCAAAACACCTTTAATAGCGATCTGCATATCGAATCGAGGTCGATGGATGACGCATATAATCATCGATTGGTTCTGATTTCTGTGGTCAATGCAGCTGCGCCTGTTTCAGCATAGTCCTCAAACTCCCGTCCATTGATGCCACTCTCATCCACGCTCAGCGCATCGTGCAGCCCTGGATCCTGCAGCTGTAAATGATGACGGAGAGACAGAAGCGCCTTCTGCCTCTTTGGTATCCCTGGCACCGCGTGAACTGATGGCGTCGGAGGGATGAAGGAACAGCACGGGCTGCTTCTGCTGCCGGTGCAGATGGAGTCACGAAAGGCCTGGCGATATCGTCGAGACAGGAGGTTGTAGAGGATCGGGTTGACCGTACAACTGACGAAGTACAGAATACCTGCCAATTAGTGACAGAATATAACCTTTGTCATACAACATCACGTTTCAGCAAATTACGCCGGCGCCTTAGAAATCGTTTTACACGTTTAAAATGTCGGGTACTACTTAAATATTCGATTACATTAATTTGCACTTAAAGGTGTTTTTATTGTTCAGCTACATAAACATTATATGCATAATGTTTGCTTGCAGTTATATGTTGTATGCATATATGTATGTATGTATATATGTCCGTATGTATGCATGTATTTAGCATTTAATAATTGTTCCATGGAAGAGACAGCACTGCGTATTGGAAACAGGCAGGCAGTCAGACACAGACAGACAAACAGACAGACAGACAGACAGACAGACAGACAGACAGACAGACAGACATAGATTAGGAAGACCTGAAATGTAGAACAGAGATGTCTGGATTTCGAGAAGAGTGGCTGTCCACTGGTCGTCTCTCGTGTAGATCGTCAGCAGACGCTGTGCGTGGAACGGAGCCCAACACAAGAAGAAGGCGACGACCACAGCAACTACAATACCATAGACACACGCACGAGCACACACACTAATCGATCGATAGCAGCTCGACGCTTCGTTATCATCATTTTCATTATCGTCATCACCATAGCCCTCGTCGTTATCATCGTCGTCGTCGTCGCTATCGTTGTTGTTATCGTCTCCGTCATCACAATCGTTGTCGTCATTGTCTTCGTTATCGTTGTCGTAACGGTCCTTGTCGTCATTATCATCATTAGGAAACATAAGCGATAGCAGTGAGACCGAATGGACGCCTGTTTTATAAGTGATGGAGTACATGGTGTTTTCTACCCAGCATTTGGAGGACAGTCTTCTTGTGCTGCGATCGACCGTGTGGTGGTGACGACGACGACGACGATGATGCTGTTCTGACACCTGTCAAGTGACCTCTGGCCATCGCCGAACCTGACCTTCGGATCGAAAGACCGATGCGGACGTAGAGGGCGGAAATCAAGGTCATGGGAAGGACGAAGAGGACAAACGTCGAGAACTGGAAGACGCGTCTCATCGGGTCGAGCCACTCGGCCGGAATGTTGCAGATGAGGGAGTCTGGCAGGGGCCGGCCGGACATCGGGTCGTCCAAGTAGTGGTAGGTGGTCGTGTAGACGGGATACGGCAGCGCCGTGGCACAGGCGGCGATCCAGATCACGGCAATGACCTTGAGGGACCGAGAGGGGTTGGTAAGGGTCTTAGCCCTCAGCGGATGGCAGATGGCAACGTAGCGTTCGACGGTGAAGGCAGCGATGGTCAGGATAGAAGCGGAAGAGGTCATCTCCGTCAGAAAGGTCTTGAACAGACAGTATAGGCGACCGAACTTCCACGGATACGCCTCCCAGACGGAATACAACTCCGGAGGCAGACCTAGAACAAAGCAACATCATACTTTATTGCCAGAAACAAGGCCGCAGAAGGAGGTACAGGCGATCAAAGTCCACGAGTTATGAGACTTTTAAATTCGGTTCCTGCTCATTATACGCACTCCAGCTCCAAGCAAAAGGAGTGGATCCGCAGCTCTGGCACTCTACTGACACGGGAGCTGAAAATGTTTTGCTTTAAGCATGATCGATTGGTCCGCTACATCAGAACTATGAGAGTGGCTTGGACAACGAACTATGAAGCGCCACGAATGACAGCACTCGATGATTGCACGGGCAAGTCTTGCGCAGAAGGAACTAGGCCATATGTCACGAGGCTGAGGTAGAGGCCCGCATGCATTACTGGCAAACGCTGATCAGTTTAATATGCAACCAGAATGCGCCGTTCCCTTGACCGCTAGAAGGCCCGCTAGTAAGTACGTCCATGAAAGGAAAAATCCGACTTCTGCCTAGGGCTTGTTTTGGGCTTCATATTTCGCTTGGGCCACTCACTGTCTGCAACTGTGCATGATGCAACAAAAGCGAAAAGCGCGCGTCTGTCAAGTGGCTCTCGAAAGGCGCTATATAAATGTACGATGGGCGCCAGTTTGACGAGAAATCAATCCACCGGAACTTGTTCTTGGCGCAGAAGTAGACCACAGCGGCAAACTGGTTTTTGAGTCGTCGAAACGAGCAAGAACCTAAGGACAGCCACCGCTGAAGGCGAACGCTGAATCGAGGATGCTGTGGAAGATCGATAAGAGAAATTGAATTTAGACGATGAGAGTAGAATGTGAAGACAGAGGTAAAGGACGGGAGCAGAGGAGGCGGGGTTCGGTCGGGAGTAGGCGGAAGACGCGGTGGGAAAAGACGCCATGTGCTTCTACTTGATACAGAAGCGTCCGTGTGTATACTACCTCTTTGGACCTAAAGGCTACATAGGGCGTATGCAAGGGGGTTGCTTTTCCACCGCAGGTCTCATGCGTGTGAAGCGGCTGTTGAGATTAACAATCACCAGATGGCAAGAAGCGTCTGTCTGTCTGTCTGTCTGTCTGTCTGTCTGCCTGTCTGTCGTTCCAGTTGTCGCTTGTGTTGACGAGATGGACGTCTATTTCCAACCTCCTTACATTTATGACATTTATACATTTATTAAAGATAAAGAAATCCATCTCTTCTTCTTCTACCTCCTTCTACCTCCTTCTTCTCCTCCTCCTCCTCTTCTTCCTCTTCCTCCTCCTTCTCCTTAGTCTCATGGTCTTCTTCTTCCTTCTTTTCCTGCTCAGTCTCATTGTCCTCCTTTCATTTCCTTTCCCCATCTGCCACTTTCCGTTCCCATTCTTCCAATCTACCTGTGCTGGTTCTCTTTTTCATTTCCTCATTTTGCTATTATTTTCTTTCTCCTAATCTTTTGCCTCTTCCGTCTTATTTCTCTTCATCCTCCTCTTCTTTCCTTTTGGCTATAAACAATCTGCTTCTCTCTCTTTTTTATTGACTTCCTTTACAATATTTATTTCCCCATCAGTTCCTTCTTCTATTATTCCTCCTGCTCCAGCTTGCCTTTCCTCATCTGCCCCTCTTTATCTCTAGTCTGCTTCTCCCTCTTCTTAATACCATTCGCTTCTTCCTTTCCCCTTCTCTTCTTTCCATTCGCCCTTTTCCTTGTCTTCCTTCACCCTTTCCTCGTCTACCGCTTCTTTCTTCTTCTTTCGCTCTTCATCTTTCTCGTCTTCATCTTTGACTGCCTCGCTTCATCCTCCTCCGCCTTCTCCGCCTTCTCCTCAACTTCTTCTTCTACTTCTTCCTCCTCCTCCTCCTCCTCTTCAACAGCTTCCTCCTCCGCTTTTCTGTCCTCCTCTTCTCCGGCTAATGATCATAGGCCAAATTATAGAACATATCACGCAATATTTGAAACCTTTTATGTCTTCGCTTGATCGGCTTCAAAGCGCCTTTCATCCTCACCCCATACACGGCAGCTATTCCGGAATTGGTCTCCATAGCAACCAATATGTATCCACAGCAACCTGACAATACATGCTAAAATAGTAATATACGTCTACATATACCTAAAATATTGTTATATATAACCGATGGTTGTCATTATATATGTGTTTTTTAGGTTTAGATAATCATCTATATAAGTACAATTGCAGGTATGTTACTAAGGTCAGGGATTCCAAGGCCAATTCAGTCGAGGCCAATATGTTAAGGCTGGCCTCTTCCGCCTCATCTACGCAATTTGAAAAATCGAATCCAACCTGTTATGGATTAAAGGAATATCTTTGGCCGTCAGACGGTGAAATAAATTAAGGAAGCTCGTAAACAACCCTTCAGCCATCCCCGAGATTCAGCTATGGGTACAGAAATTGTTGACGACTTTATTTTCTTAACCTCGATGTATTTGGATGTGTACTGTATTCGGATATTGTTCTTCTTCGCCATATCATCATTTTATTGATACATGTAGCTCTGAGTATTAAATTCACAGCCGACTTCGCTGTCTATTTATCCAGTTGAGCACAGGCAGAGAGTATACTAACGCCTATCTAGACTATCAAGCCACTTAAGGCAAAATGAAGCAGGTTTAAAATTATACATAGAGTTGGATGTTTTCTTATTCTTCTTATTTTTCTCCTTCTCCTCCTTTTCCTCCTTCTCTTCTTCTCTTCTATTCTCCTCCTCCTCCTTCTCCTATGTCTTCTCCTCCTCCTCCTCCTCCTATCCTTCTGATCGTACTCTTGATCCTTCTCCTGCTCCTGCTCCTGCTCCTTCTTCTCCTTCTTCTTCTCCTTCTCATTCTTCTTCTTCTCCTCCTCCTCCTTCTTCTTCTCCTTCTCCTTCTTCATGATCTTCTTCTTCTCCTCCTTCTCCTTCTCCTTCTTCTTCTTCTTCTTCTTCTTCTTCTTCTTCTTCACATCCTTCCTTTTCTTCTTCTTCTTTCTGATGCTCTTTCTCACTGGTCTGTGTCTCTTCTTAATAGGATGGAAAACACTAGGTGAATTCAAACCTCCCTTTTACATCTTCTCTGGAAAATAGTCTGAACCAGCGCCGTGGCAGGAAGGAAGTTCCTCCCTTTCTCCCTAAAAATCTCACCAAGTCCTTTACTTCTCCTTAGCCCAAGGAATACGTCTCATTATTCATCCTATCCTAATTATTCATCCTAATTATTCGTCCTAATGCCCCGCGCCATGGCATACTTCTCGCGGTCCTGCTGTATGGTGTTCTCTGTCTCCATTCTTCCTCTTGAATAGTACACAGTGTTGTTCTGTGCAGCGGACACGATGTGTATATATATATATACATATACATATATATATACACAGTGTTGTTCTGTGCAGCGGACACGATGTGTATATATATACATATATATTATATATATATACATATATATATATTATATATATATATACGTCCAGTGATGAATTACCTTTTCTTTGGCGCTCATTAGCGCCGTCCTGTCTTCTGCTACAACCCAATAAAATATACTTTGTTATTTGCTCTAAGCTTTACTCGAATGTTTCGTTATTAATAGTAGTCTGTATGCCTACATAAATGGCTGATTACAATAGATTAAGTTTATATATAAAGACATGCATCTCTGGAGTATCAAGTAGAGTTGGCTCTTCAGCGCGCTCATTAATTTAATTGCACGTATTGAAGTTACTTGAAGAGGAGCTATACAAATTATCTGACTGAATGATTGAATAGATAAATACATAAAAACATAGCGCTTTATATAGCGCTTCATTTTAGCTTCACACAAGCGCTGGTTGTGTGCATACATCCATAATTATAGGCCAATATATGTAGACAGTCTATTCAAATGCATTGTATAATTATATATAGGCCTATATATATATATAGGCTAGGTGGCCATATGCAAATACACACCTGTTTGTTATATGTATATCTGCACCCTATCACAACTTTGATCTGTTTATATAATATAAGTAACATATTCGCTTGGATATCGATACCTCATTCCATTTAATCATCGTACGCAGGACGCTGACACTCCCCTTCGCCCCTCCCTCCCTTCCTCCTCCCTCCTCCCTCCCTTTCTCCTCCCTCCCTTCCTCCTCTTTCCTCCCTCCCTCCCTCCTCCCTCCCTCTGCGGCCATCCTTCTGATTGACCTTGATATAAGGCTGCTGCGTAGTTCCAGTTGCCCGCGTCCTGATAATCCGGTTCGTTTGGAAATCGCTGGATCCATCGAGTTCCGCCTCTTCCCTGCAAAGTCCTTCTCTCTCTCTCTCTCTCTCTCTCTCTCTCTCTGTCTCTCTCTGTCTCTCTCTGTCTCTCTCTGTCTCTCTCTGTCTCTCTCTCTCTCTCTCTCTCTCTCTCTGTTGGTATCGAGTGACCGGACATCCTCCTCGAGGGCCTCCCCGACATCACCTGAGAACCTCGGTCCTACATTCAGCCGATGCTGAAATGGAATATTTTGATTGTTTTGCAATTCGGATGCACGGAAGCCAGAAATAGAGTAGAAAAAACAGACACAGAAGTATGCAAGAAGAGAAAGAAACAAGGAGAGAAACAAGGACACGAGGAGAGAAAATAATTAATCAAGCAACCAATGATGGCAGCAAAGAAGAATAATAGAGAGGAAAGAGGACAAGAATATATAGGAATAAAGAAATATATGGATGAATGGATTGACAGACGGACAGATGATAAATGGATCGGTCGACCTATTGATGCGAGATTTATATATAAATGTATTCGTGGTTTGGATGAAAAGACGTAGGCCTACATGCAGACCTCCTAGGTTGTACATATTGCCATAATCTACATGAATCGAGCGTCTTTTATCACTTGAAGAAGCTGCGAAATTTAACTCAAATCATTGTTATCGAGCAACAGTGCCGAAAAGTATTTACGCCCGTAAACGTTTAATCAAGATTTTGTCAAAGCATGACTACCCATACTACATGCACTGCCGAATCCGTGATTTCCCGGTCCCTGCATAGTATGTAATTTTTAAATATTCAAACCGATCTGGCTTTCAGAAGACTCAGTGTCATGTATAGAAGACAGAGAGCGACCTAATCGGACCTAGATGAAACCCGCATGAGCGCCAATCTTCATCGATGTAACAGATCTAATCGGAACAAAAATGTCTTTCAAAAACATCACAAAGTCCAATGCAGATCATCGAGAGGTGGTTGTCAAGTTCTTCCTTAAGTTCTTCAAGTCAAACAGCAGTTCGCCAGTGCGGTCGACTCCCGTTCCAAGAACAAGTCCAGGCCGAATGATTTCTCGTACAAATGGCGATCATCGAGGACTTACATATCACCTTTCAAGAGTCGCTCAACGCGTGTGCTTTTCGCTTCTGTAGCGTCGTGTGGCGTTTGAGACAGTGACCTATAGTCTGAGAGAGTGGCCTAAGCGAAATATGAAGCCCATTAAAAGCCAAAGGTAGAAGTCGGAGTTTTCTCTCACTGCATGCATTCACAAGGCATGAACCGATGGCACACCAAAATCAAATCATGTGAATTTACAGACAGAAAGTCAGTCTCTAGTTGCCAAATTTGCAAAATATTCGACGAACAGAAAACGCGTAGGTCTAGGAATTTATCAAACAACCGCAGGAGAGGAACAGGAATTCTCTGGAATGAATGTCACGTGTCTCATGAATATTTAACAATCATCTTATGACCAATCAACGTCGCTCTGCTGTAAAACATCTTTCTCTCGCGGGGCTCTGTAACCGCTTTCTGTCAGAGTCAGAAAGAATCAGAGTATACATTTATTTACGTAGCGATGCTTGAGCCGTCTATCGGTAAATGTTCCCGAGGGTAAGCGACCGATAACCACGAAGGAGACTCAAGAGACAGACGTACGTCCGTTCAGCGGCTAACAACTCAGTCTGATAATTCAGCCGATGGCCAAACAGATGGAGAATTATACCGTTACAACTCCAGTGCACGGATTCCATCCAACGCGTATATTCACAGTTTGACAGAAAACGCAGTCACTATAGGCCTATGTGTGTATGATTGTATCTAAATATGTACATATGTATGTATGCATGTATGTATAAACGCAAGTACCAATTATCAATACACTTAATATAGCGCCTTTTAGGGGCCTCACAATGACGCTGCAACTGCGTCATTCCACGATAACCATAACTGGTTTTAAAAAATTCTCAGTACTTTTGCCACTATAATGACATAGTAGTTTACAAGGGGCATACTGTTTACGTCACAATATCCTTTATTACCATTCAGTCTGCATACTAACTGGCGGCGTGTAACGGTATAACCGTGCGTTGCGAGCGCCTGTGCAGTTGTTATCCAATGCCAACTGCGTAGGTAGGCGTCAGGGACACTCGCTGGTTGCTCGATGTTATCATTTTCCAAGAACGGACGGACAAAAGGAAGGAAGGAAGGTAAACAGAAAGAAAGGAAGAAAAAACGAAGAAATGAAGGAAGAAAGGAAGCAAGGAAGATAAGAAGGAAAGAGAGGGATGGAGGAAAGGGAGGAAGTGAGGGAGAAAGTAGAATGAAAGAAAAAATGAAGAAAGCAAGGTATGGAAGAAGGTAGGAACGAAGGAAGGGAAGAAGGAAGAAAATAAAATGGAAGGGGAAAAGGAAAGAAGATAGGAAAAATGGAAGGAAGAGAAAGAAGAAGAGAGGGAGGGAAGAAGAGAGGGAGAGCGAGAGAGAGGGAGAGAAAGAGAGAGAGATGGAAGAACGGAATAAACGAAGGAAGGAAGGCAGGAGAGGGAAAGGTATGAAGAGAGGGAGGCAGGAAAAGGAAGGATGGAAAAAGAAAGGTGGAAAGAGATGGACGGAGAGAGAGAAACAGAGAGAGAGATAAAGAGAGAGATAGAAAGAGCGCGAGAGAGTGAGAGAGAGAGAGAGAGAGGGAGAGAGAGAGAGAGAGAGAGAGAGAGAGAGAGAGAGAGAGAGGAATGAACGAGAATCAAAGTCGAAAATTAAGAAGAAGACGAAGGAAAAGATAAAGAAGTGAACGAACGAATGAATGAAGGAACAGATATAATAAAGGAAGAGATGATGGAGAGAAGAAAGAAATAAAAGAGAGAAACGAAGCAGGAAAGAGAACAGAACAAAGTGGGAATAGAATAAGAAAGAAAGAAAGGAAAAGATGGAATGAAGGAAAGATATGTGAATGGTAACAGGAGATGAAATCAGAATCATTATGCGTAAAGCATAAATCATTGGTCGTCGCTTTTAGTGAACTCGCCGTCAAAATCATAATCCATTACAGAAGCTAGGTCGAAATCCAGTACGTCAGAGATAGCCATGTTGTAGCGCCTTCGAGAGGTTCTCTGCAGACGCTACATAAATGTTTGTAAGCTGATTTACATACAAATGACCAGTTGACGCATATGGATTGATTGACTTGCCTATGATGAGCGTGGCAATGTCGGAGGTGGCCAGGCTGCACAGATAGAAATTCGTCGAGGTCCTCATCGACGCCTTTCTGGCGACGACGATGGCTGTGCAGACATTTCCGGTCAGTCCAGTGAGGAAGATGACCACATAGACAACAGTCAGTACGACGGACTCGGCTCGGCTGCGGTGCCTGACGCCGAGATGCTGCTGCAGGTAGCTAGACAAGTCGAGCTGCAACCACTCCGAGTACCCGGTCGACTTCAGCGTCGAAAGGGGTTCTGTGAAGCCACTGAAGCTCGTCTCCAGGACAACGGTGCCCGTTACAGTTGAGTAGCTGGAATCGAACCCCGTAATGTCACTCAACATTCTGCTATGCACTCCTAAAAAGACACCGAATAAAACTTGAAAAGACAGACGGAAGAGGACACGCAGACGCACAGACAGTCGGAAATTGAAACCATACACTAAACAGACATACACACAGAGACATACAGACAGACGGATGAATACACAGACACACAGGTAGACGCCAGATGAAGCACACAGATAGAAATATACAGACAGACATACAGATACACAGACGAACGGACGGGTAGACAGACAAATTAAGAAGCCTACCTACACTTTGCTTTTGTGTATGTTAGAGTTCTCCAGTTTTTCGCAGTCGAACTTTGCGCACAACAACCAACAAGCGAATCCATTCAATCTTTCATTAAGCCATTTCATAGTCCGTTTTAGATCCGTTAGACCTAACTGTATTTAGCAAAGAGGCCACCGGATCATTAGAGAAGATTATCGTAGTCTTAGGCCTTGATCTGAGCGGTACAGAAAATCTTAGATGCAAGCAAATATTCCAAATACACTACAAATCAAAGAAAGCTACTGCATCCGGATTCATCGTTAAATTTAACGAATTTATAGCGCCCGATTAAAACAACGACGGCCTATGCAATCACGGCAAGTGCAAACACTGTTGCCTGCGCCCAGACTGGTTGCTGCAGCAGAAAGTGGTCAGCATCCCACTATCCGAGTCTTCCGTGTGATGTATGCGTCTTCGCACAGTTCTGTCTCATGCATGCCTGCTGGCGGTGAAGACGGCTCCAAAGGTAGGCAGTGTGTTCTATTGCTCACAGCAATTGTCTAAGTATAATATGTTGTGGCAGGAGACAGTCAGTGTGGCTCCGCTGGTAGATGGGGACACGGTGACGTGTCCTCTCAACGAGGCTGATTGAAGAAAGTTTAACTTGATTATTTTCTCAGTACAGGAAACAATAAGCGATTGAGGTTTCAAGCGTTTGCTGACTCCGATATTCTGTGACTGATTGAGTCTTGGCTAGTCGATCTCACACGGTCCGTACACGGGGACTTTAAATGGCGTCTCACCCATTCAAATGGGCAGCGGTGGTGAAAGATCTCACCGCCAAGGTCAGCGCTCGAAACAACCTAGAGTTTAAAATCGATCTCCAACCCTTGTCTGGGGTTCTGAATACTACGCATGCATTCCATATTAAAACGTTATTGCAATATACCGAGACTGGCACTCATAGGACGCTGTACAAGCTACGAAGTCTGCAGAGAATACCAGCAGAACCTAGTGCCTCATCCGAACAGTTTGTTAAAGGCAGGTTCAGTCAACGAGTTAGACCAACCATGATGTCGCCTAGAAACCAAGGACCTATGTTCTCTATGTTCCCTACTTCCAGAACAATTCCAACTCTGTGCAAATGCTTTTCACATTACACGACGTTACGTTACGCATCGTGTACGCTTCTAACACCCGCAGCTACAAATCCACTCAAATCCTGACGAATTTACTTGGTGCATCTGACTCCGTGGCAAACGGAAGCAGATCCCGTAGGACTGAGCGTGATCGAAGTCCAGCGACGAAGCAATTCCCAGAGTAGAAGATACGGAGGGAGGTAGGGAGGCAGACAAGGAGGCAGAGAGGCAGGGAGGCAGGGAGGCAGGGACCGATCGACCGACCGACCGACCGCACATGTGCCTTGGTCTGTAGAGGTGCCGTGCACCGGTGGGTATGTGCAGAAGGACGACTTAGTGGAGAAAGCCGCGCTGGACTTCGGCCAATTGGTCAGCGTCACTGACATCACACTGAGCACAAATAAAGCTTATAATTAAATAACCGACCCAGTCAATAGACTTGCCGACAGTAGTTACAACGGCTTTAAGCCTTTAGACGACAGTCATGTGTAAATGTAGATGTACATGTTTTTCTATAGCGACTGTATGGCCTCGACCCTGCTCATTCTTCAGTGAATTAGCGGCGCCGACCAAGTCGGCATAATTATGTCGGCTTTTATCTACCCCCACCCTCCTCTATCTCCCATTCCTCTTCATTTTCTGTTTTTTTCGATGTATGTAGTTGTCGTCTGTGTCTTAAACGCTCATGTGTAGGTGAGGCATCCACACTGAGGCATCCATTTGATTGTGTTGCAAATTCCAAACCATTGCAACGCAGGTTCAACACTTCATGTCTTCAAATCGGTGGAGAAGACTGGGTTTAGCAAACGCAGATTGCATGCGTGGCCAGACGACAGCTGCGTGCAACAATGGCCAAGGAAATAGTAGTAACAGAGGCTTGGGACAACAACACGTCGTCCTATGCTATGGTGTGCTTCTGGAGAAAGTTCTTAACACTGGCTGGCCCCGTCGACTCTACAGTTCCGGCTTCAGGCTGCTTCCTTCAAGGTTTATTCTCCGACGCTGGAGCATATATGTATCAAGTCACTTAATATAGCGCTCCTCAAAGACTTCTCAAAAGCGTTGTGACTCTTGTTCAATCCTTCAACTTGATGCGCTTCGACTGTTGCGGTGCTGTCCTTAAAACCCAGCGAAGTTCTGGATGCGTCGGCTTCAGGCCTTCGCCTCAACTCCCGTAACTACACCGCCCGAATTGTGGCCATCCGGCCATTAAGATTCTCGCGTGTTTCCAATCGCGTTTGAACTTTAATCACCTGTGGTTGGTCCCCGCCCTGCAGGTGCAAGAATGACGACGGTGTCAACACATAAACTGCGCCGAATTTTGAACAATTCTGATTACATCTGCATGTGACGACTATTAAGTGTCATTTATGTAAACAAATTTAAGCCAAGCTTGTTTTGCATTTCAGATGAAGAATTATTTTTCAACTCTTTTCCACCCAATAAACGGCCTAAGGCAAGGGCGTCCTTTGCTGCCTATTCTCTACCCCACCCCTCTGGAATAAACTCCCGCCAGAATTACGACAATTACCTAACCCATCATACAAACTCACCAACAGTTTACCTCCTGAAATTTCTGCGCAGGTCTTTCACTCAAACTGAAAACACTCCTCGTGCACAAATCGTATCATGATTCTTCCTCTTCCCCTTATCTCACATTCCGGTTCAAATCAGAAGTTTCTTTCCTGAAAACGAAGGTCCCTAAAACAGCGTCTAGTAAACTTTTTTCGATACTCGCAGACACCTAAACAAGAGCTCAACCTCAGAATGGACATTATACAGTTGGATAAGCCGAGGATAAACGTGATACATTCTGTTAATTTATATCGTCGTAATTTATTCGATCTGTTATTTACTAGACAAGCAGTAACTGGGCGATTATCGGTTTAGCCATCACATCCACGACGAGCTTAAATCTAACCATCCATCAAAATGATAGGGTGCAATAGATGCCATATATATATTACATACACATCAGCTGTCTATATATAAATATATATGTATGCCATTATATGAGCATCTTCAGTTAACGCCGTCGCTGCTGTGTTCTGGTGGTGCCAATCCTAATCCTGGATAAAGGAGGAGGGCGACGCTAATCATCTTCTTTGCAACACAGCGTCGCTAAACAGCAAATACACGCGTCCTCAGTTGTCTTCGTCGCTCGTGTTGAAGGTCTGGTGCGTTTTCTGGTCCTTTCTTATTTTGAAACAAAGCAAAAATTCTCTCCCGGCGATTTTTGGCGTATTCCTTTTCCTGAAGAGGGTGACCAGACAAAAGCGCGCCGGATAAAAGCGCAGAGAACATCTAATTCTTAGTAAAACTAACTATGACATCATATTGTAACGTATCTTTATGTTGTTCTGATATTTAAGACCAGGCGAGGTTAGCTACATCGGTAAGCGCGTACGCCAAACAAGCCTCTGTGCGTGCGGATCCCCAGTTCGCAGCCCGTGGGACGCAGGGAGAGGTTTATGGAGACATACCGTCCGTCCATCGTACCTTCAAAGTTCGAAATAACGAATAGGGCATCGACGACGACTGCTCAAGCGGTATTTGTGCTGGCCCAAATTAACCAATAGGAACAATACAATAGGAACAATACAATAGGAACAATAGCTGCCTAGGGGCCTCTCTACATCAAGACGATGCCTACAATTTTTGTGCATCGTTTTGTCACCAGTTGTTCAGCGTTGGCTATTGACTTAACACACTGACACCGCAGTTCGCAGAAGGTTGATACTTGTCACAGAAACTCACTGCAGTCATCTAAGTATGAGACAACCTGAAAACGCAGAGGGGGAAAGAAGGCCCACATTATTTTGTGATTAGGGGCTCCAAAAGCCTTAATCCAAGGCTGCTGCTGGCCTAATACGCGAATTAATGGACGACATAGGCCACCCTTATTGTTTTGGACTGAAGAAACTAGGAGTTTGCGTTGCTATAAAAAAGGGGATTTATCAAAGTGTAAGCCAATATTGGTTGCAGTTTCCAAAATGGTAGACTTTAAGTTAAGCATCTGTTAGGCCTAATTAGATGTTTTGATTAATATGATATGATACGAAATTCGCAAATCAGTGTGAAATTAGGTCTATTAAAAAATAAGGCGATAACGGAACCGAACATGATTTTGTCAGATTCATTTTGTTCTTATAAAAGGCATTAGGCAATAACCTTGGTGTGCACCTAATAGTACGGTATTGTCTGTCTTCGCAATTAAAAATTTATGTCCACATGCAATCAAAACTCATAATAATAATAATAATGATGATGATGATGATGATGATGTAGAAATTAGAGTGCTGTAGTTCGTAAGCAGTCGACGAGTCGAAAACAACGATTCAGAAGCACTTGGAGCAGGGAGAAACAGTTAGTCCAGGAAGGCATGCAAGAAAAGTTCGGTTTTTAAATGTTTCTGGAAAGTAGTGAAATGTTTCTTGAAAGCTTAATGTGCATAGAGCTTAGAATTAGCTCCTTGATTGTTTCAGTAAGAATAGGTTAGGCCTACATTTTAAATTTATTCAAGAGTCTATATAGGCCTATATTGAAAAGTTTCTTTAAAACGTTAATATTAATCAATTAAGTTGTTTTGTATTTAATACAGTGTAACACGTTGTCCGATTTAACGTTGTTGCTGTTCGGTGGCAGTCTTCCAGCTCTTGCCTCAGTTTCCCGAGTCGATTCTCCATCCTTCCCTCCGTTCTCCTTCCTCGAGTCTCCCCGGGCACCAGACGACAAAAACGCAACACAAAATCGACGACTAGGGTTTACGAGGTTTTACTCCGCGCCAGTGACCCCATAGACCCCATGAGCTTACGGGGTTTTACGCCACGCCAGAGGCCCCATGGGTTCCTGCGACTTACACAACATCTACGAATTCGCTTACGGGGTTTTACGCCGCGCCAGAGGCCTCTGGAATTCTACGACTAACACACAAACATAGACAGGGACAAGAGAAAGACAGGTAGCGAGGCATCATGGGACTTGCAACTCATCTCAGAACCTTCGCACCAAGTATGCGTATCTGCATAAGAAATTTAAGAAAGTCCGTATAATTATTACATAATAGGGGGCCTGTGATGTCATTCATGTATAAGCTAACGCATATTTCTTTCAACTCGCGAACCCACCGTAGCCTGGCTTTTGGTTTCTCACTCATCGGAATTCAACCCGGCTTCTCCAACGGTATGTGATTTTTTACTTGAAGCGACCATGGATTGATGCCTTGAGCATTATGATAACGGCGCTACAGAAGTCATTAGATTAGGGCCTACATTAGACGCACATGGATGGTGATTGACCATGGAATAGCACGCCACCTTGTGCTCACTCAGCCCTCCATCCTTTGATGGTCAGTGAGTACCAACAAAAGCTTGGGTGCTAAAAAGATGTCCTGTCATTGGATTGCTGTAGTGGTAATTGCATTCCAAGCCGAATGATCCTTTGACTTCAGGACCATTCTTCCTAGGAGTTTTTAAGGAGGAATATATGCCTATACAAGTGTTACCTTTGCCTTTTCACTCTTATCATGGAAAGTTTAAACAAAGAAATTGAAATTCGAAAGACACAGTTTATGTCTGTTACTTATATTTTATTGTTGTTTTGAGTTCTAACTATCATGTATAATGAAACGAAACAAACTATGATACAAAAAAGATTACAGTCACAAAAGATCACTTAGAAGCGCTGATATTAAAAACTTTAAGCAAGAATTATCAGAAATCTTGTTACTCTATTGTAAACAGGAGATTTCAAAGAAACTTCAAAGTAAATGTTTCCCCCTCCAGGGCCAGAATTTGCAATATCTACCAAAAAACCAAATTATTGATCAGTTTGATCAAACTGCTGAATCGGTTTCAGAAATAAATATTAGTTAGTTTCCTAAATTTCCATGAATCAGAAAAACTCATCAAAGATTAATCAATCAAATAATCAAGATTAATCAATGCAAAATTTTCCATGTTATGTCAAACACTAATTAGCTTTAGCAAAGCATCTGTAATTAGTAAGAAATTATTATCTTACTTTACCTTATCTGCTAAAACCAATAATTCACGTGCAGTTGAACATGTTGAGCCGCTTACACCATAAACGTCCGAACTGTGCCTAAAATTCTCTGTTGACACTGAATACAATCGTCCATTTTGTCAGCACACTCCTCACACGTGACCAAATGTCGACATGGCAAAAACAGGGTCTGAATTCGCTCCTTTTTACATTTTCGACAGATCATAGAAGTTTTTAACTTCTCGTTTTCAGTTATCAGCTGGTTTTTATCTGTAAAATACACCCAGAACAACGAATGCCTAATAATTGTGTAAAGATACAGTGTACTATGTAAATACATTTTCTAAAAAGGTCTATATTTAAAACACTAAACTATATTTAAAACACTTAACAATATTTAAAACACTAACCAATATTCTGCTTTTCTTTTCTCTTTACAAATAAGCCTTGGTTTTCATTTAATTAAAGCCAAGTTGTACCATTTACTCTCTTACTCCTTAAGAAACTGCTGTGCAAATCTGGTACTGTATTAGGTAGCTCTTAAAAGAAACTCAAAGAATCTCCATCCTCCAGTTTCTATCAAAACGACCTTGCACTAGAACTCATAGTTGATCCAAAGAAAACATTCTCAAACACGACATTTATCAAACAAGATCAGCCGAGCTAAGTTGAATCAAGTCCAGTTCCAAAATATTTGCCATAGTTGCTCTGCAGACAAATGTTTGTTCCAACAAATATTTTACATCTTGGGGCAATCTAACTGTCTTTCAGTGGGAGGGAAAGCCTCTGTTCCAAACTGCTCCAGGTGCAAATGATCTCCTCCGAAGTTATTCCTTCTTTGTTGAAGGTCTCTGTGCAGATTCAAAGTATCAGTGTAAACTCTCAGCTTAACATCTGTAGACTGGTGCACACAAACAAGTGAATGCTTTGCAGAAAGTTCTATTCCCAACTCATGCTCTCCAAGTTAATTTGCATCAAGTTTCAAAACATTTTCACACTTAACTCAATCAAACAACCAGTAGAATTAATCATGTTCACCGAGCTGCCTATAGACGCCTTTCAACTCCAACCTGCGTAGTTTCTTTGGACTATGCACCGCCAAACATGGATGTTTTGATCACCTTTCCCAGTTAATCCATCTCAACCAACCATCATACATTTCACATACCTCAACTAACAGTCCAGTTTCTCTAGCACATCACCAAACACTTTCCTAGTCAGAAAAGCATAAGAAAATTCTGCTGAAATACAGTTTTTGATATTGTTGCCTAGTACTACATTCCGATACCAGTGTAAATGGAATCAGCGTTGTATGAAGGATCTTGCATGACAACTTTTGCTCCAGGTATAATTTTTTACCAGATAAATTTTGCTTTAAAAATCTTGTGTATTCAGGAGAAACCACTGATTTTCTGCAAAGCCTGGAAATAAAACATTATTATTATAAAACTGTGACAACATAGTTGTCAAAATAGTCATCATCACTTACCAAACTTACGTGGCATCTTCTTCTTATTCTGCAGGTAATTGCTACGATTTGGTGATGTTACTAAATTTTCACATAGGTTTTGCAAAGTTCTGTCTTGCGGAGCAACCTGCCCGACGGCACCGTCTACACAGTCTTCATCCTCGCCATCAATCACGATGTCGTTGCCTCTGCTCCTGTTCAGGTGTGCCAGAAAAGGGCAGCATGGCGATAACAACTGATGCCTCTCTAAAGGTACATCTCCCTCCTTCCAACTTTTGATAACCACCTTGCACTCAAAGCATTTTGCCTCGTCATAATCCCCAGTAAAGTAAAGACCGGCCTTGGCAAGAGACTCTTTGGACAAAGATGGAGGAGTCCATTTTGGCCAGAAAAGAAAAGTTCTCAGGCGGACATCTTCGTGATCTAGGTCTTCTCGGTTGCCATAAAGGGGCTTGTATCCCGATGACATCGAAGGAAAGGTCATAGAATAGTCAGAAGTCATCATAGGATGAAAAGCATAGGTGTTTGGACCATCAGTGGGCGCTAGCATTTTTGTTGTCCAACACGACTAAGCATCACACAGAGAGCGAAACACACCTAAGATAAAGCAAATACAAACTGCCAATTATATTATTATTATTATTAGTGGTAGTGGTGGCAGGGTAGGAATATAATAATTATTATTATAATTCTACTACTATCAAGGATAAACCGTTATCAAGGTTACCCAAAAGGCAATTTATACACAAATCCCAAACCAAGTGCAGCTATTCAACCTGTACGGTAAAATACAAGTACTGCTTCGAACTAAACAATTTACGTATTTTAAAATCGTTTAAAAATATATTCTACAAAAAATGTTACACATTATGGTCCACCCCATGCAGGCTTATTTTGGTCCACCCATAGCTTACATACACGATTACGATACACCATCGACAACTAGACAATAAATTCGACTAGAAATAAATCCGAAACGCCAAAATATCTTGTACCTACTCGCAATCCGTACTTACATAGAGGTTTTTGTAAAATTAAAACGCCTTTTAACTGCCCGATATTTGGAAAACTGAGGATACTCAGTAAATGCGAAATTTCTTATCATACATAACCAGGAATTTCCCAACAAATAACCGTGGTGCAATGGCGTCATACATTGGCCTAGCGGTCGTGTTTATCATAAATTCTCGTTAGCCTTTAGCCAATGGCTAACAGCGGCTAATTCCATGACATGCTGTCTCCACATGAATCTGCATTCAGCACAGAATGGAATAGAATGTTATTGGTAGCACATAGCAGCAGCACATATGATTGAATTGTAAAAGCAGCACAGGAACTATGTAAAATTATTGGGATTGAGCCATGTTCAAATATACCCCAGACTGCAGCAATGCATGAACATCAAGTAACAGACCTGTCTCTACTACATTTGGTCAGGAACAGGAATAAAGTAAAATATAAAAGCAAACAATGTAATGGAACAGCCATAATCACAGTGACAGGAATTAAATCAGCAATAACAGTGACATAAATTAAAGCACAACTTTGGTAAAAGGCACACCAAGTAATGAAAAGGCGTGATATAAAGAGAGTAGTACAGCAAATAGCGAGGGTTACAGAGACCGCCTGCACAGTCAAAGTTCCATAGAGATATCCTGTCATACGAAGCAGAATTTGCTAACTGTTATTGGTCGAGAATTGCCAAAACGAGAACTTGCTCCTTAAGGTGTGGTGCATGACATATTATACGCGTGAAACTGAGAATCCTACACGTGGAAATGGAACGAGACGCTTTGTCCGACATCCATGTGCAGAGGGCGGAAAGACGCAGAGACTGTCTTGCCATCAGACTACCCTAAGCCAAGAACCAAGAGAACCGCTGGTGTCTCATATTGGCGGTTACAGTATTGCTTGCGTGGTGGGGCAAGAGCATTTCCAGAGGAGCGCTACATTCTGGCAGTCCCCCACGCATGTGTCTGGTTTTAGGGTCGCCGGCACATAACCAAGATGGGCGCGGGAGCCAACCGCCCCACCCACGCTTATAGCAAAATCCGCCACTGGTGTCTCGGATTGTTTGCCGTAGTTCCAGAGTTACAAGATGTATAATGGTGGTGACGAGAAAGTTCGTAGTAAGGTAGTAAAAAGGTATGCAGAAAAGGTAAAGACTGTTGCAGGTAAAGAAACGAACCCTGTTCTGAGAAAAGGTCTTCCTGAGGACATTGCCCACCCAGAAACCACGGCAGAGGTAGAGTCGGATCCTGAGACAGAGCCTCGTTGTGTTGTCTCTCGTAAGGAAGCAACCAATCCTAAACTTTCCTTAGAGAGAACGGGCACTATAGGCGGAGATGATATGGTCACCGTACAGGCCATTTTAAGTCGGAAACAGAAGGCTCTGAGCGTAGAACTGGGCCGGAGTCACCCCCGCCCCGCGAAGTTTCGATCAGACTAGAACGCCACAATACAGCCACTTCAGAGCATAAATCTACGAGATAGGATTGGAGATATTGGTTAGCCATTAGCCACACGCATACAACGCGTCAGTCACAAAACCACGCACGCACAGCCAACGGTCGAGGGCTCTGACTAGCCACAGTTTAAAAACTTTTCAAGCGTGGCTGAAATGATTGTAATGTTATGCCATATACACGCTTTATCGACAGTCTCCAAATTTTTCATAATCGGAAACATTACTGATACTTCCGGGTAGACCAACTCAGTTACGGACCTAAGTGGTTCATCATACATGTAATTCAGTGGCTCAAAGCACGTACAGACTCTAAGACCAGTGGTTAAACTGCTGAGCAGTGTTTCAGTGTTTCGGGATACTAAGTGACACCATCAAACAAAAATTATTAAACATTCGTCATAATACGTTCACGGCAACAATGGTTATAGGCCTACCCTGCATGTGCTACGAAATAATTAGGCCTATAGGGTCTACTAATAATGGTTATAGTGGTTATTGTGATATTGAGGAAAATATCCCAGTGGGGATGGTTTGAACCATGTAGAGCAGGGCCTGGGAAATGGTTTCTTTGTGTCCGTGCAGACGAGTGCTAGAGGGAAATGGGTTAACAGTTTTATTGGTAATTTGTTCGTTCAAAACAATTGTAAAACCAACACACATACAGTGGAATTACCGCTTAAAGAGGCGGTTTCATTTGCCTAGAGCCATACACGGCTGTGATAAGTGACTGGGTAGCCTAACTTTCATACTCAATACATTTGTGGGGCACTTTAGCCGACTGGAAAGAGCGCTTGGTTTTTAAAGAGGAGAGTACGGGTTCGAGGCTTCCCTTAGACGGTTATTGTGTAGGGATCCTGAGCAAGTCCTTCACTGACAATTGCTTCGTGTCAGAATCAGATTTACCGACTGCACGGTAGGCTAATAAATGTAATAATAATAATTATTATTATTATTAGTATAATAATAATATCTAGCAACATCACATGATATCCCACTTTTGCACGTTTTTTGATTTAACGGTAATGCGAGTCTCCAGCTGAATTTCTTCTTTTCTGCTTTAACAGTATTCTACTTTTGTCTCTGCTGACTACTGGTCATACCTAAGGTTGAGCACATTGCCAAGCACATTGCCTTGAATGTTTTGCATTCATATGCGTAATCACTCCTAAGTCCGTTTCTTCCTCACTTTCAAAACCTTACCCTCCATGTCATATAAAAACTCTTTGTTTCTGTTCCCCAATTGCATCACCGAGCATTTTTCAAAATTAATTATCACTTGCCAGTCTGTGACCATTTAAACACTGATCCACGTGGCACTGCTTAACATACTTGTCCCTCTAGAATGCTTGTTTCCTACCTTTGCCCACCTTTGCCTTCTGCCTGACTCTGTTTTGGGCACATTTAAGACATTTGTAAGTAAGACAATGAAGTAAGTAAGACATTTGTTAACACGCATGTGTCCATCAGCTGAGCGAGGAATTGTGGGCACATCTCCAGGCCGCACATAGCCCAAAGTTCAGTGGGTGCAGGTCAGCTTCCACTGTTCTTGTCCATGTGTAACCAACAGTGTCCGACAGGTCTCTTCCAACAGCTCAAAGGGCCAGAAATCCTCGCTCACAAGGCCCTGGCATGGTCCTGGTCACCTTTGCAGGGTGTGATGTGTCCAAACGGCCGTAGCCTCCCTGCTTTTTGTAACGATTTTTTAATAGGAACTTGAAAACCAAAATGGTAAATTGATAAAATAAGCTGGTTCTCTTTATATAACAAATAACAAAACTAGCAGTCAACAGATATATGATCAATACTAATGGCATTAATAAATTTCTTTAAAAAAAACATTAATGCAAATAATAAAATTAGTAAGTATCAGAAAGAAATAATTATAGATTTCTTCCAAGTGTTAAATTGAATCTAATCTAAAGAAATGACAAATTCGATTGTAAGAAGCTACCATTACAAGTCTTGGCAATAATTCTCAAAGACAACCTCCACCATATGGACAAACCGAATATACCAAATTTAAAAAAGAAAAGTTTAATTAAAAAAATCTCATAAAGTGAAAGACTGATTCTCAGCAGTAAATGTAATATCTATCAGTACTTATGGCAACAATATTTTGGATCGAAAGTAGACAAAACATATCTGACGATAAAGTATAACTTCTGCTCACTGGCAGACAGAAATGTTGCACTTCATGGTATTCAAAGAAGTGACTATGTGGACCAGCGTGAATGTACTAATTTCAGACAATCTGTCTATGAGTGTTTGGCCAAACTAATTTTAGTTATATAGAGAAGTGACTGATCCTCAATGCCTGCTAGCAACATCACATGATTTCAACTATAGCTGATATTCCCACTTGATCAATGTCTCTGCGACCGATCCATTAGCCAACATTGTAGAAATCTGTGATGCGTTTGCAGAGTATGGAGCATCGCATTGGTGGAGACATCAAGTGACGATGGAGAAGGCGTACAGTGGCGGCAGGGCAAGCCGCTAACCATTCCGTGAAAACTCGGCCGGCAGAGTTTGATAGTTTGGCTGCCTGCCAGCTGTCCACTGTTGCCTGGTCAATTCCAACACGACATGCAAGCGTTCGCCAGTCAGCTCCTAAGTTATTCAATATAAAACTATGCAGTAAATATACCGTATGCTCAAAACAGTATGGAAAGGTGCTTAACTCCATTTCTTAAACCAGGAGCTGCTAAGGAACATGCTGTGAAGCCTAGACATGTTCATAATTATAACTGATCTGGACTTGGAACCACACCTGACCATTATCTTCCACACTGATTCTGTTTTTGATTAAGTACCTATGAATAACCTGGTTCCCATAACTTGACTTTCTTGGGCACTGAAAATATGTGGACATGCAGGTGCCTATGGTGGAAATTGTTTGGAACTGTAGTAGTGAGAAAGAAAAGGAAGAAGAGAAATCAGAAAAGGATTAGTTTAAAGTACTGTTTTCAGCTTTAAATGAAAGGCCTGCATGGAAATAGAGAGACCACCAGAGTTGGTGAGCTGGCAGCACGATCAGATGGTTGCTGTGATTCGGGAATTTATTGAAAACAGATGGAATAGCTTATGCTATGTTATCAGTGCATTACAACAGTAAAACAGAAACCATGGTTGCAAATGTAATCTGCCATTTGTATAGCATCTGAAAGCTGCCTGTCCGCCTGTTTTTTCTTACCATCTAAAATTAGATTTCTCTAACTACCAGTATATTACAGCTTCTCAAACTACATTACAGTTCTGCTTCACAGCTGCTGTGGCATTTTCCCAGCCAAGCAACAAATACCCAGATGATGCATCTAAAGATTGTTTTTACAGTGGTGTTAAGTAAAAGAGCTTCAAAACACCTTTGAAACTAGCATAAAATTCAATCATGAATATATAAATTAAGAAAGCAGGTAAAGAAGCTTTGTACCGGAGGCTTTTTCAAGGCTCAGTTCTTTCACGATGAGGAGTAGCAGTTCTGGAATCATATCTCTGATCAGAGTATCACCCGGATATTTTGTGGTTGGCTAAAAGTAAAGAAACCTTTGTTCACAAGTTTCAAGCTGGCATCACCACTTGGTAGTTTTTAAATGGGTCCTATCAAAATGCAACCTTTACATTGCTATAAAAACTGCCCAAGAAATAAATTAATACCAAATGTACACAACAACACTACCGCCCAGCCGTCCCTCATTGGTGGTAGATGTTGCAGCATCCAGATATCCCTTGAACCACCATGTCTGAGCAGTTATTGAAAATATATAATTATGAGCACTGTAAATGTGGTAAAATGTCAAAAAATCAGCTGGCACAATGATGTGCTTACTCACTGGGATTAAGTCCAGTTTATTGGCAAAATCTATGACACGATTTGTGGCACTACCAGGTCGATCAGTGATTCCTTCAATCATAAACAACTTAGCAGGATCTCTTTCTGGATCATTGGCTTCACAGCTGTGGTAAGCTTCACCTTAGAACACAAACAAAAGGACAAAAGCATCACAAATTAGCGACATTTATACTGATTGGGTTGGAAGTAACAGTTCAACTGTAATCTATCCATTTCAATCAGAATGCCTTATTTGCTTCACCCACCCAGAATAGCCAGTTCAATCAAATTACCTGGCTCACTCCAGTGAATCTCAACTCAATGAGTCTGGACCACTTTCTGCAGCAAGGAGAATTTCCAATTCATTTTCCAACCAAGACCAATGTAAAGAAAGGGCCAATGGCTGTTTTAATGCTTTTTTCAGGTGTGCGGTTCACTTTAAAACCATCCGTATAAGTATTTCTTTCGACAGATTCGCATAAGGGGCCTACATAAATTTTGCAAATACATAACCTTACCATAACCTCATCATTGACTTCATCTTCTTATTGAAATTTTACAAGTAGGTGACAACATAGATGCCCTTACCAGCAACAACAAGCAGATGATAAACACGATCTTTGATGGAATTCAGATTCTCACACGTCAGAAATCCCTTCAGACCAACTTCATATGCTTGGCATTTTGTTGCATATCGTGCAAGCTCAAGGCTCATCTGTGTGACTCGCTTCTCGAGTCGTTCAACCTGAACTTCGACTGACTCTTCGTATTCCTTCTTCTTAACCATTAGATCTGAGATGACATCAAGAAAGACGTTTTCTCCCAAAACAAGCAGATCAGTATCATTCTGAATTCTGTGTTCCATCTTCCATTTCTGATCCCTGCTCTCCAGAAGCTTCTGGCAAAGTGTCAGAAGCCGCAGTCTTGTTGCTTCAACCTCAGCCTTTAGGGTCGCAACTTCCTGAGTCAGCTGCTCATTCTGCTGGGCAATTTCTGAAGCCTGTTTCTTAGGATCTTTCTTTTTATCTTTCTGAGACTTTTCTTTATCCTTCTTTGGAGGCATGCTTAAGCTGTTGGCAGCAACTCAGTAACTGAAGTAGACTTAGGCGCATAGATTTCTGTATCTAACTAAAATCATCACCTTACAGCAAAAACTGAAATTTACTCTAAATTTACCACAAGCTTAGCATCAGATTCTGTAAATCATAAAAATATTTATTTGATGGTACGCGTATAATATAAATTTAAATAAACCGAATAAAAATATACCTTAGAACTATTAGTTAGCGCCTAAATTACATTAGTTGACATGGCAACATTGTTGTAGCGCAAGAAGATGGGGTCATCTATAAATGACGTCCAACACGCAAGACGCCATTTTGTCGCCCCATCGCCTACTTGGGTAATAAGGCAAGCAACTTCAGTATTTATTCTTATGAATTCCTAATACATCTTTTCTGACATTTATGCAATATATATGTATGCTTGTGTGTATGCAGTATTTATGTATGAAGACACTTGATATGGCGCCTTTTGAGCACCCCACAAATGCGCTTTATTCATACAAATTCTGAATATTGTTTATTCTGTAGCATTTGATACAAGTATTAAATTTCTTAATGCTAAATAGGGTACTTCCACTTAGTATGTATTTATTTTTGTATTTGTTTTCGATTTCAAAATCTCGAGTACTTAACTGCGCTTCAAGAGCAAAGGCACCGTAAGCAGTGTTAGTAAACATGCTTTCGGCAGGCGTGCCTTTTCTGTCGCTGACCCTAGACTCTGGAACTCTCTTGTGGCAAATTTTCGATCTGCAGTCTATTTTAGCCTTCAGATCTCGGATAAAAACTCCTCTCTTCCTAGACTTATGTCCTCTGCAAGGCTGTTTCTGTGTCATCTAGGATTCCCTTCTTGGCCTTTAGACCGGACGTGGAATTTGGCTTGCACGACGATTTTGCATAGCAGCGACAGTGGCACTATAGAAGTTTTCAGATTATCAGATTATAATTATCGCAGCAGGTGTGAACTGTGGTGACATCCATCAAAGCGGCTCGGGGTCTTCCGTAAAGTACGTCAGCAAAAATGACATGGACCTCTCCCTCTCCTTATCTGCATTTGGCATTACACTTCCCGCCCCCACGCGAACGTCTGCACTTCGAGTACGAAGGCGTAGATTTATCCTCTCCTCTCGCTCTTGCGCTGCTACATGGCGTGGTATTATTTTTAAAAACGTATCCAGCAAAGGGACTCGAATTAGATCCTGCGCCATATAATCTGCTGTCTGACCTAAGTCAGTGTTTACGGCACAGGCTGTATTGAAATAGCTATGTGCCAAATTTAGATGCGGTCGTCCGCATTGGGCAAAACCCCCTCCCTTTTGTCCGCATTTGGCTGATCTCTCCCTCCCTTTTGCGGACGTCCTTTGTGCACTACGGTCCGACGACCCCTACTAAAGGCCTTGAGTTCTCTCATTGAAACATCTCATCGGGGGTATCTGTCACACCGTGGTCACATATAACATCTCTGCAACCTGTTCGTCATGTAATGTTGGGCTGGAGGTTAACAGAGCTCGACATACAGCTCGCTGAAGTACACAAATACCAATCTGTTTGATTTTCCTACTATGCTCTGGTCCTAGTCAGCATTAATGGCTTCCAAGGTGTGATTTGAACCAGCGTCCTTCATCAATTCTGAATTTCTTCTACTGCTGCCAACGACACATTACACCCCCATGACTTTAAATCAGATACCCCTCTCTTCTGATTGATTTTACATCACCATTGGAGTTTCAATGCTTTATGGTTAAAATGGTTTGTGCTTACAAAGTATAAAATATTTAAATATTTTTAAGACTTCATCATTGACTCTACTCACAGGATTAAAAAATTAAATGAGCCAATAAAGCAGAACTACTTACTACCTTTGAAGCTGTTTCTGTTGGAAAGATTACTGACTGCGGGCATTAAATCAACAATGCTCATTTCAACTCCATGAACTAAAATGCTAATTTGATGTTACCCCAACCACATTCCACCCAAAGACCAAACCAAGGTAGTAACTAAGGTAATTTCACACACATTACAACATTTCAAAAATAGCCTTCTGAGATTCTGGATTTGAGGAATCTTTCGACTGAAACACGACAATCTGTTTAAGTGCTTTTGACAGGTACTTAAAAGGTGCTATATTAAGTGTTCTGCAACATAAGTAATATGTAGTCAAAGCCACCAGTGTCAACACTGAGAATGTTGGTTACACTAATTTCCATGATAAGTAGCAAACTAATACTGTAGCAATGTAACACTTAAAGCTTATTCTGAGTTTGGTAGAAAATTCACTTAGTAGAAAATTCACTCAGCACTTTTGCCTTGGCATTAATGTTTGCATCTCTTGTCTTGCATCTCATTCTATTGTACTGCTAGAATGTGATGCAGAAAACCATGTTCAAAATTAACAGACTGCAAAGCTGGGATTTAACAAATTAATGTAAAATGCACAAATTTCTTAGCACAACACGAAAGAAATATGCAATAACAGGTTCCATTAAAACTTGTTTCTCTTATGATGATAAGACAAAACACGTAGAAACAAAACAAAATTCATCGCTAGAATTTATAGAACTTCAGCACAGTAAAACTTAATATACTCTACACATATTTCAATGTAGTTTGATCTAAGAATACTAGTCTTCTCAGAAATTTGTTCAAAAAATGTTTAGCTGAAATGAGTAGTGGCATTCTGTTTTGCAAGCAGAGACATTTCTTGCATCTGATAATGTTCTTGGAAGCGCTGTGAAAGTCGCTGAACCATCTTCATGTACTTGTCCATACAGTTCATGACACATGAATTCTGCAAAAACAAAATATAAAGGAAACTGTAAAACATGGCAAAAAGTGCAATATACAGAGGAAAACACTTAAAACTAAAACATGTAACACAAAATATTTGTTGACATGAAAAGGATGCTTAGTCTGTTCCAACATCAATGGTTTTTAATGTAAATTAGTTTCTTTATCATGAAACTACCTATAATATGAAAATATCGCTCAACACAAAAATATATGTCAGTCCTGTAGAAGAAAAATATGCAACATAAAACTTTGAATCACAAGAATTGTTGATTTATTTTCACCAGCTGGCTCTGCTCATCCCATACGAAATGGTCATAATTTGTTTCAAGTTGCACTTTCAGGCTTGTGGCGGTTGTGAAATTCATTACAGTGCCCCGACATAATGGCCTATACCATTTATAACCTCACCAGCTCACAGCATTGGGGTTAAATACTTTTAGTACAGAACAACACGTTAGTCCCTAATTTCACAGACTAACATCACTGTCCTAAACTGCTACCTATAATCTTCCACATGAGATAACGTGGCCAATCTCTGCATCAGACACAATGTTGTTTCGTTTTTTCTTTGTATTAAATCTTCCTCTTTCAAAGCACACTTAGGCCATCTGATTGGGTTTCGAAACAACTAAACTTACCTCTGAATCAAGTACTGTTCTTGTAGTCATATCATGGACACAGTCATTGAAACAGATTTCGGACACTTTGTTGTATGATGAGAGCAATTCCCGAAACTAAGTTTAAACACAGAAAACAGTTTACTTCTCAAGAAGCACGACTTACACATCCTTACACAACAATGCTTCTTGCTTTTTTAAACATAATAATGTTGGCTCTTCGCAGTCTTATTACCTCTTGCACGTCAGTGCTCACAATTCACTGGCTGTTAAGGTGGTGGTCTGTAGACGGCAACAGTCCACAGAACTCAGGTCCACCAACATAATCACATTTTCTCTGATCATATTTATGTGCAACACAAAACTTTGATCCCAAACAGTAAAGAACACAGACACTAAATTCCGTGACTGACTCAATTTAAAGTTTCCATATGCAAATTGCAATGTATGCCATGAGTTCATTTCATTATAGACCCACAGGGCCTGCAGTTGCAGTGGCCCCTGCAAAAGGGGAAGCATACTCAGAACCTGATATGCTGTAATCTTTCATAGATCCAAATGAATGACATGAATCACTTGAAAACAGAAAAATAAATGTTACCAAATACAAGGTGATGATGCAATGAAAACAAATATTAAAATTAGGCAATAAAAACCTGTTTCAATGTTGATTCTGTCTCAGCATCGATTTGCAAAGTTTTGGCTGCCATTTCTAGATCTGTCAACAAAACAATTTACAGAGAAAGTTATTTCTGAAATAGATTGTGCTCATTACCAGGACGTTTTCATTTATTCAATTGCAATGGCCTTTTGTGCACTGAGAAGTGTGCTTTTGCCCTTTTGTACTTGGAAATTAGTACAGGAGTCCCATTTACATGCAACCTGTTTAGGAGCTAATCCTAAAGCATAGGCTGATGTAACCATGATAATGCATGGTTACATCATGGCTCCTATTTAACATGTGAGATACACTATTTAACATGTGAGATACAGTATAAACAGTAAACATGCTGCAGAGCTGCACTGGGTAATATTCAGTCTCATTGTCATTATGTTAGACAGTCTGTATCAGTTGTAACAGCTCTCAGAATGGCCAGTAACAACTGCAGAGCAGAGCAGTACAATTGATCCATAGTAGGTGAACTTAACTGCACATTTCCCTAAACTCAGCAGACTACTTCTGCTCTAAGCAGGAGCCTACCTGCTTGCTGTTTCAACCAAAGTTACAAAATTTGTGTACCAATACGCTGGTAATCCAACTAACAGGATTACATTAAAATAATGTCTGGACACATCGCATGTTACCATATGCAGAAACATAAATACACATTAGATGTTACCATATGCGGAAACATAAATTGTCTGGAATTAAACCAAAAACACCTTTGCCCTTAACCCCTTTACCGTGGAATAATTTTTTTTCAATTCTTTCCACACTTGTGCATTTATTTTTAGGTATTCTTCAAAAATAATGCATGTGATTAAGGAACACTGGTATTTGTAATTGTAATATTCCAGAAGTCTTTCTTTGCTCTGAGAAACATAAAAGTCAACATATAATAATTTTAAAAAAGTAGCCCTGTAGTGCTCCTTATTAATTTATATAGCGCCAGATTAGTGTATTCGCTTTGTATGATATATTCCAAATCGTGGTGCAGGCAAATCGAGAGACTCCTTATCTTCCGAAGATAAGGAGTCTCAATCAGTGGTTTATTGGACCAGCACAGTTCAATTTTCCACTGGATCCGTCGTGTCAGCAACTGAAACACGCGTTCTAGATGTTCCTATAGGCCTAAATGCTAAGCGCTGACGTGACCCGATTTCATCTCTTGACCACGCAGACGGCGAACTGCTGTCCTAGGCCTAGCCTACTGCACGGTTTTCTGGCTATCATCACTGTCATCATTTTCTTACACAACAATGTTACTAGAACTAGAACTTAGTTAGCTATCATCAGTCACTCTCATCAGGCAAACTATCATCGCTTTCAACTAATAAACGATGTATTTCTTCGTTAGATAAACCACGCTTGCGACCAGCCATTTTTAGTGTGATTTATATAATATTATTTAGTTGGCCCGCCCAGCGTATGACCTAATTTATAATATGGAAAGCCGTTATTTTAATCGTAAAGCACTATTATATTTTGCTATTGCCATTAGGACGAGTTTATTCGGCATACACGGTGAGTGAATAGATGCATATCATGTAGACGAGTTAACTCGGGGTTCAACCTGCACAATGGGTTCCCGCTGGACGAGTTAACTCTGGTTTCACGGTAAAGGGGTTAACAAGACAGCAACGTGACCTTTCAAAGCAATTGGACAAAGTCGCCTGGTAGCAGGCTATTGTGCAAGTGCCTTCACCACATCACACAGCCTATGTCTTATGAGCTTTCTAGTCACACTAAGACTTACACTACACAAAACATACAGTACTGTATTTCAGCTTGGCCCTCTTAACCTGTAGTTCATTAATGGTCGAGGTGCCCGGCTCTCAGTGAGCTCGCATTTACAGGACCACACTGTAATTTATCTTGTAAATAACATGACTTACGGCAGTTCATAAAATTAAGGTAAAAAAGAAAGAACAGGTTACGATAATTTGTATAATAATTACTGAACTGTAAAATGTTGTCAGTGAATTTCTGGAGTTTACTGTGTTGAAACCTGATATTCACTAGCCTTATTTATTTAACTGTGTTGAAACCTGATATTCACTAGCCTTATAGTTCATATCATACCTATGCATTTCTTTTGAATGTAAAGGCGACCAAAATAAAAATCAACACCTTATCATGATGTACCATACTGTGAACATCAGGCTCAGAGTTGAAGACCCGTACGTTAATATCTAACATTCCATCACAATTGTGGCATTGTGTTTGTAATGTTTTCCTTCAGGATACAGTGACTAAACCCAGCTTATTCGCCGGCTAAACAGATAGTTAAAACGAAGCTCCTTTCCAGATAGGAGATCGGTTGCATCATTTCTGTCTACCTTTAATAATCAATGCCAGACCCCCAAGGCGCTACCGTTATATTACCCCAGCCAGCGCCCACGCCCGGCGATAATAGACTACTTAGCCGTTTGCGTAAAAACCAAACCACAATGAAATCTAATCACACTCTTCCCGATGAGCCTGGCAATGCTACCGAAAATATCGACTGACAGTGTTGCCAAATTACTTAACAGAAAGAGCATCAAAAGGCAAATTTTTGTATACTCACATAACTTTCTCGGTCAAACCAAAGAGGTTATACTACTTACATATATATTATTGGGTCAAACTCAGACTCTAGACAGATCTTTGGTTAAGCCGAATATCCGATCTTTAGATGAGGCAACAATTAGCGCCACTACTTATGGGACATATGGCTCCAGCGAATAAAATGTCGCTTGCCGATTTAACTTAGAACTGCGAATTTAAGTGGTTTTTGACAGCTATAGTTAAAATCATTCCGATAAGCATCAGGCCTACACAGGTTTATAATTATAGGCATAAGCAAAATGTTCAATCTTTCTTGGCGTATGTGTGGTTGGTCGCTTTAACTGACACCGAACCGATACCGCGATATTCAGAAAAACTGAAACCGACACCGAAGTTGTATCCAGAAAACCGAAGAATACCAAAAACCGAAAAGAAAAACCGAAAGACAAATGGGAAAAATAAATGTGGGTATGGTATACGCAGAATGCAAGTATCAGAATGTTAATTTCCCTCACTGACAGGCCTATATATTTTTATTAGCTGAACGTAATTCATCATTATCAAAAGCGTTGATGTTGGCTGAACCTGTGGCGGACAAGGATAAATGCGTAGGATTTTTAAATAATAATAATTTTATTTAAATAAAACCAGACTCGCATAAAAATTTTAGCTTTAGGATATTCTGTTTGTTTTCGTTTATTTCTAGTATTTCAATCATTTATGTTTTAATTGGATTCAATATAGTTAAGTCCGTATTTCGTTTCAACATTCTTTCCCCGTTGTCCAGTAATTGCCGACGATCAATAAAAGCAACGTCGGCGTTGTTTTAGGCCAACACCAAGGACGGCCGACACGAGCGACAAGTGCTTCCCTACGTGCTTTCGCACGATAACAATTATATTCGGACGAGAGGGTTACGAGCGAACTTGCGCTCCCGAGTCACAGCCGAAGCAAAACTGTCTGGTTCCTGGCTGGCCCTCCTCAGGCCCACCCCCTTGAAAGATCGCGAGACACTCTAAGTCACAATAGTTGGAAGGCGGAGGTTGTGCCATTCGTGTTAGATAACACAGGTCTGTGTGCAACATTGGTTAACGTTACGGATGCTTACCCCACTGGTGCCGTTCGAGAAATTGGTCAGTGCTCTCCCAGGTAAATCACGTCTTAACCTTCCCTCACCCGATTTAAAGACCGGCATTGATTCACTCTGCATCTG
Organism: Norana najaformis; assembly: GCA_964023275.1. Taxonomy (NCBI): domain Eukaryota; kingdom Metazoa; phylum Annelida; class Clitellata; order Crassiclitellata; family Hormogastridae; genus Norana; species Norana najaformis. The sequence goes on along the minus strand of OZ029916.1, from coordinate 30,640,321 downwards.
GGTAGCGAGAGGATAAACAGATATTGCCAAACTCGGGAAAAGACAATGCATTACTCCTTGTCGCAATTCGCACAGCAGGAAGATTTAATGGGAAAAGTGGCGAGTCAATGTTCTAAGGTGAAGACTATAAGAGATTCAACACCTATACGAAACTAGACAAAAGAGAGGTCACATGAAACCAAGAGAATAACAGATAGGCCTACGTCAGAGTCCGGATCGGGTTATCCAGGTAGAATAGGAGTCGAAACCGTTGATACCGGCCGGGTCCATGTATAATTGTCACAACACACAGCTCACAGATCTGACTAAGTGCGGGGACGAGCCCCTCGTGCGTATGTCAGGATGAAGGTCTGTGTGCAAATAGCGAAGGTTATAGAGAGAGGGCCTTCAAAGTCGGAGTTCCACAAAGAGATCATTATCTTATGAAACAGTTTCTTAACTGTATTGGCCGAGAACGACAATAATAAAAAGAAAATTGAGTTTCTTTGGACATATTATGATAAAGACAATAAACAGACTGGAAAAGGATATCATCACTTGAGAAACAGAGGGATCAAGGAGGAGATGAAAAGACCAAGCAGGGCATGGTTTGACAACGTAAAGGAATGGACGGGGATGACCTTGGCCCAGCAACCCATACGACGCAGGAGAGAGGTTTATGGAGACAGATCATCTATTGTGCCGCCAAAGTTCGAAATAACGAATAGGGCACCGACGACAACGACGATGACGTTTGTCGAGAGCAGCCAAGACAGAGTCCGAGTTCGAGAACTTATTCAGTAATTTGTGTTGCATCACACACGCGCACACACGCACGCACGCACGCACGCACGCACATGTATGAGGCTGCCATACACAAGGAAATATAGCGTGATAGTGGCTTGATGCGATGCTCGAAATCCATGCCCTAGGGCGGAAAAGATGTGAAGACTTGTCATAAGACCCTCCTATCCCAGGAACCAAGAGAGCGACTGGTATTTCAAATTACTGGCGGTAGTTTCAGAGTTACGAGAGGTAAATTTGGTGGTGACGAGAAAGCCAGTAGTAAAGAAGGCACACACAAAGGGACCGACTGCTGCTGGTAAAGGAACGAACCCTGTTCTGAGCATAGGCCATCCTCAGGACGTTGAAGAGGTAGAGTCGGATCCCGATACAGAGTTTTACAGTGCCTCTCTTAAGGAAGCGGCCAATCCTGAACCCTTCCTGTATAAAACGGACAATATGAGCAGAGATGATACAGAACGGACATTTTACGTCCAGAGTAGAAGGGGCATGGACTGGGATGGAGTCACCCCCCCCCACCCCCCCTCGAAGTTACGTCAAGACCCAGAGCGCCACAAAACACGTGTGTCCTGTCACTGAAGAAATTATAGTCCTTGTCTTAGCGGACTCTACCATCTGTCTTAGCGGAAATTGTGGGTGATATCATCCATTGCATTTAGGCCAGAACTTTAACAGAAGACAAGTGCAATACATTTCATTGGTGGGCCACCTTGTGCGTGAGGATGGCGGTACGCATACCGACGTGGCTTATTTCATAGATTTGAATCTTGGGCTAACACGGTTTGTACACGGACCATAAATGGCAAGTAGTAAGTAAGTATATAATGCATTTGTTAACACGCCATATGTCCATCGACTGAGCGAGGAATCGTAGGCGAAATGGCGTAGAGCCAATTCAAACGGGCAGCGCTGGTGAAGATCTCACCCGATAAATTTATTGAAAATGAGCAGGGTCGAGGCAATACGGTGGGTATAGAAAGGCTATAGAAAACCGTGTGCATTTACATTTATATTTGTGGCTAGTGAGAGAGAATTTCAAAGTATGGGTTAACGCTTTCTAATTGATGCTCATCGCTCAGTTCACAGTACTTGAACAATTCGCCGTAATCGTAATCGTAATCTCGAGATTTCTACAGCGTCCAACGAAAGCCACGTCTCGGGGATCAGAACTTAATCGCAGGCGCTCAGTCAAAACCAAATCGATAGGCAAAAGGGGTTCAGTTACAGGTCAAGATCCAAAAGTCAGGCAGAGGCAGTGTGGCGGCTACGATGGTTGATGTTTGGGATTGGAGGGGAACGAGAGATAAGAAGAGTAAGAGGAGTAAGGATAGGATCTGTGAACGAGGAGTGTTTTCAATTTTGAGTGAAAAGCCAATGCAGAAATTGCAAGCGGTGGAGTATAGACTAGGTGAGTTTGTATGATGGGTCAGATAACTGTCGCAGTTCTGGGGAGGTTTATTCCAGAGTTGTGGAGCAGCTCTGGCTAAGGAGCAATTAGTGTTTCTCGCGCAAAATTTGCCGGACAACGAATAAATCAAGAGCGAACTTGGGCAAATACCTTAATCCCTAACGATTATTAGTTTAAATTGATCCTTAAACGATAATGTAACCGTCTTACTGAGTCTCTGAAGCAGGCAGTCGTGTAAACTCATGTAAACTCTTATGTAGGTATAATCTTGTCGACCTTTCAAATGACTAGGGAAAAGGTACAGTTGCGCTATAAAAGTTTTGTTTACCGCATATCATCATCATCATCATGAACCGTGGGCTCAGCGCCCGTAGGTTACCGCATAGCCTGTTGTAGAATTGAACTTTGACTGGCACTAATCAACTAATTAAACTTTGGTTTTCTCCTGAAGTAGAAATGGTAACTCGTATGACTTAATGCGTTATTGCCCGATGCTCGCTTCGTCAGTCCCTAGAGGTGGACGTTTTTCGTTTAAGAAGGTGTCTTTTAAACCATTACCGCATACGAAAGAAGTGTTCAGCCCGTTCACGTGCTATGATCAGATCCTTATTTAGGGCGTGTTTGGTGGATGGTGGAACTCTGCTTCGTCGGCGGCACCTCAGCTTCGTTCTCAGAAGATGGTGTGCATCGCCGGTAGCGCCGCAGCCGGATGTCGCCATCGAAGAACTTAATCAGGTATTCAGTTGAGGGCTTGTACAAATTCCCCGGTACCTCTGAATTCCCACGATAAAAAGTTGAGGATGACTTATTGGACCGGTTTGTGAACGAATAATTACTTTGTAATCAGGCATTTTATAGCGCCCTCGAAGATGCTGTCAAGATGAATTACAGCACAGATGCGATACATTCTCCTATGCTGGTTGCAGATCGCTTCCCTCTTTACATGCTAGATAACTTCAAATGGTTTGCTTACATTGCTGATCTTTCTCATATTATGCAACATGAGGGCTTTCTGCCTTTTCAGAGGTTGGTATAGTTAAAGTTTGATCTGCCTGAAGCCTATCACCAGGTGAACAAACTGTGGCTGCCCCACAGTTTGAGAGAAAAGGTACTGTGAGCTTCACATAGCGGTTCTTCAATAAGTAAGTAAGTATTTTCTGATTATGGGTAACGAACACTGTGAGATGTTTGTGAAAACACTATTATTGTGTGGAACTAATTACTACAATGCAGTGCACAATACCGTTTCTTTACAGACATTTGCACTGCGGCATTGTTAGAACCTTGTCAATGGCCCTGACAAGAATATATTAGTGCTGAATGAAGAAGTGTACATTTGAAAGCAGTTTACAGTGATTGTTTAATTTGTAGGGTGTGTCAGGGACAAAGACACGGCACTTTCAGGAGAAAGAGGCCAGACCCTTTTCCAGCTTCCTCACTGACACATTTGGAAGGCATCATGACTACCTCAGAATTTCTTTGACGGAGAGGTGTAATCTGCGATGTAAGCTTCTTGTCTGTCATTTCATTTTCAGTTCACGATGACTCAAGGTCATTCTGATTCCCTGTTCCTTTAAAAACCCAGTTACTATAACAACGGTTCTAAGGGGTTACTGTAACTATTTGCATGTTTGTGAGGTTCTCAAAATGTGGTATTTAAGTGCTTGGATACACGCATACATACTTACATACATACATACATACATACATACATACTATGCACCAATCTGTTGCTGTTTGTATATTCTGGACATTCTTACCAGACATGGTGATCATGCAGTAGGTTTGCAGTGCAAAAAGAAGAGACTCAGAAGAGGGTATACATGGATGCAATAGAAACTGTTCATTACATTATTACCTTGCTTTGCATTATCATTGATCACATAGTTAGTCACATACCTGTAATGCAGTGTAATGTTATGCAGTACAAAGCAATGCAATGTCTTGCAACAGAGCAGTTTCCTGCACACCTATCGAGACCTGCTGAGTAGCATTACCAGCCCCAGTGATAAAGGACTATCATCAAAATGATGACTATTGGTGCATCTGCAGTAGGAGCTTATAGAATTACTAAACTAAAATCTGCCATATTTGTTTTCTTGGCTTATCTAAAAAAGTTATTATATTGCTAAATTGCTAAAAGACAATGTTCTTTACTTACAGTGATTCTGGCCAAAGACTATCTTGTATTCCTTCCTTGTTTCATGACTTGCTACTTTCTTTTTACTGCCTTAAACCAGTCCTCAATATCTTGTAACAGCCCTCATGTACATGCACGTTTAAATGCTCTTAGTGCAGCATTCCTGGCTGTTTGGTGACACAGTTCTAGAAGAAGGCCATTCAAGATAAATGGTTCCAAGTTTGTAAAGATGCAGCATACTTGTGAAAGACGTTACCAGCTGAGATTACTTGGGTCATTTATTGGTTGTTTTGTGTCCTCAAGGTCAGTACTGCATGCCAGCTGAGGGTGTTTCGTTGTCTTCTCAACCAGAGCTTCTGACAACGTCAGAGATTGTAAAGCTTGCCGAATTATTTGTACGAGAGGGCGTTCGCAAAATTCGCCTGACAGGTGGAGAGCCCTTGGTTAGACCAGACCTGGTCAGCATCGTAGGTGAGTCCAGTTCAGTGTCTTATACATGCTGCTATCACTGTTTTAATAGAATTAGAACTGATTTAGAACAGGCATCTTTTGACTGAAGCACAAAATGCAGTCAAACAGCCCAGTGCCATTTTCTTTTCTGATTACACGACTTATAAACGATGTGTTAACTTTACTTGGTACGTGAAGTCAGTCACCTTGACCAAAGTTCAAAGAAATTACATTGTGTTACATTAGTTTAGGTAATTGGGTGTTTCAGTCATTATTTTGTTCTGCTGTACCAGGTCAACTGAATGAACTTCGTGGTTTTGGTCTGGAGACGCTGGGAATATCCACCAATGGAATAACACTGTCCAAGAAGCTTCCGGCACTTAAGGCAGCTGGGTTGGACCTAATTAACATAAGTCTTGACACTCTGATTCCCGCCAAGTTTGAGTTCATCACACGGAGGAAGGGATGGAAAAACGTAATGGAGAGCATCGACAGTGCTCTAGAAATGGGATTTCAGCCTTTGAAGGTATTTACTTACTAAACAAAATTCAATTAAATATATGGCTTTTAAGAATTTCTAATTGGCAGTCAGCTAAGAAGGCAAAGAATTGGGTCCTACTTATTCATAATTTATAGATGGAAATTAAATTGCTGGTATTCGTAATGTTAATAGAACTTCTGACATATCTATATTTAGATTTCTAAAGCTCATTTATTTTAATTTGAGAACTTCAATATTTTAACCTCGGTGGTTTTATTTGTATAGAATTTTATGTGACTGTTTAGCATTTTTATGAAAAATTATGCTGTTTCATTGCCAGTACATTAAAATACATTCAGGTTTTCATCCTGTTCTCTCACGTGAAACTAATAGTTCATTGTAAAGCCACATAACACATGAAGAAAGGTTTTCTGGTTACCAAATTGCTGTTGTTGTGTTTGTGCTTCATCTGGAATGTCCTTCTGCTTCAAGACCATGCCTGTGAGGTCTGTTGTTGATAACACCAAGTACATGTACTGTGTATCATAATAAGGGAGCAATTATCTTACCTTACCTTACTTTACCTCATGCAGCCTTATGTGTTACATAAATTTACAGATTAACTGTGTTGTCATGAGAGGAGTCAATGAAGATGAAGTGCTGGACTTTGTTGCCTTAACAGAAAGAAAGGTTTTTATTTGTCTGTTTTTTTCAAATTAATTATTTCCAGACAAATGTATTCTAAGAGCTTATGTTTTGTCAGTGTAACAATATGCAAGTTAAATCGAAGATCAATTAAATCTTGGAATAATTCAATCAGATCTGCAATTGGTTCAGTCTGATCTGTGTATCTAAAATTAATGCTGTTAATTATTTTTATTGATTTTTATGTGGAAATTACAGTGCAGTCCCATTTATATACGCAAGCTGTTTACGTGTGAATCCAATTAATGCATGGTTACGTCATACCGATTTAACCTGCGGGGAGAGGCGTCAGCACCCGGTTTAATCAATACACACATGACACAGCTGCACTGGCTATTATCAAGTCTCATTATCACTACATGTGTATGATGGCCTGTATCAGCTGTAACAGCTGCCTCAGTAGGCGGCGACAGTTGCTGGCTACAGCTGGCTTTAAGCCCTGGAGGGGGCACTACCATTCCAAAGTAGGTGAACTTAATATAGCACATGTCTCCTCTCCCCAAACCCACCTGCCCCGCTCCCCCCACAGGAACTTGGCTGCTTGCTGTCTCAGCCAAGGTTATAACAGCTGTGTTTTTCTGATAGGTTTGGTGATCCAACTGACTGTCCTTCACGTTTAAAATAATGTCTGGAAACAGTCGATATTAACATAAGCAGAAACATATATTGGCTGGTATCAAATCACTAACACTTGCGCATGGTCTTTCAAAGTAAATGTACAATATTGTCTGGTAGAAGGCCACAGTGCTTTCACACCAGACAGCCTATGTCTTTGAGCTTTCTAGCAACACTAAGACTTACATAAAACATTCACTACTGTATTTCAGCATGGCCCTTTCTAAAATCTGCAGTTTATTATCATGCAGTCACCACCATGACTTTGGATCCCAATGACTGCGTGTAAACAGTACTGCACTGTACTATCTTTTGTAGAAATACTTCTCAACTTCTGAAACTCTCCTCAGTTTTGTTGTTCCATGACCAGGCTCAACCTGTTACCTTCTGACAGGTGTTGTCCATCTCAGTGTTGTCATCATTTTACTACTGTTGTTGGGGTTGACTGTCAGCAACATACCCAGTAGCCAACAACCTGTGCAGTGCTGGCAAATTCCTTTTTCCTGACAATCTTTATTGTGATTGCAATTGTAATTGGAAATTTATATAGCTCTGCTTCAATAGAAGAGGTGTCAATAATCAGAGGTGCTGTGATTATTGTCATGGCAAACTCTGTTGGCTTAGTTTCAGTTTAGCATACTCATTTGTAAAATGTCTTACGAATTTTTGCATTTTGTAGCAACTTGATGTACGATTCATCGAGTACATGCCATTTGAAGGCAACAAATGGAACCTGAAGAAGATGGTTCCATATGAGGAACTTCTGTCGATGATCAGGTCTAGTTGGCCCGAATTAGAACGACTCAAAGATTCAAAGAATGACACCTCCAAGGTCGGTTATGGAAGAATAGAGTTCTTTTACATTATAGTACTCCAGTATTCTAGGATGCCCTCTGAAAATATCTGAATTTAGACTGCACTTGAGTATTTTCATGCACTGAATTGAGCCATTTCTTCTTACTTTATATAAGAGCCTAAGGCCCAAATGCCTAATCAGAAGTTGCAAAGTAGAGATAATTATAATTTATAAGTAAGAGCTTATAATGATGAGAAGAAAGTCAAAATAAAAAAATTTGTGCTTACTTTTTTTGTGTTTCTTGATTTTATTCAGGCATGGAAAGTGAATGGCTTTTCTGGTCAGATTGGCTTCATCACTTCGATGAGTGAGCATTTCTGTGGCACCTGCAGTCGTCTTCGACTCACGGCCAATGGAAACCTAAAAGTACATACCATAAAACTTCTTATAAACTCCCCTGGCATTTATTTGTACAAATCGTTTTTACCCCAGTGGCTGTTGGAGACCAGCATTTAAAAGAGGCAGGCGCTTATTTGCACAAATCATTTTACCCCTTGTAAAATAGCACATTTGCCTTTCTTTTTGCCGTGAATATTCCTAACTAAACTGCTTAAGCGCAGCTGCACATCTTCTTCAGCTTCATCTGCCATGTTTGTGTGACGTCTGCTATGCTGAAATTCTAGTTAACCTCAGACTGAGAGGCCTAAGGCAACTGTTTTACCAGTGCTCAGCCGTTAGTCTGTGTTACGATTTGTAGGTTTGTTTGCATGGCAGTGCAGAGGTTTCGCTCAGAGACTGTCTTCGTTCAGGACAGACAGATGAGGAGGTCCTGAAAGTGATCAAAGCAGCCGTCCAAAAGAAGAAAGCCAAACACGCTGGTACTTTGTACAATGCATGTTATCGATATTGTCATCATCCTTGCTCTTGTTTTTGGCATCATCGTCTTTGTCTTCATTGTTGTCAATTTTTCATCATTTTCTTCATCCAACTCATCATCATCATGATAATCATTTTCGTCATTTTATCTGTAATCATCACTGTTATCATCGTTATTTGTTATCTTGATGCATCCTCATCAGATATCACTTTTATTTTATTTTCTTGTTTTGCCAAGAGTTGAACTACTCAAATTTTCTTTCTCCTGTAAGATAAATTAAGGTAAGGCGATTGTTAATTTATTGCATATCTTTATCAACAACAGTCCTTGGGGCATAATCCTGGGGTTGAAGGATATTTTAATTCATCGCTGTGTTTGCCATGTATTAAATTCTGATTGCACTGGTAATTGTTTTTGTTCTTAATTAACTTTAACGCCACTTAGGCTAACATAGACAGCGTTTTGTGAGGTACTTTAACGACACTACAAATTATTACGGGTTTAGAAGCATATCTACATGCATGTCCCTATATTTTATTTACCAGTTTAACTGTGGAGCTGGACTGTCATCAGTCCATTATTCTGATGCAGGTTGCAAGCTTAGAGCACTTGAGCTCTACCTTCATTCCATCAACAGTTGTAGACTGTTACATGTTGTGGCAATATGGTGTAGTTCTTTTTAGGAGCACTGCTAATGAGGTTCTTAAAAATTGCTCTGTATAAATGCCCAGTCACATTTCATTATTGCTGTTCCTAGTATTTTAATTATTACAAAAGTCAAACAATTGTTTTTTGTGTAGGCATGGTGAATTTATCGCATATGAAGAATCGACCGATGATCCTAATTGGTGGGTGAGTGTTACTAATTCTGTCTTTGTTTATTACTTGTGGGAAGTAAATTAACTACAAATTTAAGAAATTATAAGATACAGATGATGCTATAAATTTGTACATAGAAACACTGCAGTCAGCTGGCTGTGTTAGTTGAACGCTTAGTCCTGTTTTTGCTTCCTGATTAACACCTTGTGTTCAATAAAGTTTGTTCAGTTTACCCTACTTCAGTTTATAACAAAAGCAGTTGCTCATCAAAAACAAGTATATTGCTTTTAACTTTTAAAATGGGTATGAGAAATCAGTGTTTGATGAACAGCATGATGGTAGAATCCTGGATCGGAAACATCTCTAAAGGAAGTTAATCTTTAAAGGAAGTTCATGTTGTTAAAGTTGCTAGCATATTTATAGCACCAGTTATTAAAGTGGAAAAGAGTGCTTGATGCTAGAAGTGAATTTCTTTAAAGTAACCGAAATGATGGAACCAGCAGGCTACAATTTTGAAATCTTTGAAATCTACCAGTACATGAGGTGCTTAAATTTTATAAATTAAATATAAATTTGAGAAAAACCAATTTGCATATTGTTACTTATTCTGCATAGCATAAACAGTTGCATTTAACGTGTTTTAAAACTTTGCATAATATTTCTCCTCTGTGTGTTATTAATTCCCATACGTCGTCATGTTACATGTTTTTATATTGTGTGTATAAATTTTTAGATAACTTTCCTGTGGATGGAAGTCGTTTTTCAAGCTGCAGTCGTTTACCCGGTTTTGTGGTACTCAAAACTTCTGAGTCCCCCGGAAGCTCAATTTTATTAGGGAGCATGTTTAGCTATTTAAAGTATCAATGTCGTCCTGTTTTAATAGCCAATATATCGCATAGTCTGCCGCGTCTGTCTGAGCGACGTTTCTACAGTAGTGATCAAAGGAGCACAAATGATAGCAATAATAATGAGAATGATGAGACTGTTAAGATGGAGCAATACTACAAACAGTACATGGAGCTTTTCGGAAGGTCTTTACCAGCAAATAGAAATACCTCTGAAAAACATTTGAGTGATGATAAAGTGGTGGAGTCTGATGAGTTGCTTGATGTGACCTCAAATCAGTCTTCATTCGGTTCCACGATTTTGAACATGTTGTCGAATCGTGTAGTTGATGAGTCGCAGGGGCCTCCGAATGCAGATTCCAGTCTATTAAAAATGCTGTCGCACGTAGATAACCAGACAGGAAAGGCAAAGATGGTAGATGTTGGTGGGAAGTCTGACACGAGACGTGTCGCTGTGGCCACTGGACGTGTGCAACTTCCCAAAGAGGCATTTCAGTTGGTGCAGGAAAACCGAATGAAGAAAGGAGATGTGCTGACTGTGGCGCAGTTGGCCGGCATCATGGCGACGAAGCAGACAAGTAGCTTGATTCCACTCTGTCACAACATCAATATTGCAGACGCTGATGTGCAACTGACATTAGATGAAGCGACCTGCTGTGTAGTTGTGCGCTGCACAGTGTCTGCAGTTGGAAAGACCGGAGTTGAAATGGAGGCACTGACTGGAGTCGCCGTCACAGCGCTTACTGTTTATGATATGTGCAAGTCTGTGTCACACGACATAATTATTGATGACATTAAGCTTGTGAAGAAAGTGGGTGGGAAAAGTGGCGAGTATGTACGAAATTCTTAGAGGACTTTGACTTTCTGTTGGCTGGGCTCTGTGCTTGCCGTGGGTGACAGAAGCTTTTTGAAGACCTCATTACCTGTCATTAGATGTAATAATGGCCCGCTTTGTAGTTAACAAAACTTAAAGGCTGAATCCCCTTGTGTAATTAAGGCTATTTATTGTTCTTTAACTATGATGTACTTCTGCATTTAGAATAAATAAATTTTTAATGATAATGATAGTAATAGACAGAAATAATAATGACATGTGTTAATAACTGGGACATGACCTGAATTTCAGGGAGATCACATGTTTACTTCTAACCTAAATGGTAGTAATATCATTAAAAATAATTATACATCCATATATCGATTATTTTCAAATTAATTTACCAACTTTCTGACTGACAGATATCAGAGATATTCTTGTGAGTGAAAGAAAGCTTTATAACACGTATGTTATACAAAAACGTATATTTACACTTGTAATTGTTACACGATGTTTAATATCTCATGTCATGATTGATATTACATTAATGATAAAAGCGTTGCTGTCCTATTATTATCCTTATGTTTACTGTCGTTTCTTTTGTTACTGTTATATTATAAATTTCTTGTAAATTCTGGTGTGGTATGTCACCCAGAATATTTTGATGAATAAACGAATATATATATATATATGAGGCAGAGGCCAGACATCACGAGACAAGGCCGCCAACTTTGGCTGTGAGGCCATACCTTGAAGCCTAACATGAATGATTAGTAGTTGAATTTTGAGCCATAAAATTCACAAAGACAAGTTGCAAAATGTTTAAAGCCAAATAATAAATGGGCAGTTACCTTACCTTATCTAAACTACCCAACGATTTTGCTATGTTTCTTTACCACACTGAAGCATCGTGTGAATTCCGCAATTAACTGTTGAGACATGGATCACCTGTACGTAAGGAAGAGTACATGTATTGCTTTCGTGTTCACCGAATGAAAACGACAAAATGAAAGAAGGAACGAGCGAAAAATGAGCGTTGAGCAATAGTCATAGGAGGAGGAGGAGGAGGAGGAGGAGGAGGAGGAAAGACAGAAAGAACGAGGAATGAATAAAGAGAGAATTGGTAATAGATAACCGGCATGATAAGACAGTTATACGAGGTTGATTAACTAGTGACAATGCATACTGAGGAATCCCGATTTGTTATAACCGAAGCAGCAGCCGAATTCCGTTGATGCATACACATGACTAGAGCCGTCATTTGGTGACTGCGTTTCGTTTAACGGTAGAATCTGCTGTTGGCGTTGACGACCGCGCCGCCAGTGATTTTCCTACAGTGATATTGGCCGGAAGTTAACGACTGCTAGTGTAGTGGTTTTGTGAATGGACCGATTGAGATGGTCGTACGCTGTCAAATGCCTTCGAGTTGACGCAGTTAAAAGCTGCTGCCTTTCGATGGCCAACATTTTCGTTGCACGCACGTAGGCTATCTCTCTGTATCCGTTTTTCAGTCTGTCTGAGACCGTCTCTTTATCACCTTATCTTTCTTTTATCTTTCTGGGGGTTTCTACGCGTGTACTTGTTCTGTCTGTCTGACCATGTCTGTTTCTTGTCCAGTCTATAGTTTAGTTTTAGTTGTGTCCTGTGAATAATGATTTAACGTCCAGTTAACGTTGTGAAAACCTTAGTGCGGTACGTGTTAGTTTACAATTGAAATGTTTTCATAACGTTAATAAAACGTTTGTGCAGAGTTTTATTTCATGCTCTAGACGACTTGATTGCACGTAGATCGACTGCATTTTGTACAGGTGAACACATCAACACAAAATAAAAAATAAAGCATCTTGTGCATGAGTACATAATTATAGTATTTATCATAGTAGGTCCCCTACTTATTTGTTTCATGTCAAAAGTTTGCGTAACGTTCCTAAAACATTTGTACGAAGTTATTCTGTCCCGCGGTCTTCCACGAAGTTCGGCGAAGGTTCCTTCACTGTCGCGGAATCCACTGCGTGGAACAGCCTTCCTGACAACGTGACGAATGCCCCATCCCTGGACACATTCAAGTCACGACTCATGACATCTTTTTAGGATATCTTATGACTAGTTGATTTTTGAACCCATGTACAGCGCCCTTTTCTTCGGCCTCGGCTGTGCTACGGCGCTATATAAATTGTCATTAATATTATTATTATTACTACTACTACTAGTCTACTACTATGTATGGACTACATGTCTACAATGATTGGAGGAAATGTTGTTTGGAATTATTTTAACGTATAATGATGTTGTAGGTCTGTCTTGGTAGAACGTTTTATTAGGAACCAGGCTTGAATTTTTGACAAAAGTTATTCTACCTCAGAATAATACGAAAATAACGGTTCCACCAAACAATGGAGTAGCGCTGCTCTCACGTTTCTACAACGTTTGTGTATAAACGATTTAGCTGCCTAAATAAATTAGTGAAACGGCGTTTACTAAACATTTCGTACAAACGTTATATTAGCCGTTGCGCTAACATTATCGATCCTGTAACCATCCTTCAACGTTAGTGCAACGTTTTATCAAAATTATAAAAACTTAAAACTGACAACGTTTGAGCAGTGTTTCACGCAATAGTTACCCCAGCCATTACGCTAACGTTAACATAACAAACGTTGTAGAAACGTTATCGTAACGTTTTTAACGTTTGCAAGCAAGAGTTAAAGAAACGTTAAAACTTGACAAATGAACATAAAATCAACGTTTCACACAAACGTTACATCAACCATTACGCTAACGTTAAAATAACGTATGAACAACGTTTCATTGTTGCTATCGTGACGTTTTTTAACGTTTGTATGTAAGCGCGTAATCAACGTTAAATCCAACGTTTTCTTAACGTTTTATGTCAACGTTAGATCAACGTGTCGGAAAACCACCTTTCACCGTAATATTAACTTCTGTGTGCTGCTTGGTCTGTACCAGTCTACCTTATTTGTATGTGTGCGTTTGTGTCAATTTCATACCCAATCAATTTCTGTCTATTTGTGCGTCTCTTTCTGCATGGTGTCTGTGTGCATGTACTTAGTATGTGTGTGGTCTATGACTGTCCGGTTCTATATGTTATTCGGTGCCTTTGGGCGATTTTTTCTCATTTGCTGCAACACAAAGCATCCTCCCTCCTCCTCCTCTTCGTCGTCGTTTCATTGTTCTACGTCATCTCCGTTTAGTTACAACCACTCAACATTCGCTTGTCCTCAATAACGTTAACTGATTTTTATGAATGACCAACCGTCCCCCCTTCAGCCCCACACTCAGAAACTGATCACTCACCAACTCCCCCCGCGAACCTTATTTCCTGACGGCTGCACCCCGACGACGAGAGCCCCGAGGCAAAGCAAGTGATGGTGCTGAGGCTGGAGGACCGGATCGAGCGCAGTGGCAGTGATAGCGTTACCAACGACTTCGCCTGTCATGATTGGTCTCAGAGCGTTACATCGGCCACCGATCCAACGAATGTTTCATAGTCAACTGGAGAGACGGATTCGAATCCAAAACTGCATGTAATAGGCAATGTGAGCTTACTTTAATTCCGCACAGCTCTGAGAAAAGTTCAATGAGCAACACACGTGAGGATCAAGCTGTCAAAAGTCATTACATGAGGCTCATTTCGAGCAGGCTGCCTGTTGATCATACCCAGTCTATACGTTGTACAGAATTTGATTTAACAATGTCACAGGCTTGCTTAAAATGAAAGCGAAAGAATTTGGTTAACACTGTCAGAGGCTTACATAAAATCAAAGCAAAAGAAATCCGAGGTAAGCACTTGTATATCTAGCTTTTTGTGAGAGGAGTTTATCTAACGTGGTGCGAGAAGAGTAGCACGGGTTGAAAATGCATGGTGTCTATATGATTCTTCTAAAAGTTAAGCCAACAACCCAGCTGGCTGGAGTTCATCTATGTTGTCGTCTGGACCAGTATGCAGCTCCATTCATTCTGGTTTATATAAGGGTCTAAACCTGGTTGTTCCTCCGCTCCAAACCTCCACAATGTAACGCAGCAGAGGAGGTTTCGCTGTAGTCGACCCCGTTTCTGGAATAGGAGCCTAGTATTCCGCGCCTTGGACTTCTCAATCTCTCCTTACCAGTAATTCGTGAACGCCATCGTGTTCATCGTGGCTTTATGTCGCTAAGTCCGACACAGGCCTAAGTGAAGAGCTGCAATCGAAGACGCTCTAAATAATTTGAAATCAATGGCCAGAGAAAGAACGAAGGAAGGAAGGAAGACAGGAAGAAAAGACGTTTAGGCTACGTAAAATTATCCATCCGTCCGTCCGTCCGTCCGTCCGTCCGTCCGCCCGCCCGCCCCCCCCCCCCGTCCGTCCGCCCGTCCGTCCGTCCGTCCGTCCATCCATCTAGGCACAAACCCACCCCTACCCATCCACACATCATCCAAGGAGCCTCTGTGCGTTAGGACCCCCGGTTCGCTTCCTGGTCGTAGCTTATTTCAGAAATCTGAATCTGGGGCTAGCAAGGTCCGTGCATGGGGACCTTAAATGGTGTGGCGCCCATTCAAACGGGCAGCGGTGGTGAAGGATCTCACCCGATAAATTCTTTGAAAAAATGAGCTGGGTCGAGGCCATACGGTCGCTGTAGAAAAACGTGTACATTTACCCATATCGTTTGTTCGTTTCTTTCTTACTTTTCATTCGTTCGTTCGTTCGTTCCTTCTTTGTATATCGTTTGTTCCTTTCTTTCATCCCTCCTGCCATTCCTCCGTCTCTATCCCTCTCCTAATCCCTTCCTTCCTCTCTGCGCCCTTTCCGTTCCTTCTTCGTTCCTCCAGCCCCTCTTCTTCCTTACTTCTTTCCTACTTTCATTCTTTCAGTCCTTCCCTCGTTCCTAAGTTCCTTCGTTTTCCTTTCTTGCCTTCTTCTTTCGTTCGTTACCTTCGTGCCTTCCTTCTGTCTTTCCTTCGTTCCTTTCTTCGGCCCGTGGTGGTGGCGGGGCGTGGATAGGCTGGAGGGAGAACGTGACAATTGTACCTGTCCATGCGCATGCGTAGTGGTCCATCGCTGCGCACCGTCCGTCGTCACTTCCTCGTTTCGTTATTCGTTCGATTAATCAACAAATTCCTAATTGGATTTACTTGAGTCGTCGTCGACTTGGGTTCGACTCTCGTCTTTTCGACTTCTCCGGAATAATTGCATTTGCCCGGCACCCCGCTTCACCCTCTTCCCCGCCGCCGGTCTCCGATTGATGCCCTGCCCCAGTCCGCCTACCACCCACTCCCCCACCCACCCCAGCCCTTCCTCTGCCGTCCCACACCAGCCAGACGAACTGCATCGGACAAAGATTCGCCACTTCCACCGTCGACTGGGTACAGGAAAGAGCCGCCCTGGGCGACACGCGTTCTCTTCTCCATCCCCCCTTTCATCCCTCTTTACCTCCATTAATACCTCTTTTCTTTATCCTTCATTACTGGTCTCTTCTTTCGTCATTCTTTTCTGTTCCAGTCGTCCATCATTTCCCACTTCCGGAAATCGCAGCCTCTCACATTTGCAAACATACGCTTCAGAAAATTACTGCCTTCAGTTTCCTTAGACCTTCTGTCATCCCTACCGTAAGCTTCTGTTCTTCTCAATTTTTTACGTCTTTAATTCTGCAGCAGGTTGTGTATCCGTTTACTGCGCTAGCTGCCTTCTTCCCAAGTTTAAAGTCTTCAACATCACGAGGACTTGTCTCGCCATCACATCTGCACCTCAAGGATTAAGATGTAAACCATCTTCCTAAGTAACCGCCCTTCCATGGGTTGAAGCCAACCTCCCTTTCGAACACAGTTTCATCAGTCTTGCGTTGATCTCGACTGTTTTATCCACGGATTCGCTGATGTCCTGCATTGGCAAACTACCCATTGCTACAGCTTTCCATTGTCTTTTTTTCTCCATTACGTGTATTATTCCTTCGTATTTGTTCATAATGTCCTCCACTTCATCCATCCGGAGGTTATTTGTTCCAACTTGCACAATTTCTGTATCGCCCAATTCCCCCTCTCTTAATTTCAGGAATCAATTGATCAGCTTTTGCTCCTGGCTTTGACAGACGGCGTTGAATCCTGCACACTGTGTCTGCAATTCTTCCCAACATGGCTGACAAGAGAATCTCCTGCCAAAACACCACCTTCTCCTTCCTTCTACTGGAGACACCCTTGACTGCTTTCTGCTCCTTCAGCTGCCCTGATGGCCCTCCCTTTTGTCCTCAACATTTTCCTCTAAAGCGTTTAGGCGTTTATCCACAGCCTCTGGACTTTTTTTTATCTTCCTCCGAGCTTTTCTTCTAAGCAACACGCGCGCGCACACTGCTTTTACATATCGGGAGACCAGTCCATGAAACTCTTTTTGATGCCGTACATGCCACAGGCAGCGCACATAAAGAGATCGCTCTCCTTCACAGACATTATTTTAAAACTTATTCAGACGTTTATAAAATCTATTATTACGATCGCCTTTGTTGCCTACTCTGTCCAGTATGCTGAATCACTCCGTTGTGTTTACTCAATTCGACCTGCCTCTATTCTATTTTCTCCTAATATCGCAAATGCATTGCTTCTTTATTTGCCGAAATCCTGGATCCGCCCTTGCCTCGTTCTCCATCCTCTTCCTTCTCCTTCCTGCTTCTGCTCACTCCTCTCAACTCCTTTTTTCTTCCTTCCTCTCCCATCTTCTTCCATTTCTCCCAGACCCTAGGGAAACTCGCAAAGTTCCTATGAAGTCATTCAAGCGACGCCGAACAGTGGGACGGCTGCGTTATTAAGCCCTCTGTCGGCGGCTACTGCACCGCGCATGAGCAGTCGCTAGGTGGCGCCGCCTGTTGCCTCCGGCAGCGGACGACGGATTTGTTAAGACGATGTTACAAAGAACCGGAAAATTGTGTTATCCTGTTTATACAAGGCGTTGCTCGCAATAAACATATTAAAGACATCGTTCAACTCAACGATCGCCTATTAGTCAAGGCTCAAACTAGTTATCTTGTTATACACCACTGACCCGTTATAGCGCGCTCCGAAATAACGCAAATTCAGTTATAATGCGGTCGCAGTCATGGTTTCCGAATTTTTTAAAGAGAAACATTAATTTCTACCTCAGTACGTGCTAGCGTTCAACTGTTCTCGCTGTACTAATACACTGTTGGAGAATGACTTTGTTGACATTTTCAGCAGCTGTTACCAAGTAGTTTCATATCATTTCTGCCCTTTGTGAACGATGACCCATCATACAAACTCATCGATGCTCCACCGCTTGCAATTTCTGCTTCGGCCTTTCACTCAAAACATTCCTATTTCACAGATCATATACTGACACCCCTTCTTCCTCTGATCTCTCTCTCCTCTCCAACCCCAAACACACCACCCGTAGCTGTCACGCTGTCTCTCCGTCCGACTTTTGGATCTTCACCTGGAACCGGACCCTTTTGCCTATCGATTTTGTTTGACTGAGCGCCTGTGAATAAGCTGGTCCCCGTGACGCGGCTTTCGTTGGGCGCTGTAGAAATCTCGGAATTACGATTACGATTAGGATTACACATTGTTTATTTGTGCTAATAATATATTTCCGCATTTGTTGACGGGAATTATGACGCAATGGTATCTCGCAGGTAAGATCGTACGGACATGATTCCATAAGAATAGGATCTCTGGTAATGCTCGTATACAGACCTACACGCAAAGCCAGTTCTCTCAGTAATAAATCGGACGCTATTTTACACCATCGAGTCAACTCGTATTGACAGCGGCGGGCGAACACATTAACTAAGATAAATGTATAGGTTTTATATAGCGACCGTATGGCCTCAACCCTGCTCATTTTGCAATGAATTTATCGGGTGAGATGATACCTAACTAATGAAAGGAATATTTGGCCAAATAATTCGACCGTTGTACGATGTTTTCACTGCACAGAGGGACGAACACGTGCGATTTCAAGTCCCGAAAACCTGCAATTATACACTAACCCAATTGTAACTGATTTTGTATGCGAAATGTTTATAACGCGGTATTTGATATAACGCGGTAGCGGATATGGACCCTAAGTCCAGCGTTGTAACGGGTTGGTAGTGTATATAGTTACACCTGGTGTTACGTACAGCGTATAGGATTGGACCGACCATAACGTCATACGTGCAACATATGAAACCCATATGACGACATTCACATACTGGCTTCGTATCCTATATATTACGTGACCGTTGGAAAATGGGCCGAGTTGCTGTACATTGTACGCCTTCTGTACTTTTGGCGGGAATGCCGACTTTACAAACAAGTGTTGTGTTTAACGTTGGCTCAGACTGAATTTTGGTTGCTGGCCCTGTGTAATGGTTTTTGTTGCTAGTTTCTCGACTAGTCGTATTTTGCCTTCTTGCGTTAATGATTTTTTTTGGTTCTACGGGACGTTTTGTTTTCTCATCCTGATGTTTTTGCTGTTGTCGTTGTTTTAGGAGAAACGTTAGGCCTACGCTTATACAAAGCTTAATAAATAAAATTTTAAACTTAAAGCTGGTGTCTTGTAACAGGTCTCTAAACAACCCGCAACAAAATATAAAGTATACATAAAAATTTTAATTATAGTGTAAGTATAATCGTGATATTAATGCGGCGGTCGCAGTCTAGACAACTTATTGGGCGGGGTTGACTCCAACCCAGTTCTACGCTCAGAGCGACCCATACCACTGCCTCTTCTATATTCGAGATAGAATGGCAGTTCCGTGCCATCTCTGCCCATAGTATCAGTTCTCTCCAAGTAAGGTTCAAGTTTGGCGGCTTCTTTAAGAGAGGCAACACTGCAAAGCTCTGTCTCGGGATCCGTGTCTGCATAAGTGGCGGCTCCAGGATTGCTCGCATGGGGGCGGCGGAAGCATTTTCCGGGGCGCCACATTCTGGCAGTCCACCATGCACGGGTCTGGTCTGAGGGGAACCGGCATATAACCAAGAGAGGCGCGGGGAGGACGAACCTCCCCGTACCCTCACGCCTATAGCTAAACTCGCTACTGGTCTGCCTCTTCCGCGGTCGCCGGATGGACAACATCCTGACGATGACTTTTTCTCAGAACAGTGTTCGTTCCTTTATCGTCAACGGTCGATCCTTTTGTGTACCTTCATTACTAGGATCTTTCTCTTCACCACTATTCTACATAACTCGTGAACTACGGCGATGAATATGATACACCATGCAGTCGATCGAAACTAGCACCCATTATGATTGCTAGTTTCTGTGGCTGCAGAGAACAGATATATAACTACGCTGGCATAATGCATAAGCACACAAAAATTATATATATATTATATATATACATATATATATGAATTGGCCAGGATACGATCTGTGAATAAAAATGAATTTGAAGGGGCGATAATCATCTGAACTAATGACAACGAAGTTACACCTTTCCTTCACAACCAAATCTCTCCCTGACATGTCTCGATATCAACACTTTTGATTCTGTATGTGCGTATTTCGTTCATATATATATATATATATATAGCTATATATAGATATATATATATTGTGTAATGTAAAGGCGTCTCATAGCCTATGACCGAAAGTTGTGCTTGTGATGCTTGGATATTGACCGGATATTAGAAGACAATAAAAAGTAATTACTATCGACAATAGAATCAATGCAGAGGCCGCTAATGCACAAACTCCAGCAGATGATCTATATACACGGTGCTGCAACTCCAGCCCACCCCTTCCCCGTTCTCCCCCCTCATGGGACCCATCGCTACTTCTGACGGGAGGGTGCTAAGGGCAGATGGAGGAGGGTCCGATCAGTACACGTTTCCGCTCTAATCAGCCGTCAATCATAGGACGACGTCTGCGCATGCGCCAGCCGATCATTCGCTTCCGGTTGCAGCGTCAGTCGCCCGTGGCGCTCGTCGGTGGAGTGGAATGGGGGTGGTTGGGGTGTGGGCGAGGCTGCTTGGGTGGGATGGCAGGTTAAGTGGATTCCAGCTGGGCAAACAAGTTCGTTATTGAAAGCCACGATATGCTGAAGCCGGCCAAATTAATTTATTTATTAGGTTAAACTTTAAGCCAGAAAAACATTACCGAGTCTAGCATATCTTACAAAGGTCATGCAAAAGACAGGCAATTCAAAACGATCGATAGATCTAGCAAAACCATCGATAGATCAATCCACCAAACCACTCCTCCACCCATCCATCTATCCATCCACCATTGCCTCTCTAGACCTTTAATTTCACTTTTGAAATCGTCATCTGTTTATCCATCTGTGTATCCATATTTTTAAAGACCACGGAAAGGCAGGGACTGGGGCATTTTTGGAGCAAACTGAAATTCACAACTAATATTCATCCACCATTGGTATTTGGAAGCGATATGAATTAAAAACAAAACACAGATTTAAGGCAAACATATGCAACAATTCTCTAATTACAACATACAGTAGTTTCAGTTTCAAAATTACGACGTGTAGGCCACAGTAAACTATATTTCTTTGGTCAACCTTGCAGGCTTTCTTTATTGCTCCGCTTTCAGACGGCACGAGCCCGTCAAGGCATCGATGACCGTTACATTCTGGTTTCGAATTCAACTTATCTCAGTTGTTGACGAGTGGGAGCTAGTAGACTTACTGCCATTCCTCAAGTTCCTCTAATCTAATCTTACTTGACCTTGCCTGTTTAAATCTAATCTAGTCTAGTATAATCTAATCAGTTTTGATCGGCGTTATCATAACCGTAGCAGAATATCCTAATTCGTTGACGATGTCGAGTCTAAAATTACTTCCAATCAATCAACCATCCATCCATCCATCCATCCGTCCGTCCGTCCGTCCGTCCATCCATCCATACATCCATCCACACTGATACTTATCCATCTGTTCCATTCATCCGTCATCCATTAATCTAACTGGTCGCCCTAGTCAGTCCATCCAGCTATCCATTACTCTATCCATCAATCCATCCAAACATCAATCCACCAAATTACTCCTCCACCCATCCATCTATCCATCCACCATTGCCTCTCTAACCGCTGCTCTTTTTCTCCATTTCCTTCCGTCCTTCCTTTATTTTCCCTCGTTTCTACCTTACATCCTGAAATTAAGTAGTTTGACCTCTAATTCGCATTAACTGTTTCTTCGTTAACATTACCTCAATCGTAACAACGTATACGTGACTCGCTGAGATGGCAATCCCTATTACCAGTGCATACTCGTCGATGTCTAAATAACTCCAAATAACTCTTTCCCTTCTCCGTTTTCCATCTCGTTCCTCTTTACCTTCCACCACATAATGGTCTCGTTAACAAAATAAGACTACGGTAATTTAGCACTGCATTCGAATACAGCCCGGAAAGCGCAACAACGGAAGCTTGCCCATGTTTCCATCATCGAGTCTTATATAATGATTGCTTTATTACATTGTTAAGACACTGATTCCGGTGTCGCAAGCATTACTTAAATAGGCCTAATACAAATACAATAATATCGAGCGGGGTAGCGCACGTAATCAAGCTCCAGTTATAATTATAAAACTAAAATACGTAGCCAGTGCTACGTTATTAGGCTCAATACGGTGCAGGCTTATAATATGTCGATCGTACCCCCACCACGGGCATTGTCGTGAGGCCATAGAGCCAGATGTGGCCCATTCTTCCTCGCAGCGGTGGGGATTCGATTCTCGACTGGGAGGGACGCACCAAAGGCAGAAGAAGCAGTTATAGCATCAGATGGCCGCCCGGCTTCTACAGATCCGGTGGTGTCCGTGGTCCCTGAGCTGGGAGTTCCGCCCCCATGAGCAGATCTGGGTTCGTTGGCGGCCCCACGACACTTTTTCGTCTTCCTCCTCTTCTCTGTATTCCTCCCCCCGGGTTATTCCTCCACTGCTATGAACTTCAGGCACTCGGATTCCATTGTCACGGCCAAGGCCTCTTCCATTGTAGTTTGGCGCTCCGTAAGTTGCTTCTGCATGATCGATTGGCTATCCGGACGTTCCTCTTGCAGGATCTCTCCGGAAGTTCGCCCGTTTCGGCGAACTGGGGTAACACTGGGGTTCAAAAACTCGTCCTTGAGCGCATATATCGATTTGATCAAAATCGCTCCGGAAGTTCGCCCATTTCGGCGAACTGGGGTAACACTGGGGTTCAAAAACTCGTCCTTGAGCGCACATATCGATTTGGTCAAAATCTCCTCAATTACCTAGGCCAACTACTATGGGGATCTGGTTTCGTCATGCGGTACAACAGCAGGAAGGTCACCCATTTTTGTTTCTTTAATTTCGGCTTAAATCTTTACAACCTTAATGAGTGTACCAACAAATCTGGCTACTATCGTCATCCATCGCAACCAATCTCGAAAGAATTCGACGAAGTCTGGAATAATCCTCAAAATGGCGGCCCTCCGAAGGTCAAGGTCAAGGTCGCACGTCTTTCCTAATAAAACGACCAAACTCCGAACAACTTTTGATCCATGATTTGAAGAAAAGTCAATCCCCAGTTAACCATACGAATCTATCGGCAAGTTTCCCAAATCTATTCGAATAATCCCGAAATTTGATATGAGGTTTGGCGGCGAATTAAAGCAACTAGATGACCAAGCTCATCGCAACCGGATATCAACAACACAGAAGTTTCTTGAACATTTATCATGCCGCCCCACACGAGATCACGTCAGCAATTAGAGCGCTACTACTACTAGATGGTAGTACAAAGGGCGCTGCCGTCGCTTAGCGCTAGACTACTGTGCCTGACTCCTGGATCTTGACCTGGAACCGAACCCTTTTGCCTAGAGATTTTGTTTTGACTGAGCGCCTGTGAATAAGCTGGTTCCCGCGACTTAGCTTTCGTTGAGCGCTGTAGAAATCTCGAGATTACGATTACGATTACGATAACCAAAGGCCAACTGATTAAAAACTTGCTACGTATTAATGAAGAATCGCCAGGTCACTACATATTAATATATAGACAACATAAATTTAGAACGTATCGAAACGCGATTGTCTGGTTTTTATTAGAGCCAAAAGTAACAGTTTCAAGTTTCAGTTACAGTAGTTAAAATCCTCATCTCAGCAGCAGAAAAACTGCGCGAGGGGATTTGTGAACAAACATATGCATATATATGCGCTATAATATTACCTAGGCATAGGCCTAAGTACCGGAAGCACCGTGAATCTCAAAACTGACACTCAGAGACGCAGATTTTGTGTAAATGTCAGGGTTTTGTGTGAACTGTGATATTCGTGAAGTAATAGGCCGATTTGATAATTAGTGTGTGATATATAAACAGGTAAAGCGATTCACATATTTTCAAATAAGTTTGAACTTGTTCGCTGTGAGATAGGCCAAATAGTAGAGTCTTTTGGACTGTGAAGCTTTTTTATTTGACATTGGATCCAGCTTGACTATACTTTGTTATTGAATTGATAGGTAATTTAAAAGATTTCTTTGCGAACAGTTTTGTTCTGCGGTTCAGTTCTTGTGCATCTGACCGTAGCTAACCATGTAGATGCTTGCAGATCATTCTAATGAGTAGTTTTTAAGAAGGGCGGGCCGTTTTAACCCCTCGAGGGGCCGAGGGCTAAGCAGTCCCGTCTGACGTAGAACAAGCAGACGGACGCGATGAAGAGTGTTGACTCTTTGACGACGCTGTTCATGAAGAGCTCTTGTATGCCTTGTTTCGTCGGAGGCTTATTTAGTTAATCTTTGTGTGTCAACACAGATCTGTTCAAGTTTCTGTCGGCGTTATGATGGACTGACAGCGTAATTCATGCAACTGCTTGCCGACAGTTGAGACATTATTTAAACAGTGGCTCATGTAAAGTTATGTAGATGTCGATTGCCTTGAGACGTTTAATAGAATATGAACTCAGATCCTTTGCGTCTGTTTGTTGTGCTGTAAGTGCCGGCACCCGACTTTTTCAAAAGAATATTCACTAATACGCTTGGCAAATACTCTTGCTGGTGGAAACCTTTTTTGTCTCGGGATTTATTTATGTGCTTTATGCCACAATAAGCAGAGAAGTTTACATTGTTTTTAAAAACTGCAGGTCTTTATTTTGGTATCATAGATGAGAGGAAGCCACATAAGCAGATAAGCAGTTAGAAACACTGAGGCAAGGTTTTGCATTCATCGCTGAACTTGTAAATGACAAACACTGTGAATGAGATAAGCTTTGGGTGGATGTGCCTGGGAAAAGAGTGTGATAGGTGAGTGTGATTTCTGATGGATATTTATATTAAATTTAGGTCCAGGTTTAATTATGTTTTATGTGCCTTTACTCTAAAGGAGCACTGTATGAGCTTACTTTATATTTTGACTTCGGTAAGTTGACTCTTAAAGGTTGTAGAACTAGAATAAGTTCAGTCCTTTAAAGGTAACCCTGAAGTCTGTATAACTAGAATAAGTTCAGTCCTTTAAAGGTAAACCCGAGGGCTTCCATGGATATAAGCTTTGGCGACTTAATTTTCTTAGCCTCTGCTTGAAGCTGTAGAGATGAGTTTAGTAATAATAGCATAACTTCATGTCTCATGCCGCACACAGGAGTACTCAACTGGGCCTTTTCGTACTTACTTATTGGGCTGTTTTGCAGATTTGGGCCAAGGCCCTGCACTGGCATATTGTGATGCCACTACTGACTGGTAGTGCAGCATGAGCAACTTTGAATTGTTCTTTTAGGACAATCTTCCATTGAGAATGTTTACTGATCCACCAGAAGCACTTAAGAAACTTTTTTCAGCCTATAGCCTTAAGGAACATCTTTTAGATCTCTTAGATAGACATGTTTCAGTGCCTTTGGGAGCTTTTCAAAGTTGCTATATCATTCGGATGCATATATGTACTTTTAAAGTCACATGTATACACATACTAGTTGCCTGCAAAATGTTAAATCTGTAAAAGGAAACAATGTTA
Source organism: Norana najaformis (assembly GCA_964023275.1). Lineage (NCBI taxonomy): Eukaryota > Metazoa > Annelida > Clitellata > Crassiclitellata > Hormogastridae > Norana > Norana najaformis. The sequence goes on along the minus strand of OZ029916.1, from coordinate 30,614,685 downwards.
TTAGCTGAATGCTTGTAGATGTATTTTGTATTTTGTCTGTCAGTTTAGCACAAAAAACAATGAAGTATTCAAGTTTTGGTTTTAGGATAGGGCTCCAGTGAAGCAGGCAGCATATGTATCTTATAGACCATGCTTGCCACTTTAGTGTCCATGTTTCCAAACATCAGTTTTAAGAGTCTACATTAATTCAAGATCAGTTCCAAAACCCTTCCTTTCTTAACTTGCTACTTTGTACTGAAGTAGTTGTTTACAAGATTAACTAAAAATGTGCATACCAGTACAGTGTTCACAACCTTAACCAAGTACTAGGATGACATATATGAGCTAAGGCCAGGTGACAAAAATGGAAATGGTTATCCTTTAAGGTATTGTGGGTATCCATACTAGGTCTTAAAGGATTAAACTCACTGAATACATGTACCCTTTCCTCTATACCTGTAATACTTATGTGTATATATACCGGTATAGCTCTTATTTATACATTTGTGTGTTTAATATCTAGCCAGTTCTGCAGGCAACCTCAGCTAACCCAAGAAAACTTTGGGACAGATTTAAGCCCTTTAGAAACCCTCTTGCCCTTCTTGCCAATGATAGCACTTTAACCTCAAGTGTTGGGGTTAATAAAACTTTCTAAACTGGGAAATCTTATGGTTCCAATACATGAGAAGTTCATGCAAATGTTTAGGTGTATAATTGGTTAGTTAATACATATATTTCTCAACATTTATTTAGTACCTTTTAATAGCCTCTTAAAAGCTGGTACTAATGGCTGTAAATTCATTGCAAAGGTGAGTTGGTTGTTCATACTTGCATGGTCTTTGCGCATTCATACTTTTGCCTAAGATGCAAATGGATGTGAAGATTTTTTGGGCCAGTCGAGTTTGTGTTGTTTACACGAGTTCACTGCCTCGATTTTTATGTCTGTACGATTGCCATTATCAGCTCAGAGGTCCTGATAATATGGCATATTATAAAATTTTAAATCAGTTGTACGTTTCCTTTGATCTTGGATGACAGATCAAAGCGCTCTTAATCCAATGCCAACAACTCAAGTGACACTTTCAGTGTTGTTGCTGTGACTCAAAAGTCATCCAGAAGTCATTTCATGACTTCAGAGAGTGCTCCAGTGAACAGTTTCAGCTTTGCATATCACTTGTTGGCATGGCTTCTTACTGCGCAAATTGTGTTGAGCCGTTGAGGTGAAAATTTAACTTGCCAGTCGATACAGGTGTTGTGGGCTTTAGCTTGTAAAATTGAAGCCCAACGGTTTCTGAAATTGAAGTGATCAGTTTTTGGAAAATGTTATAGAGAGTAGGTTGGTCATACATCTTTTCATGTGGTTTATGCTATTTGGATCCAGCAATACTTTTCAGATTTAACATATGATACTCTTGATACGTTTTAAAAGTAGTGCCCGTTAAAGGCATTATTTTATCGTTGTTATGTCATTGTCATTATCACTATAGTTATCGTTATTATTATTATTATTGTGGGCTTTAGCTTGTAAATTATTATTGTTATTATTATTATTATTACAATTATCGCCATCATCATAATCATAAGCATTGTCATCATAATTGTGTTTTTGGATTGTTGTCTGAGATTGTCATAATATTCTTTATATCAGTAGTGAACATCATCATCATCATCATCGGAATATTGTATAGTATCTGTTAGAAACCTCTCAAACCACTGTTTTCGTCATCATCGCAATTTTTGTAAATGAGGCTACATGATTGTTGGTTGTTCGAATCACATAGATGTGTCTCTTGTCTGTCTGTCTGTGTGTCTGTCTGTGTCTGTCTGTCTGTCTCGCTCGCAGTTACAACTGAGCTATATGTGCAGCTGCCTGAATAAGGTGAGGAAGGCCTGGTCATTAATCGGACTGATCTGGCGCGGCATAAGGCAGTGGCTGGACAGCGCAGTCTGTCGTCGCCTCCTCCTCCTCGTGCTAGTGATCTCTCGTCTAATACCGCTGACCCTATGAATAATTTAATTATCAATCGTCACATCTGGCAGCAGTTCCTGTGTGTCCGTCCGTCCGTCCGTTCATCCGTCGCCCTGTTGTGCCGTCGTTGCCCCGTGGATCAAGAGCCTCGGACCCGCTCCCTCTGGTCCTTTCAGCCAGCGATGTCTTGCCCTTGCCCCTTTGGCGAGTTTTTTTGCCCAGCCTTTGATGACTTCTCTGTAGCATGTCGTTTTGTGAGAAGTTCCTCTGTGTAGACTGTGCACATGATGTTGCAGACACAGATTTCTCATGATATGACCTTTCTTGAAGCTCATTTAAATGAGGCTTTAAACTGCAATTAGTCGATGCATTCATATCTGAGAGAGAGAGAGAGAGAGAGAGAGAGAGAGAGAGAGAGACAGACAGAGAGACAGAGAGACAGAGACAGAGAGAGAGAGACAGAGACAGAGACAGAGAGAGAGAGACAGACAGAGAGAGAGAGAGAGAGAGTGAGAGAGAGTTCAGTCTTGGTTATTAGAGCAGTTTGTGACCTTCGACCCTGCTACTGCGCCCAGGACCACTTCATGAATTGTCATCCGTCCCATCGGGTGGAGCATTTTTGAAAATATGTTGGTACAGAAGGGACGGCAGTACAGAAGAAGGTACCTCCAGTGTAGAACTGATGCATATATTCTAGCCTAAGCTAATCTAATCTAATTGCTGCAACTCAGATTTGAGTTTCTGTGTGATGTTGTGCACATTAAAAAGTTCAACAACAACAGCAACAGCAGCAACAACAACAACAATATATTAATATTAATAATATTAATAATATCAATAGCAAGAATAATCTAATCTGATAACTTCTGTAGTACCATTATATTAATGCACTGCTGCAAAGTGAAACCTACAGGTAGAGAGCGGTCTGGGTTGAAATCCAGAAGAGTGACCACTAGAACGACCACTGAAACTGGGACATAGTCTGTGGGTGGAATACAATAGATAACCGGTAGGATGCATGGTGAATTGGTGATTGTGCTTAAGAAGTTAGCGTTTGATGTGTGCTTCTGGGGTCTGATTTATACACATTATATGCATCGTGCAGATTGATGATTTGCTGAGCCCTGTAGACGAAAAATAGTGAAAGCTTCTTGCTGTCACTTCAGACGAAAGTCAAACAACCAAAGACTGCATCTTTGAGGCCTTCGTATAGCTTCATCCCATTGCTGAAGAGGGCACATTAAATTGATCATTGCCTTACCTTACTTTCCTTGTCTTACCTTGTTTTACTATACCTTATTTTAACTCTACCTTACCTTATCTTTAATTTTTCCATTTTTGGCTATTGATAAGCCAATGCTTAAGTTGCTGTTGTATTAACCTTTATTTTTATTTCAGCAGAAGTAATTGCTCTTTCTATGCATTTTTAGCTTTTCACTTCGTCTGAGAAGTGTTTTAGCGGCTCAAGTGATTTAAGCAGCAGGAATAGACACCACTCACCATTTAATGACCGTTCTGTCTGCAGACTTTGTTCAGCTGGTCACCTGGAGCAAAACCCCTTGAGGTATTGAAGCAAATTTTTTACGGTCAGATGTTTCTCTATGTTGAACCTCCTGTGATTACTTCTTGCCGTTTATAAGATACTGTATAATGTTGCTATTTAAATTATTTTATGGCTTTATACTTGCTCCCAAAGCAAATTTTTGTAGGCACTTGCCTTTTCAGCAGCAAAGTTCTAGTAATTGTCTCCTATAGTGTAAAAGATCTGCTACAATTAAAATTATTTTATGGTTTTACACTTGGTAGCCCTCTTACTTATTCAGACATATGAACCAACCACTGGCATCAGCGGGATAAATTCCAGACTAGGATGATGATGAAATGAAATGATTATATGTCACTGTATAGTATGTGAACTGAAAACCAGTGCTAGATGGTTGGGTGTGCATCCTGTGGTAATGATATTGTCACTGAGTTTGCCTTACAAATAGCAATGCTGTTTGGAAACAGAAAGTATTTTGATTATGCATGTAATGTATGTATACATGTATCTATGTGGCATGCCAACTCAAGATGTCCAGTGAGAATTTACTGGAAATGGTAGTGCATATGTGTGTTTGATACCAGTTGTTCCAGAATCCCCTATATTTGATAGCCGTTTTCTGGCCTTTTCCAGCGCTACTTTATCGAGTGCATCTTTGCTCATAAGTCACCATAAATGGCTTGTGGTTGATGCTTTTCATAGGCTTTCCTCGCATACCCGGTACGTTTCATCAGTGGTGAATTAGTGCACTTGCAGTATCTCATCCATTTCTGCCTCTGCCTAGATTCTCTTACATGTGTCTGCTTTCGTTGTCAAGCAGAGGATACACAAAGGCTTTATAATAACACGCTGTATTCAGCTTGTTCTTGGAGTCTTGGAAGCATTCTGCGCCAGTGCCAATAACTGCCGACCGACGCCTACCAATCAGAGTTGTCCTAGTGGCACCGTTCCCAGTGGCAGTCCGGCCTAGTGGGTGCCATGAAACTGCAGGCAGCGTGTTGTGGCATTGATTGGCATTTGGTTGATGAAGCACTTAGCCAGGTCGGCAGCCAATGGGAAGATGGCTGGATGCAGTTATCTGTCTCAGCAGCAAGCGCTGGCCAGAAAGTCCTGCTGCACTTTCCTGACTAGTCTTGAAGGATGATGCTGCAGTCTTTTTATTGCAGGCACTGTCATAATCACTGGTGCAGCCACGCAAGTTGCTGCTGAGTCGGTTGTAATAGCGGTGCTGTGGATCGGCTGAAGGCCACTGCTGAAAGAACAGCTGGACATAAGTCCTCTGTGGCTTGCAACGACCAACAATACGCATGGTTGCGACCAGCTGATATTTTGTCTGCCAGTCAACCACATACTTGCTTAATGTTGCAGTAGATTAGAAGTTTTATGTAATTACCCTTCGTACTCAACTGATATTCAACTGTGACTTTTGTGACAGCCCATTGTTTGCAAAGAATACATTTAGTAGATGAGATATGACAAGATTAGATAAGATAGGATCTGATACTGCTCGTGAGTGTACACAATGCTCAGGCAGCTTTGTTTCTTGACATCAAAATAACACATAATATTGCTTTGATTTTCATGTGTCGTGACATCAAAGAATATTGACGGCTTGAAGAAGTGTATATGGAGTTTCGCTGGTTGGAATAGTTGCATACTGGAAACATTTAAAAACAGAAGAAGCGTGCTGTTGTTTGGCTACGCATTTATACTGCCTGAAACTGCCCACTCGTATTAAGAGACAACTGAAAAACGACCGTTACGATGCAGATGTGGCCAGGACATGTCGATGAATTCGACATGGAGGCATCGCGAATGGCGAACATGCTTCATGCCCATGTTCCTCTGGCCATGTCGCTTTGTCACGTTGACTACGCTAACCTGAAGATGCAATCTTCGCTCTCAAATCACATGTATACTCCAGGAGCTTTTGAAGGGTGAGTATATCTAGAAGTCTGGCAGGGCTTGTGTAATTTATTAGATTAGTGTATCTATTGTGTGCATTTTCATCAGAAGGCTATGTTTCTTCAGTATTCATTATTTGCGCCTAGCATCACTTGGTTCATAAACAGTGCTTTGTAATATCTGAAATATGTATATATACTCTGTTATGTATCTGAAATATGCATATATATGCTTTTATTTGCATCTGAGTTACTGTTGTTTGCAATCTTTCTCACTTCACAGAATGAAGATTTTTTAAAACTTGATATTTGCGATTCAAGAACAGCATAACCTTCAATAAACTTAAGAAATTCTTAAGTTCATAGGATTCATTAGGATTTTAAACTTGCCAGCAGAGCTGAAACACCAACATAATATTGTAAGATACTGTATACTGTTGCAAGTCAGGCACTGAACCACCTGTTACAGGGTGCAGCAGCAGCTTTAGTTATTTCAACATTTTCCTCTCAAGTATTTTGTACTGGACATGATTTTGGTTTGTGTATTCTGCCATATCATGTACCTTGTTTAGACAGTAATATTTTCAAGACAAAGGCAGTTGAGAAAGAAGAGCTTGGTATAGTTCAACTTATTTAAATGCCGCATATAATTTCAGTTTCTACTGATTAACCGACTAGAGGTGCCGATCAGTTATGACTCTGTTGCATGATGCTTTGGACTTTTATTGCTGTGGCTGAGGGTTTGCTAACTTTGATTCCTGGTGTGAAATTACCCACTCTTTGTCAAGCTCTGTAGGTAGTATATGAGCCAGGGTTGTACAGTTTCCAACAGCTCTTGTCAGTTTAGCGCTTCACCTCAAAGACCCAGCAACCTCAGAACATTTTTGTGTTAATAGAGCGATATAATATGTAAGCATTTACAATTGTGAGGCTTGGTTGGAAATGCCTCTGAGTAGATATTTGGAATGCATTTTATTACATTACTTTCATTCATTCATTCAGTCATTCATTCATTCATTCATTCATTCATTCATTGCATTTATACAGTGCCCTTGAAGATCACCACCAACCACCTTTTCAGTATATTGCTGACAGAGATGTTATAAATTAGCAGTTACCATACCAGTGACGCAATGCATTCAGTTATGACTCAACATATCAGAATTCTGCATATGACAAACTAAACTGGATTAGTGTAAACCATTGCAGTGCAGCTTTTGCTGGTACAGTGGTTTCGTTCTGTAAGTTTCTCTTTGTCCTTGCATTATAGAATTCTTGAACTGCGTAAAGAGAAATCTCGTGATGCTGCACGTTCAAGACGTGGTAAAGAGAACTATGAATTTTATGAGCTGGCCAAGCTGCTTCCTTTGCCAGCAGCCATCACTAGCCAGCTGGACAAGGCATCAATCATCAGGCTGACCATCAGCTATCTCAAGCTGCGGGACTTCTCCAGCCATGGAGATCCACCTTGGAACCGTGAGCCGACCAGCAAGTCCTCAAAAAGTATGTCATTCATTCGTTCGTTCATTCATTCATTCATTCAGAGCATTTATATAGCGTCCCTTCAAGCTGTATACCCAGAAGTGCTCCCAAGCCCAGCCTGGTGAATGAGAACAGTTTTCAACTGTAGGTGAAAGGCACATCTAGCATCCCTCCCCAGAACACATAGATTAAGAGGGAGGCCTTTCCACGTATACAGAGGGTCTAACCACTGAGAAGGCACTATGTTGCATCATTGCGGTGCATGTGAAAGATACAGCAATTTCACCTTGGGCCGCAGAACAAAGATTTTCACGTCCAGCAAACTAGGCAACAGAGCTCATGCAAGTATTTATTTATTTAAAGCACTTATTTAAAGCACTTATAACGCCCACAAGGTCAGTACACCTGAATCTGAGGCGTGGAAGGCCCATCCCCTAACTGGCATCGCCATTCGCCAGACCCACATCAAGATCTTAAATTCAATGCGATGTCTATGCGATGTCATTCAGTTTTATGCTAGGTTGTGCAGTGTTATGTAATAAATTAAGGTAACTGGAAATTTGTATAGCTCCTTACTTTATGGCCTTTCAAAAGAGCTGTGTAGATGGCTGCCTGGCAGATGGGAAAAGGTGCAACCGAACAAATGGTAAGTTGTAAATGTATATTGGCTAAGGCGAGTGGTGTACGTTCTTATTGAACAGTGTGGCTGTGCATTGTCTGGACTTGCCTGATCAAGATCTGTGCTTCCAGTAACTAATTGCAGCCAAATTGTTAGTGCTTAAGAGTTCCCTAATTTCATATAAAGTGCATAGCACTATTTTGAAGAAATTTTTGTCCTGAAATACTTGCAGTTAATGTACTAATGTACATTTGCCTGAAATAGTTACTTTGTTAAGGTAATTAGAAAATCCAAAGTGAACTACTTTCATATGTAATGTCTTTCAAATTTCTTGTGATCTCTTTCAAATTACTTCAGTTAAAAATAAGTGATAAACTTAGAGAAACTATTCTTTGTAGTTTTCTTCTTTTCTGTAAATGTATATGTTTTTCTATAGTGACCATATAGCCATGACCCTGCTCTTTTTTCTGTGAATTTATCGGGTGAGATCCTTCACCACCACTGCCTGTTTAAATGGGTGCCATGGCATTTAAGGGCCCCATGCTACAGCCTGAGATTAAAATCTCTTAATTATAAGTCAACTGGCATCCACACGCACAAAGGCACCTTGACATATGCTTTAATTATTTGTAGCTAACTAGGTCAACATTTCTATTTATTTTATTAAAATATCAGATTTGTTGAAATAAATTTTGCCATTAAATAAATGTTTTTTTGGATCTGGGACTATCAGTTCACAATCAGGCATAAATTTGCAGTTTAGGCCTAATGTTTTGGCCACTGGGAAAGTTTTTAAGTTATTCTTTTTCTTGTATATATGGTTAATGTTTTAGACAAAAGCTATTTCTTGTTTATCAAATTAAACGTTAAGGTCATTTGGAAATTGTTTTCTTGTCAAAACTGAACTATAGTGAAGTTTCTAATGTATACAGATAAAAAATCTGACTGGCTGGTGAGACTACTTTGATAACAGTCTCATGTATCGTGCAAAATATGGAGTGAAATGCAGATGATGAAAGTTAAGTCATCTTTGCTTCAGTCATCTTTTAAAGAGTTTTCTGGCATCCAGCATACAAGCAAAACCATTGTCTATAGCTAAAATGGCATGAACTGTTGGAGTTTCGTAGGGCTAACTCCATATCGATGCTTGTCTTGAAGTTGCGGAACCAATCACCTTGGTCGTATTCAATGAACGTAGTACTAGCGGTAACATCTGATCCTGACCTTTATCATACCTTCCAGTAGGTGGCGCAGCTATTTTGCTTTACTGACCACTGCAAACGCGAGTTAGAGGAGTGTCATGTCTTCGTGTACTCCAAGATCTTTGGTGGTACTATAGAATTTCTTAGATGTCGATAAGTTGGCAGTGAACTGAAGACCGAGCGAACGCTGTCGGCCAACATTTGCTTCGAAAGATCAGAGATGAATCAATTGAAGAGAGAGTTGAGTTGGGCAAGTAGAAATTCAGGCAGTCATTGAGTCGTCGTCGTCGTCGTCGTCGCTGCCCGTGACCGGAATCGCCGTCGACAACATAATATTACCTGAGGGTCATCGCCGATCGAGAGCAGAGCACGGCTCTTAACACGCTCTGCAGATGCGTTGTGTCTGCTCCTCAAGTATCCCTCCGATTCCCACTCCCTCTGCCTGTCCCCGGGCCATCGGGTTAAACGCTCCGCAGCCGCTCCCCTCCCGGCCGCCCTCCCTCCCGCCAGGCTACTAGCATTATTCGAACGGACAGACGAACGGACGAGCGTCTTTCTTCCCCGGCAACGCGTCGTTTGTGCACAAAGCAATCGGCGATCGGCTACAGCCCCATCTGCGCTCGTCGATGGCACGGCTTTCAGACGCGGCGCCTGAGAAGTGGCATCCAATTGATGCCAATTCCCGGCCAGCTTTCACTTCGAAAGTAACGGCATGTTTCGACCGTCCATACGTCCGTCCGTCCGACCGTTCTCCGTGGGGTCGATTAGGTGTTTTTGTGCCTCGGCGGCCGACAGTAACCATGAGGAATCCGGGACTGGAATCTACGGGTTGAGAACGTAAAGCCGCCTGGAGGCCGCTTTGGCAAGCCATTAATCATGAGCCAGGACACTGATTTAATTATAGTGGACTGTCAAGTATCTTTTCATATTGGAGGAAATCAATGACCCGGTTTTATTGCCATTAATTGCACTTTGAAAGTCCTGCATTATTCTTCATGGATAAAGGCAACCGAGCAATGATGGCTAATGGAACACAAGTATGAGACTGCATCTTGGGAGAAAGATTTATGTTTGTTGATGCACGTTCTTTGTGAGCAGACTAGTTTTTTACGCTCGTCATAGATGACATTTCTTAGATGCAAAATGCTTCTTCATCTTTGCTTCAAGCAGAAAATTTCCAGAAGCTTGTATAAGTGATGACTTTTGTTAGTTCTCAAACTGAACAGTATTAGGTTTTGGTCCTTAAAGCTACTATACTTAAGGTTGGTGAGAAAAACAGAGATTAGATATATGAGAACAGCTGAAAACTAAAACTCTTCAAGTTCTGGCAAAATATTGCTGCAAAATTGTCAGTAAAAACACAGATATTGTTAATTTTGTACTGACAGATCTACTGGAATTTTATGGGCAGTTTTGTTTTAACAAAGTTGTTGGTAATGAATTGGAAATAATCGTACTGTGAAGTCGTGGTGGCACCTGAAATCGAATGACTTGCCAAGGGTATTTTTAGCAGTCCCTTACGCTAACCCCTAAAGGCAGCCATGACATATGACGTGTTAGCAACTTAATTTTTCTTAGCCTCGGCATATGAGAGCACATGGCCAGTTCTCTCGCTTGGTGTCTGATCTTCCAAGCAGAAATCTTGAAGCATCTTTCTGCCTTGGTTTAGCTTTAGACCACCATCTCGTGGTTGACCAGTCCTGCATGCTGACCCCCTAAACTGTCACACACCTGCCCAGAACATTAGACATCCTTAGCTAAAAATGTTTGAAAAGTAGAACTTTAATACTTCCTTGCCTAAGATTGTACTGTGTGCTACTCTTGGTGACCGAGGCAATCATGTGCAAACTACTTTCCCAAGGTTGTGCAAATTGACCACCTATTAGTCAGAGGCTCCACAACTTTTGATAAGAAGACATGTGCTGTAATGTGTTGGTTGTTGTGACACATTTAAACTGGATGATATTTAAAAAGCGCTGTTAGATATCTACGAAATGAGAAATGTTTTTTGCTTGCTTGAAAAGTCGTTAATTTTCTAGATTTCCCGTTAGATAGTTTTGCTGACCATTAAGAAAAACAGTTTAGGATGTTGTGTTTTAAGTTTAGTTCTCTTCACTAGTATTATAATCTGATATTATGCATAGTTAGATTGGTTTAAGTCTGGTTTACAAGTACTTTATGCTTGCATGCTTCGGCTTTTCTTGATTTCCTTTTGATCAAAACACCGAAACCATAGCATCGTCTGATGGGTTTCTTAACTTTGTGTTGCTAAGAACAATTTCTTTTATCTGTGTACAAGATCATAGGCAGGCATAACGCAGTCAAGCACTTTCGCCTTCATTGAATTGCCGAAGATAATGGATTGTGGATATTAGACGGAGAGCTCTTTCATAAGAAGGTTCTGATCAGATAAGCGGATAGAACGAAAGAGATAAGGCCGCTGCGTTGTCCTGCACCCGACCGCGGAATAGCAATCCGTCTAGCGTAACGCGGTTTGCAGAGCGCGAGCAGCGATGAGTGAACAAAGTCATTCCTATGTGGTGTCGCTTTGATATTGATTTGCATTTATCATCGGCTTTATAGAGAAAAATGACGCGAATGAAGACAATATGCCCTGACCTCATCTGGCCTGCCATTGGCCTCTGCTCAAAGTGTGCCGAACAAATTAGAATCCGCTGACAGGAATTACTCCCCAGCCGGACAGAGGGCAAATCTTGGGGCACTCTGGAGTAGCCCGTAATTGGCACAGTGGGCTACTGGTCCAGCGACCTCCCCTATTTTGTCCAGCGCTAGTCTAGCTGATTATTTATGCGTGCCGTGCCTCACTGTGATTTCTTTCAGGTTTGTAGACTTACAGAGTAATTTCCCTGGACTTTCCAATATCTTCGCTGGTAAATAGTTTTCATTTGGCAGCAGTTTTAAATGATTTGTGGTTTTGCTGAATTTATGAGCTTAAATAAGTTACCAAATTCCGATTTATGAGATACAGTCGTTCTATCTTTGGATGATTTATTCAGAATGATTGGTTGTCATTTTAAATGCAGAGTTGTAGGCCTACAGTTGATTGGTTATTACTGAAAACTTCCTCCGACTTTCTGCTAACCTAGATATAAAAGCTATGGGTTGTACGAAAAAAGGTATCTGGACATTTCTATGAGTGTCCAGGTATCTTGATATAATGTAATGTAAATCTCTTAAATTTCTCAGCACCACACAGAAGCTGCATTGAGGAAACCAGCATATTCATCGGCGTTATATCAAATCAAGTCTGCAAGAATCAGGTTGTTGGATCAGTTTTGGTTCCAGGTCAAAATCTGGTGTCAGGCCAGGGAGACAGTTTGGTGCTGTCTTGGAAAGTGATTGTGATGGCAGCAGTAGTTTTCTTGTAGGATGGTCCAGGATCGAGTGCAGGATAGGATAGTTTGAAAAGTTCGATTTTCGGTTAGGAGAGAGGGCAAATGGAGGAGAGCTCACACAAACAGATGAAAAGGGAGGTTTTTCAAACTGAAGGTGTATTTTGGGAGTTTGTTCCAAAGAGCTGTTGCAGCATAGGTTAATTAAAGAGTGATTACAAAATTTGAAAGAGAAAGAGACTGGAGGCCAAGGTAGAGAAAGGTATGAGGAAGAACGACTAAAACTGGGCAGCTGGATGGCGAGTACATGCCTCTAGCAAATAATTATATGAAGGTTGAGACGTTTGAAGGCATTGAAGAACATCTCTGTAGTGCTGCTTATTCTATGTTCTTTGTTTCTAAAATTCTCTCTCTATATATATATATTATATATATATGTGTGTATGTATGTATGTATGTATGTATGTATGTATGTATATATAAAACATATTTGTGGTAGCTGATGGAGTCGGAAGGCCTACTGACTTTTACTATCTGGTAATGAAGCACATCTTCTGTGACTAGGAGCCATTGCTTCATCTAAGCTGCACCCATCCACATGAGCACACCTGTTTCAAGACTGCATCATCACACAACTTTATTATATAGCACAGGTGCACTTGAAAGACCCATGATAATTTTTATGGTTAACTCTTGGAGTATAAAAATGGGGTGCAGGAAAAACTGAATGAACTAAGTGGAAAATAGGAAATCTTGAGCAAAGCTGGTACAGATGTATTTCCACCAGTTAATGCACCCATATGTACACCTTTGCTGTGTTATTAAAATTAGTTTTAATATTAACCAATCATTGGAGCCAAAGAGAGTGAAATTTGCTTATGTGCTTTTGCTTGAGATATTAAAAATTGGTAAATTTGATTACCAATTTGCACTCACAGATTGCCAAATGGCAAAAACTTCTGAAACTTATAAACACTTGGCTTTCAGCACCCCAGTCCTTAGAGAGAATGCTGTTTGCAACTAAAAATCTTTGTGTCACTATCACAGACACGTTTTCAGACCGCCAAAAGGTTATGAAATTTCTTATAAACTGAGTGTCCGGATGCAACTGCTGCCTCTGTGTCTTGTTACGACAAGAGAAAATGTGTATGTAAATATATCCTTGACCATATTAGTGTCTCTTGTTAGTAGGCATTTATTTAGAGTGTTGTGTATATATGGACATGTATTTATGTGTGCATGCATACACATATATATGTAGTATGCCCAGTGAATTGTTTGTGCATGTGGGTGTGATTGTGTGAATTGGAACTCCCGATGCAGTGGCGTAATCTGTGCTTTTTGGTCACTTGCACATCAGTGTGTGCACTGCCAAGAGAGAGCGCCGTGGTGGCATTTGTATTCCTAAGGCATTGTCCTTTGCATAAGGGTCTTCTCGCAGACAGGATGTGACAGAAGACAATTGCGCTTCATTATTGGGTTAATTTGCATCGCAGGGGCTTGGGGACCGGTTCCCTCCCGCCTGTGTCCATTTCTGCACCATTAGCTATCTGGTATTCAATTTCTACGGGGTGGAGTTGGTCCACCGCAGGGAGGAAAAGGCGCAGGTGTGACCTGTAAGACAAATTAGGGCTTCCGCGGCGGTCGAAGACGATTGCTTTGGCGAACATCCATGGATGGAAAAGCTCTGCTGCTGCTGCAACTCACAGTTTCGGCTTCTGTCATAGTTAAACTTGTTTCTGGTGCACGATGCTGATGCGTCGAAGCAGAATTATTGGTGGGAATCGTTGGGGTCACTGGGTCATGGATTTTGGCCTAAGTTGAAATCAACCAGGCTTATTGGATTTTAAGGAAGTGGTGTTTCAAGAGCTTCTTTTCCTTTCTTACTGAAACCTTAGGTAAATTTTGCCCAGATTTTAGTCATTATAGTGATCAAAATCTGCTGGCAATAAATTTCCTGAAAAGGTTTTAAAATCTGTTAAAAGCTAGTTCTGGGATTTCAAACTCAGATGAGCTCCAGTGTTAAGCAGAGGTTTAAACGCTGGTTCAAGGCCCAGATAATAATACGTAAAAATACATAAACTAAACTGAAAATGAGGAAGAAAATACAAATTACTTGCAAAAATTAATCTTTTAATTATTTCACAACAGGAAATCCTGGAGCCTTTTGTCAAACTGTTTTTGTAGTTAATAAAGATGACCTGAATATTCTTTCTGTGATCGAGGTTCTACTTTCTATAGAGATCAAAAATGTTTAAAGTGAGCAAAATTTCCAGAATTAATTTGTTTTTCTCATAAACTCAGCTTAACTGTAAAAGCTTGAATTTTATCGTATATCTGTATAACAGTCTGCTTTCAGTTCTTTAAATTCAAGTTAAGAGTATTCAAATGCTCATTTACATCCACCAGAAAGGCAAGATTACTTATAAATGCAGGATTGCAGAGTTCAGGAACATCCTTATTTTTGTTTATTAAGCATCAGTCTCTTTCCTGAGGCTTCTGATAAGTAGGTAAGTAAGTAATGCATTTGTTAACATGCCATATGTCCATCGCCTGAACGAGGAATTGTAGGCGATGTATTGAGGAAAAGCCTTTCTACTTCATTCAGCTTATGCTTTTTCAGTATCCATGGCATTCTTAATGCGATTAACAATGAAATTATTACAAAATACCTGTAGTGAACACTTGCTGTTTTGATTTGCTAGGTCATGTAAAAATGCAACAAACATAGTCCTATACTGAACTTATATTGAAGTTATTTAGCACATTGAAAGTTGGAACAATGATTTTTTGCTAATGCCTTTCAGTAACTAGAATCAAGAAATTGAAAAATTAATTATTTTTAATATTAATTATGAAAAATTAAAAATGATTTACCAGGCACCATGGGCCAGAAGGCCAAATTTGGCCCATGGGCCAAGAGTTTGAGAACAGTGAGCTAGTTGGTAATTGAGTAGCATTAACAAAATATTATATCTTTTATTATTGTTATTGTTGTTTATTCAATTTTTCTCAAATTAGAGACTGTGCTTCTGCAATGGTAACATTAGGCTAGTGTAGTGCATGAAAAAATCTTGTAGCTCACTAGTTGAACATTTGCCTTATAGGTCAAAAGCCTTTTCTCTTTTCACTTTCCCTAACACGTCTCCGCCCTCCCGTCACCTCATCCTTAAAATTTGGTATTTGCTCCATAGCCATAGCTGCCCCACCACTCTGGAATAAACCCCCCCCCCAGAACTGCAACAGTTTTCTGCATACAAACTCATCGATGTTCCACCGCTTGCAATTTCTGCATCAGCCTTTCACTCAAAGCTGAAAACGTTCCTCTTTCACAGATCCATCCTGACACCCCTTCTTCCTCTTATCTCTCTCTCCTCTCCAACCTCAAACACCATCCCCCGTAGCTGCCACGCTGTCTCTCCGTCTGACTTTTGGATCTTGACCTGGAACCGAACCCTTTTGCCTATTGATCTTGTTTTGACTGAGCGCCTGTGAATAAGCTGATCACTGCGATGTGGCTTTCGTTGGGCGCCGTAGAAATTTCAGAATTAAGATTACGATTACGATTTTCTGAGACTAAGATCTTTAGCAAGTCCTTGGCTAACAGTTATTTGGTGCCGGTGATTAATGCCTTGTTCATTAAGTCTGCATTGCGTTATAGAATCAGTAAACTACAGAATGTAAATAAATACATAATGGAATTCTAATAGCATTTTGAGAATTGTAACATGCATCTGTTAGGCTGGTTCGGATGCAAAATGTGGCACTTGAATGAGTCTTCTAGAGCCGTTCTTGGAGAGTTGCACTTTTCAGCTGTTTGATTAAAATGCTGGCCGCTGGCTTTGTGCGTTCATCATTGTCTTTGCAGGAGTTTCACCAACTGACATTCCGGGCAATTGGTTCTATAATTTCCTGCACAGAGAATGATGTATCATTGGCAGGTGTTCTTTCTGACCTGCTCTTATTGCCGGACTTTTCCAACTCTTGCTCTCGCCGTGCGTGGCCCGTCGGTCGGTCGGTCGGTGGTCTTCTGTCCCCCCAACTCATCCATTCCGATTGGGAAGTTTTCTGCTCTGTATGCGCCGTGGCGCCGGCGTGGGTCGGCATTTGCATAATTGTTTTATTGATTTAACCCCGTCTTCTTCGATATGGCAGCTCTCAAGAAACTTTGATAGTTTTGTTCGTTTTAATGATCGTGTCAATACAGAATGGGTCGATGTTGCGTGTTTGCTGATACTTTTGGCTCTGGATTGAGTAGTAGGTACACTCAGAACTTGATCTTGTGCTAAATTTGGCAGCGGGACTACATAGCATAGTGCAAACCAGTGGCATGTATTTAGCATTGGAGACCTTGATCTCTGAGCCGTCTTCCTAACTGCAGACTGTAATTTTGTATAGTTACCCAATATCTAGTCTTTTTCACTCATGTTGCATCTTACTTGCCGATTTTCCAGTAGAGTTCCGCAACTAAAGCATTAGTTTGCACATAACTGAACATACTAGTTTTATATTCACAATTGGGAAAGCTCATCCAGGCCTTATCCACCCTGATTTCTGGATGACCCTATGCACACAGCCACATTCACTGGGCTCACTGCAGGCCCACACTTTGTCACTTATGGAAACTGGTTGCCAGCTAAGGCCCATTGTGGTCCAACAAACTGTCATGGTGGAGGTATGCCCCCACAAACTTGGCAGACGGACATTTTGCCAACTTTTCAATCTCCAGTTCCATTATAGCTTTGCTGTCAAACTTCAGATCTTGATCTTATCCAATTATGTTTGCAGTTATTATTCCTAGTAATCAGATATTTATATGGTGACATTTAATAAACTTACCTCTGCAGAAGGTAGGTAGTGAAATAAGTCTTCAGTTGTCTATGCAATGAGAAAGGCATGGAAACTGCTACTGTTCTATAAGACAGATGGGGCAAACAGCTGGCCAGGGTTCTATTGACGCAGGACAATTCTGTGCCTGACAATTCGGCACAGGGACAATTCAGTGCACAGCATTTCGGCACAGGGACAGTTTAGCGGAGGATAATTTGTTGCAGGAGAATTTGCTGCAGGAACAGTTCATCACGAGAAATTTCATAGCATAACAGTTTAATTATGCTGTACTGTAATGTATTGTAACGGTAAATGCAATAATAGAGACATTGCAACAAGTGTGAGTTCTTTGTGAAATATGTCCAAATACGAGCATATGTTCTGTGCACTTAAATCTTTGCATTGGTTTCTTGTTCACCAAAGGATTTGTTTCTAAATTGGCGCTTATAGTTTATAAAACATTAAACTCTGGCCAACTTCATTATTTAAAATCAGTCCACATTCCCCAGATCTATCATTATGCAACCAGGTCATCTGATTGTCTTTCTCTGGTTGTGCCAAAAACTAGAACTGTGGATGAGCTTTTTCAGTTGCTGGACCTAAATTTTGGAACTCTGTTCCAGCATCCATTTGTTCTTCTGCCTCTTGTGTCATTTTGTTGTCAGCTTAAGACTCACCTTTTTCAGATGGCTTATACCCAATAGGCTGCCTCCCTGATTCAGCAGACTGACTTCTGGGTACTGATCTGACTGCAGCTTGATTTTGTTTTGATGCCTCATGCATTAGAGACTGGTGCCATAGAAGTTGCAAATTGCAATTACATTTCGTCCTATTCATTATCTCTTTTGTAGCAGGGAATTAATTTCATTTTGGTTTCTTGAGTTGGAAGGTCAGTCACTTTAGCTGTTTTATACAAATAGCTTCTACCTTCTAAATGTTTTGGGAATTTGCACAGTCAGAGAAAAGAAAAATATGTTAGTACATAATGGATATGTGCAGCAGTGTGAAAGGGCAACTGATAAAACGAAATCTGGAGTTTTAGTGATCATTCATGTAAAAGCTGTTGCCGTACTGCCAATGGAATTTTTATCGAAGAACCATCAGATCTTTGGAATGCAGCATCAGGAAGCTGAGTTGAGCAAAGAAAAGTTTGTTCTAGTGTAAAGTATTATCAAAGGAGTCAAATGCTATAGTTATAACCAATTTACATTGGTAACTTTGCACTCTTCTGTGCAAGCCAATCTTTCTATAACTCCTTCAGTTAAGCGTACATTTGACATTATCGCTTGATTCCTCCTGCTGCTGCTGATGGCTGTGTTTTACTGACAACACTTTGAAATACATTAACAAGATTTTCAT
The DNA here is from genome assembly GCA_964023275.1 of Norana najaformis. Lineage (NCBI taxonomy): Eukaryota > Metazoa > Annelida > Clitellata > Crassiclitellata > Hormogastridae > Norana > Norana najaformis. The sequence goes on along the minus strand of OZ029916.1, from coordinate 30,596,445 downwards.
TTTATGACATGAGGATTAGTTTCTTCTGTTTGCTGCTGATGTCGATTCTGAATTTCTTAAAAAGCTGCTGTGTTTGGTTTGCTGATGGAACATTTAAAGTAAGTGAACAGCATTTTGAGCAACTCTACACGATTCATGGGTTGTCTGATGGTATCACGATACCAAGTGTTTATGCACTCCTGCCGAGTGAATCAGAAGCCACCTACAGCACTAACTTCTGACTAAACTGTATAAATTGGAACCGGAATTGCATCCTGATACTGTGTTTCCTGATTATGAAAATCCTCAATGAATACGCTTTCATCGAAATTCCAATCACAAATTCATCGTAATCATTTCTATTTTGAGCGGTATATCTGGCATAAAATGGAGGACTGCTCTTGCAGATATCCTAGTTTGTATAATAGCGATCCAGAGTTTGCAATGCACATAAGGATGCTTGTAGGTTGAGCTAAAATCCCAAATGAAAATAAACCAGAACCTATAAAGAACTTATATTTTTTGATTCCTTTCCTGAAGTGCAACCCTTGCTCGCCTACTTTGAAGCGGCTTTCATTGGTTAAAAATGTTGGCAAAACGACAAAGAACATGTAAAATTTGCAGTACAAAACGACACTCCTTAGACAAACAACACCATGGACAGATAGCACAATGCTTTTGTGTGCTTTGTTCAAATAACTCACCACACAGTCAAAAAACTATTTGTGAAATTACAGAAAGAACAGAGCCTGAGTCAACTCATGATCAAAAAATCCTTGCCAGTGAAACACCTCCAAGACAAAAGAAAAAATTGCAAAATCTGGATTAATGTTTACGACTTGTAGCCAGTAACTATAAAACTCATGATATTATATCACACATATGTGGATGTAGTCATAACATTCATTTATAGGCTTATAACTTTAACATTAATAGTGTATTGCCTTTGCCATTAAAGTGGAATGTTTTCTTGAAAACTCTTGTTCACGTTTGTGTCAATGTGTTTATCACTTTATGTTGTCTACCAAATTGTCTCTGCACTGACTTGTCGTGTGCCGAATCCTCTCTGCGCTGACTTGTCTTGTGCTGAATTGTCTCTGCACTGACTTGTCTTGTGTCAAATTGTCCAGTCATCGCTGGCGAGGTCCTGGCTTGTCACACAATGTAAGCACCTCCAGTTTGATATGTTGAAGAGCTGCTATATAAATTATGCATCATAATACATCATATCGAATGCACAACATATTAAGGTTTGCGGAGGAATAGTTTTATACGACTTGCTATAAAACTGCAAATCTCAAGTGTTTCATATGCTTTCAGTGACCAGGAAGCACGTTACATTGTCTTCTATCATTGTATTGGCCCATTACATGAAAGTTTGAGGTGTTCTAACAAAGGGCCTCTTGTGTATGTTCAATGATCCTGAGTGATAGTTACATGTTTGCAAGTGAGCTCATGGTTGCTTCTTGTGACATGCTTCTGCATGGCATTTGCAACAATAAAGATCGCAGAACAGACTCTTGCAGAAAATCAACTGAATTTATAAATCGTTTTATGATTTGTTGGCTAGGCTTCACCTGTTGAAATGCTGCATTTGCTTTTGTTTTTGACCTGCTTTGCAATTTGTCTTTTTTCCAGCAATTCCCCAGCAGTGTCGAAACTCTTTGTCTCTTGTTCAAGATGTTTTCGAGACTCACCAAGGAACCCATATACTTCAGGTAAGTCATATATGATATCTAGTTTTACCTGCCTTTGTCCTTTTGATTGTCAATGCAACTGGGTCGATCAAATATTTAGTAACACGTTTATTCAGACCTGTTGAAATCCAGTGTCATTTTGCTATTGTTAATAATCCCTTGAAACTCATAATGTCATTGCTTGATTCTGATGAGACACTGATTTTGCAGAACAGCAATTACTGAGTTTAAGAGAAGAACTTTTTACCGGCATTATGCCCGAGAAAAACCTCATACACATGTGGTAATAACCATTGGGAATACTGATCTCCATTCTTTTTTTTTCTTAAGCACTACTTAAAAGCTAAGCACGGAGAACCAGCTTATTCATTCCTACTGGTCTAGAAAGAGGATTTCCAGAAGTAGCCTGTATTCAAAGAAATAGATACAGAAACACAAGAGCCAGCTGCAAAGAGACCAATATTACATTTATGTTACTCATGAACACCTGGACAGATGTAAAATGGCCGTTTTTGTGTTGGTCAACTTTGCACAACCTATGCTCACTTAATCCTATATTTAAAGGTTTTATTACATTACAGCATGTACAGTGTAGTGAAATATTTCACATTAGGCGGCATAGACACCTGTGTCGTTTTCACCACAGTTCACGTTCACTTTCGTTATTGTCCAGCTCAATAGAAATGTGTTGTCCAACTTCCAGTTGGACTTTCCTCTGAATGAAGGCTGAGTTACATACAATAGATTTAGATAAATCTCTGCAAATGTTTTAGTAGTCTACTTGGCTATTAGCTAGATGATAAGACTGTATGGGTAGGTGACTGTATATAGCATTAAACAGGGGGTGATATCTGTGAATGCATGCAGCCTGCCTTTTGCTTTCACTTAGGCACTTCAGTCTGTCTGTGTATGAATGTGAATTACTGTTTCATGCATATGCACACACACAACTTTGTACATACGCAGATGTGCGCCAGAGCGACTAAGTAAAACCAATTGGCAATCCATAATGCCTTTAAAGGACTTTTCAAAGCCACTGTATGTATGCATGTCTGATTGCGGCTTTGTTGTGGTGCGCCATTGGCAGATGCATTGTGTATTAGACACCATCATTACAGAAATAAAAGTTATTAATTAATAATATGTAATTTAATGTAAGTCTTCAAAATTTCTGAGTGGGACACAAAAGCTGCAACAGGGAGATCAGCTTGTTCACCAGCACTGTATCAAATCAGGTCTGCAAGTGCCAGGTTGTTGAGGTTAGTTTTGGTGCCAGGCGTGTGTGTATGTATATATGTGTATATGTATGTACATGTACATATAAATATATATTTATTTATGTGTCCATGTGTGTTCATATGTACATGGGTATGTATGCATATGGATGAGTGTGGTCAAGTGAATTAGTGTTCTTAATTAAGATGTTGAATATAGAGAATGAGAAGTAGATTGTCATTCTGGACATGTTTGCCATTGCTCTGCTTATAATGAGATTCAGTCTAGCAGATCAGAAACCTTTCCGCTAGTCTAATTAACAATGGCTATGCATTGACTGCTAATTTTGGATTGCAGCACAGTTGCTGCCTACGTCTTTCTCGCTCTTCATATCTTTCGCCGTGTTTGTGTCTGCGTATGTCTTTCTGTCTGTCTGTTTCTTTGTGTAGCCATTTGTCTGCCTGCGTCTTTGCGTCTTCTGCAGCGGAAGTTCTGCCTACCCACCGTTGCAGGTCTGATGCTTTTGGCGCAGGGACTGTGGTGGTGAGTGCGTGGCCAGTGTTAGAATTCAGTTAATGACGCAGTAAAGGGTCGTTAGTATCTCTTTTTCGTTGCTGAAAGTCATCTTTCCAGATATTAATAACGTGTCAGCACCATTTGCTGGGCCTTTTCTGTGCTGCGCCATGGTAAAACGGTTGTCAGAAGCATCTGTCGGTGGGGGGCTGGGGGCTGGTCGTCGACGCTGATTGCCCTTCAAGTGTCTGTGCTACAATAGCAAATATACTCAACAGCGATCAGTCCCATGGCAGACGACAGTGTCTTCGGGGCTCAGTTTACCCGAGCATTTCTGTCCATTTGAGATTATAATGAGAAGTTCTTTCCGTCGATGTGAAAGTACCCTGCCCTTCAGCCGAGTCAAGAGCCAATTACACTGGCTGTTTGTCCCTCCGTCCGTCTTTTCAGCCCACGAATTCCGCACTCTTCGTGGATCATGCGAACTTGGCCATGTGTCGGCAAGTCCGAGCTCTGCATAGCCAGTTGGCCAGTGGGCAGTCTGTTTAAATCAGGATAGCCTGCTGCTGTTATCGGACCGTGATGTTATCGTACAACACCTCATATCAACTCTTCTTTTCTATTGAAATTTTGCTAACAACTTGTAAGAGAAACTAGAACTTGACTGTGATTGTTGGCTGCTGTAATGCAAGGCAAGACGTGGTAATCACTCATTTATAACACACCTGTTTCAAGAGTAAACCTCCTAGGCACTGTCTTGGGAATGCAGGATATTTGACCAAGAGCCAAGAGCAGTTCAGTAACTGGAAAACCGTTCCTTACAGATTATATCTGGTGACAATGAATCATCAGTTTCACATGACATACTGGGATTCAAACTACAGGAGGTAGAGAGGTGGATGGCTAGCATGCTAGTGTTTTGGCACAGTGCTACGTACTGTTTGGCCCTGCCACTCACCATTCTAACTCACTGCAGGGATCTAGCTGCTGAATTGGTAGGGAGTAAACAGTTTGGTAGGGAGTTTTTTTTTCTTGTAAACCATGGGCCTGAAATTTGGTGAGCATACTTCATGGCTTTCGGTGCTGAAGTATACTGACATGTGTTAGAAAATTAAGGAACATGATAAGAAAGTTTGGCCTTTTGTTAAAAGGAAAAAGTTGCACAGTCCTGTCGTATGATTGTGTGAGCTTTTCTGGGTTGTTTAAAGGCTTGACCACTCTGCATGCTGTTATATTGGCTGAACATCTAACGGTATGAAAACTCTGGATAACTCTAAATGAGGAAGAAAAAAAGGGAGAATAAAAATGAAATAAGTCAAGCAAAATCGGATTGGCTTGCATGCAGGTTATGGTGGTGTAAAGTAAGGCAAGGTAATCTCTTGTAACTGTACCACTGCATCTGTCAGTCATAGATCTGTGGCCGCAGTGCAGACACAAATTGAGCGAAGGCCAGCATAGAGAAAAAGCCATGGATCTTAAACATTTCCATTATCTTCGTTTTGGTATTTGTTAGTGTACCATGTCAGATTATTTCTTATTTATCATTCCTTATGGGACCATTCTGATTCCATTTCCCTAGTCGTGAAAGGAATTCGGTTGCTGGGGCAGAGGACGAGCACGGAAGGGAGCAGCCATTCTGTCACACAGTGTCACTGTGACAGATTTAAGTTGTCCAAGACAGAACTGAATACAGGCCATGGCCGGTGAACCAGACTCTATTAAACCCTGTCCTCAGTTAATGGTTTGCACAGCCACGCATCATGTCTCTTGTAGCCCCGGCTGGACAGGTACGATGACCCATAGTGCCCCTGTGGCCCTGGTCAAGCTCTTGAATGCCATTGTTATGCAGGTGGCAACGATCTCTGTCACACGAAGCTGAACAGATCCATTTTTCTTATTTGGAAATCATTCGGATTATTGAACATAAATCAGCAATATGTCCACGCGGATTTCTCGCCTGACCGCACTGGACGGATTAAAAACCGAATTCTTGCAAGCACATTAAGCACATGGCTGACGCGCTTTGTAGCTGTTCCACGGCATTCTATTGAGTTTGTGCTGCACTGGCACACTCACTTCACTGATTTATGTGCTCCTGTACGCACCATAGCTCAGATGAAGTAAAATAGCAATAATTTTATCAGGAAAATCTAATTTCTAGGACATATATCAAGCGCAGATTCATTCTTTTGTTTGTCATTGATATATTATTTTGATGTTTTGTTTCACAGTATGATGTCTTATTACACTTCTTTCCCTTACGTTTTATTTATTTGTTATTTTCCCGTATTTGTATAGCACCAATGTGTAATGAAAAGACATCATTCAATGACACTAAGACGAATTTGTTCATGAGACACAGTAACTGTATGAAAGGAAAACTTGTACTCACCCACTACACTGTACAAGATGTGCACTCAACTACCATGTCACTCGTATCTAAGTAAAGGTAATATTTTAAAAGATGCTATTTTATTCCATTTTAAAAACAATTTCTTATATATTTCTAAACTCAAAATGAATGTCTACATACACACTGAAATATGAATCATGGATGACTTAAATTTAAGTTACAAATTACAATGACAAGCCAGCATATAAATGTTTTCATCTGTTCAAAGTAATTGTTTGCTTCACTGCAGATGATTTCGTAGGCTGCTAAGATACTTCAATAACTCGGAATCTTGTATGCAGTTTCAGGAATTATTTTTGAAACCACGTTTTTATAGTAGCCTTAGAGAAGATGTCAGAAAATTGGTTATTGAGATATAAAGTGAACAGTCCGTTGCTCTTCCACTCTTAGTCTGCCACAAGGGTCATTCTTAACCTTAAGTTGGCCAACAAATATAGCAAAGGTAAAGGTGAGAGCACTTGTTATGCCTTCACTTAATCTGCCACACGGATGGTCTTGACCTTATGTATAAATTTAGTTCAGGTAACGGTGAGAGTTCTGTGTTTTCTGTAGGTGCCACTTGAAGAAAGAGAGTTGCTTGTGTTTCTTAGTACTTAATTTTTGTAAAGGATATAATGTCCAGAGTAGAGTGTTCTGGACAAGAAGTTGGTCTTGCTGTCCAAAAGGAGACTCAATAGCAGACACTATTCACTTTGTTGTTGCAAGTGAGTTGCTTCAACTGGCTGCAGATCCAACATTTCATTGGTCTGTTCCACTTGTGCATACTGAATCTGTCTTAAAGTTTGGCTGAATTGACTGTTCCTGTGACTGGCATCAGCACTTCATTCTGTTTTCTGTTTACTTTTGTTTGGGATGGAGATTTAGACATACAAGAAGACATTTACACAGATACACTCAGATACCCAAAAACATTCAGACAATTCCAGCAACATCTAGACACCCCAACCAGATTCAAGCCAGCATTCACACGCTGACAAGTTGTGGTCCTGTAAATGAATTCTCTCAGACCTGGTTGATTACTACCAGAATTCTCCAATGGATTACGATTTTAGGCTGTGGTTTCACTTTGAAACAACCATTGATTCTGGCCTTGTGCATTTTGTTAATGGCTTTGTAGAAGTAATCTGATTAGGTTAGATTAGAATTCAAAAGAAATGATGGATTCAGTTCCTTGTCATTCACTTTGCCTGTAAGAGGAGAGGTGAGTTATTAGATGAACACTCAAGCAGTCATCTTCATTGTTGCACAGTCCTCTTTGCTTATCCACCACCTTCTGCTTATTGCCAAGAAAGTTGCTTTAATTTCATTCAGTGTTTACCGTGATAAATGATGTGAGGTAATCACTCTTTTATTGCACACCTCTATCAATAAGAGTTGTCAGAGGCATGGTCCTGGAGTTTAAGAATATTTTGGCTGAAGTGCAGACACCACAGACTACAAATCCTCTAGCATGAATAGCTGGACAACCTTTCCTTCTGAGTTGCACGGCTTTACGATGAATCATCAGTTTCACTTAAAGTAGGCCTAAGGCTTCCATGTACCATAGTATAATGTAAGGGAGACACTTATTTTCTGTTTTTCGATCCTTCAGCTGGTATTGGATGAATCTCAAGATTCTGGACTTGGGGACAATGCATCACATAACCTGCTATTTACGTCCCAGCTTATGTTGGTACCAAATTATGCTGCTTGGTGTCAGAGACTGTGCTAACAACTTGGCCCAGGATTGTTACACAGAGTCCGCTCAGCAGGCTCAAACCCACAAACATTAGATCACAGATCAAGTGCACTATGATAGACCACTGTGTCACGCAGGTCCACTTGATGCCATAGGGTTCAAACTCTGGACGGTTAGGTGAAGCCAAAGGCATTATTAATGTGTCGCCATGATAAAGTTGAAATGATTTTTAGAACACAACACCAGCAATAATGAAAACAAATTGAGCATTTGACAACAACATCTTTCATATAATTTGCATTCTGAATCGCTGTTGACACCATTTAATGAAGGCGGCTAGGCAAAGTGAATTGCACTCCCAACGGAAAAAAGGACTTTCTAGGTTTTAGCATGAAAGGTACGGTAGCTTTTCTGTTGCCAGGGAGCTAATTTGTGTCTTTATTGTCTGTAAATGTAATTGTCTTTGCACTTGACCAGGCCATTTGTTGTTCCATAGAGTTTAACTGTTTTACATTTATCTGGGGTGTGCCAGAGCCAGCTTTCCTTTCAAAGTTTGATCGGTTCCTGTTGCTTTGGTCTCTGCGGTGTCGTTTTGGCCTTTTTCAGGCTGGCCAATTACAAGCGTCTACAACTGACCCTTCTGCTTCCAACTCACACTTTAAAAGCGATTTTTCTGCAGGTTTTTTGCTCTAACGGGCCTGGTTTGGGCTGAGCTGGAAACGTTGTCACCGAACGGTGTCTGTCTGGCCTAACTCACGCAGAGGCCAGTTTGATTTAACGGTTACAGGGGAGCCATAGATTTCACGCTACTTCCTTGAACCGTTTCGAAGCTCGGTCTTTGTCTCTGATATTGTTCCCTTGGTGACTCTTGGAGTATTTCACAAGCCTTATGTCAATCGGTTTGTCCGATTGCTTTATGGGTGCTTCCTCTTCGACAGTCTTTCTCCTGTTCTCTGGTGGCACAAAATGAGCAGGCCCTTTATTTCTGGCGCCCGAGATTCGGGTGTGATGCAGGACGTAGCAGTGCCTCGTGCTTAGAACAGAAACTGTTAACACTCTACTGACAGAGGGTGGAATTTTATGTCTGCTCTGTTGTCCTTTCTGTCAAATTGTTTACGGTTCCTCTAGTAGCATTCATTTCGCACTGATTCACACTGCTTCCAAGAGTGAATCATCAACATTAAGTCATTCCAACCAACATTAAACTTATTGCTTCTTTAACGAAATCTTGTTTGGAGTCTTATGGCTACTAATTGTAAACTTTGTCTCTAATCATGAAACAAATGTTTGCAGTCCTTTGAAACTGAGAATGCTGCTGACAGCTGAAATGTGAAGCAGATATAAATTGCCTTATTGCTGTGGATTTTTCAGTCTTTTGTATAAATTGGTATTAAACTGATTTAGTATATAGTATACTCAGTGTGAAGTTTGGTAGCAGTTAGTGAATATAGTGAAATCTAGTAATAGCAATAGTAAGACTGAGCACTTCTTATTAGCATCTGTTAAGTGGCGCTATAAACTACAATCGCAATTAGTAATTGGTGTGGTTTGCCTTATACTGTGATGGACGGTCACTATTCCTAGGGGATTTGAACAAGTCTGTAGCTCAAATTTGCTTCATGCTATTAATTAACATCTTGTCAGGATGATGCAGAGCCACTAAGTATATAAATATAAGTAAACAAAAAATAAATATTTGCATAACATAAACAGTTCTGAACAGGTAAAAATAAAATAGAAAGAAGACTGGCAGAGGCACAGTAAGCAAAGTAAAAGAAGGAAAAAGGGAATTGCAAATGTTACATTCATGAATGACACAATGAATTGTTTTCTGTTTAGTTATTCAACAACTCCATACTATCATTATTGTTCGACAGCATTCTATAGAATTCTGCCATGCTGACGCATTTTAGCCAAGTGATCTGTCGTTTCTGAGCACCACTTTCCTGGCTAACATCCTTTAAAATATTTCTGTCGATGGTCGAGATCGTTTCTGTTACTTCCTTAAGATAAATGGCTTTAATTAGGAGCTGGCTGAGCCGTAGCATCATGTGTGCTTGGCAAAACAAGTGGTTTGCACAGAATAGTAACGGTGCTAAGGATTTTGGAATTTCATTTTGGCAGATTGGAGGATCAAGCTGGCATTGCCAGAGGAAATACATCTTTCCCCCTTCGACACGATCATATGGGCACGATAAATGTGTCCGGGTGCCAGGTTGGCAGATGGAATGACTGCAGAGGATTAGGTCTGTAACAAAGGTGTGGATAGGTATTAGACGGCAGCTCTGCTTTCCTTCCATGCTCCTCCAACTCGGCACTCGGGCGAACGTACATAGAGGACGGTCGTCGACAGTGGACGATCGGTTTTTTATGGTGCCTGTTGCACCGTGAAGCTTGTGTGTCTCAAGACAAATTGTCGTTTCTACTTAGTTAGTGCTCACAGTCGGTCGCTTTACTGCTTGCTTCAGATCCCCGTTTTATTACTGTTATTGAGTGCAGTCTTTCCATGCGACTTTAGGTACATGCTGCTATGGGAATAATGTTTATTCATCTGTTGCCGCCAGTTTGCTGCTACTTGTGGAGGCCAGCTGTAGGATTTGACTTTCCAGTAAATTGTTGTACCCAATATGTTTTGGTCTTAAAACAGGAGCGGAAAGAGTTTCTTTAACATAATTTAAAAATCTGAAAGGCATGAGTGCTTGAGGTGCTGATGGTATTTTTGCAGTTTGTTTTGTAATTAATTATTACTGTGTTGTTTTATGTGTTATTTAACCTTATCATTCATTTGTGAAATGAATGAGCACTATGAACTGTTAGGAAAAACTTGAGAACACTCATTACCAAACACTTCACACATGGAAATCACCCTTGATTTACTTCTTACCTTCCAGCATTCAGATTCTTTTGCAGAGCCCTTGTCCATACATACAAAGTGCACTACTGACCCTAGAACTAAGACCAAGGCACTTACTGTTCTTAAATCTGCCACCAACAAATAAAAACCCTCTTCACTTATTCATTCCAACTTATCATATCCAAGTCATCTTTGGAAAGCTGTCAATTCTCTTCTCCATCGTAGGTCTTCCTGCCCTCTCCCAAGCTCCTTACCTCCTCTTTCTATTGCTGATGACTTTTGCTCATTTTTTTCTGAGAAATCTCATCCCTTTGCTTCTCATTGGAATCTCTTCTTGGCTCACATTCCTCCTTCATCTCTTAATTAGACACCAATTTAGTGGCTCCTTCCGATCCTACTCCCTCTACCTTACAGTCATCTTTCTCAATTTTTCTTTTGGCCTCTGAATTCAAAGTATCTTGCCTTCTAAATTGTCTCCCCAACAAACAATGTGAACTAGATCCTACTCCTACTTCTCAAAGAATCAACTTTTCTCTCTCTAATGGTTACTTTCATCTGGCTTTCAAATTTTCTCTTGTCACTCACTGTCTAAAAACAAATTTTGACAAAGAAAACCTCTCTGATACCATCCTATCTCCAGTCTTTCTTTATTATCCAAGCTAACTGAACTGATATTCTTTCATATTTTCTTAAACTATACATATATTAATAATTGCAGAAATCTTGAATGCCAAAAGGGGCAAAATTTAGTAACTGCAGTGAATATAGATATTTGAATTTTAGGTTGTAAATTAATATGGAAAACTTTTTTAGGTAACATGAATAAGATAGTACACTGAAGCAGTAGTTGGCTCAGTGCACTACAACCTCTTGAGCCGGCCCTACACTCATGTGCACCTCTAAGTGAATCTGTCATGTTATGTATGATCCAGATCCAATGACATTTGATGCATGATTTTAAGGAAATTTGTTACAGAATTCCATGATTGAGAAGGCTTATATTAGTCTTTAGAAGCTTTCTTCAGTAGCTCATATAATTTAGCACATTTTCTAAGGCATTAAGATGCCTTTATAAAGTTTTATTAGTTAAAGGAATTGTGACTAAAATGTATAAATGCAAAATGCAGATGCTTGCATTCTGTGTAGCAATCACATTTTCTGCCTGCTTACTGCCATCAAGAATTGGCCTTTTATAGCTGAAATAAGTGGGGGTCGTCGCAAGGCAATTGCCTTCTTTTTTGGATGCTTTACTTGTTTGTAAAATTGATCAGTCTGTTAACTTCAGGCGGCTGGCTGCCATCAGGTTTGTGAAATTACCATGCAACGATTTCCCCTAGTGGAGATTGCAGAGTGCTGAGATTGCCACTTTCTCGTGATTGCAAAGATTTCCAAGTGAGCTACTCCATAATTTTTCAAGTAACAACGTGAAGATGGTCGGGATTAATTTGCGGATTGGGCACCCAGGTGTCAGATAAGCCCTTTTGGGCTCTTGGCAGATTGTTATTGTTTGATGAGGTCGCTCACCTCTGACTTGGCCCTGACATTTCGCAAACCTGATGTCTGATGGACGTAAATGAGAGATGTGTACTTGGGCCAACTTTGTATGCTGTGAATCGCATTGCCCCACTTGGCTATTGGTGACACAGCCCCAGTTGGGAATTTAAAGAAGTTAGAGATTTATGAAGGAGGCAGGTTTTTGATCCTCTCTGTATGCTGTTTGGGAAATTTTATTCATTAAGACTCGTGACCTAAGGTCATTTGATACCATACGAGTGGAAAACTTAAGAAGCTACAAGTGAGAGGAATACGAGAAGGAAAGGCTTGTGCAAAGTATCACATCCCATTCAATTTAGTTCGGTTTGATTGGAAATGTGCAAACACGTGGACCAATCGTCTCGATTGCTGCCTTAAAATTCATTCGTTTCTCTGTCTGGCCTAATCAGTTGTTTGGCTTCTGGCAACTAAGCAGTTTTAACAAGCATGCGATGCCAACTGCCTTGGGTTACTCTCTTCCAGTCATTGGCCACAAATCAAGTCTGGCAGTTGTCCTTCGTTGCCCAGAAGATCGACGACGAGCTTTTGCCTCGGCTTTAAGAGGGTGTTTGATTTTAAGCACAAGGCTATCAGTTAAATTAATTTTGAACAACGAAGTCCAGTGAACAGAGAAACTACTCAGATGCCCTCAGTTCATTTAAATAATGACAGCTACAGCCAACTCCGGCAAAACCAGTGATTTGGTGGCTGGTACAGCTGTCGAAATCAAATTCATTCCCACTCAGAAATTGTGTCCCTGCTGCCAAAATTTAGCCATTTATGATAGCATTTCGGGTTCAGCTGAGTCGTCGAGGTTACGTGCTCATATTTATGCCGCCCGTTTAGCCACCGTCTCAGAGCCTTATTAAATTCCTCGGCCGAATGCATTCACAGCCGCCATAGCTGTTAGTAGTAGCCCGCTCGCGTTCCGGATTCGCCGGTAATCCTATATTGAACAGTTTAGCCTTTTGTCCTGTGGTAACGCAGTCATCAAATACACCCAGCAGATTTGATCATTTGTTCTATGAGCCAGAAAGAGCGAGAGCCAGTCCGATTGATTCAAACATCTGTGGCCGCGAAGTAGTTATCGAGCACGCCACGCTGTAACTCATGCATCCGTTGGGCGCATTATGCTCGACGCCCCTAACGATCTCTGCTGCCGTTCACCAACTCCTTGGGATTTTCGGCCGATTTTGCCAACGCCTGGCCGGCCGCGCGTCCAAATGCCCTTTCATTCGGTTTGGACGTGGAAACAACGGGAGAATTTATAACTTACGGTATCGCCGTTTCTGCGGTTCGTTAGATCCTAATAGGCACTGGCGGGCTGTGTCCTTGGATGCTGGTTTGCTGGCTAAAATGCACTGCGCTCTGATGGTGAAATCTTGCATGGTTTTTGGGCGGGATGGTGCATAACAGGCTGGAATCGTCTCATTATTAGCAGTTGAGTTCTTTTATGCCTGCTTTTTTGGATAATGAGCTCTATTTGCTTCAGAGTGGCATTTCATTGAAAACTGAATGCCCGGCTGGAGCCAATATGCAATGATAACTAGCAACCAATGCAATTGCAGGTCCTGAACTTCAAAATATGTTTCTTCAGAAGTCAAATACCATCTGAAAGATTTAACTAGATCTTGTTGCAAGCAAAAACATCAGTTTGTAATTGACTTGTAGCTTTACATTCTGGACTCAGTCATAATGTACATAGTAATTTCAGTACCTGTATTTACTTACTCACTTGAGAATGAGAGCCACACAGTCACACTCGACCTCGTTTTTCCTCAGTGTTTTCATGGATTTGACAAATAAATTATAATAAAATAGGATGCATATTTAGGATGTCTCCTTTCTGTTGCTGTCTGTTATATCTTGAATAGGGTGTCTATGGTAATCCAGCCACTTTTTCACTTGGCCTGGTCTCAAGCAAACCAAATATGAAATTATGAAACTATGAATAAATTAATAAAATATATTGACAAATATCAGTTTTATAAGATGATGTATTTGCAACAGTTATTTAGTTTTAACATAATTGCTAATGTTTTTGTGCTGTGTGTTACAGTAACATAGTGGTTTCGTACTCATCTTTTAATGCACAGCATGCAGATTCAAAGCCTAAATGACTGTGTCACACAATAGTTTATGAGTTTAACCTTTGGCTCTGTTGGGGTTAGCTTCTAATCAGTATGTAAGATCCTGAAATGTCATATGTCTTGGAGTGAAGCAGTGGCAAGTAAATTCCAGTTAACTGATTCTCAGAATGCCTTAGGTTATTTAGCCAAAGAATCTGACAGCATGGCATGAAGTATGGTAATTTAGGTAGTTCTACATCTGATGTATGCGGTTCATGTCCAGCCAGTTGGAAGCGTCATCAACAACAAGCTGAAGGGCCAACAAACAGTCTGCCACTAAAATATATTTGCAGACAGGCACCAACAAAGTGCACCAGTGCCTGCACTGTGCCACAGCTGCGGGAATGATCAGTGGCTTGTCCCCATTTGATGAGGTTCTGTGCCCAGCAACCTTGGCTTGTCTGAAATCCGTTAGATCAGATCAAAGTCCTCATTGAGTCCTGGAGGACAGGAAGAGGGCTCAGTGATGAGGGAGTGGTTAGTCACATTCACTGCTACCCATTCATCCCTCCATGCTGAAATAACTGTCATGTATCCAAATGGTTTGTCCAACCAAATTGAACATCTTGAGGTGACAGGGATGCTCTGTCCTCCTGAACTTATATGGTCCTCGCCAAGCATCGTCCCCTTTAAGATCGAATCATGTCTCTTGTGGCCTTACGCAGTCTTGTCTTGTCGGCTGGGGCGGCTGCTTGTCTTTCGAGAGTAACAGGAACATGACATCACTCCCGCCCGTGTGTCAACAGGAGGGAAGGGATTGCTCACTCCACCTCTAGGATCGGGGCTAAAAACACAAGCATTCGTTAATTCCAGCTACATCGATACCTATGTGAGATAAACCAAATACATGCAAACTAAACTGTGATTAATAATAACTCTAACTAAATGTACTCTGACGTAATCTATACATAATTAAATATCCAGTGTCTATACAACCTTTAGCCTATATACTTATACATCATTGTCAGTACAACCGAAAGAACAAAATAGACCAAATTAATTAAGCTAAACTAAATGAATTACTCACACTTGCATGTGATCTATCTGTAGTTACTGTGGTTCAAACATACTCAGAATATACTATACATGTTTACGACTGGGTTGATCTATTCATCAACTGAACATATAACTAAACTAATATAACTAATATAACTAAACAATAGCAACCTAGGTTTAATGTCTCTACCTGAACCCTACAACACATTTAACTTCATTTAGTCTAACGAAGAGAGCGCTGTTGTTTAAGTTCTCTTAAAGTGGCACTGTATAATTTCTCATCACAATTAGGCTACAACAACTGGTCAGCTTCACACTAAAACTTCAGCATTAATATCCCAAACTCAACCTGCTGCCTTGCCCTACATACATGTGTGTATGTGTGTACACTAGAATCTCCTTATAACATGTTATAACACAAATCCTGATATAATGAGGTTGGAAATATGGACCCCAAATTTGGTTTAAATGCTGAAAATCACCCATTACAGCGCAGCCTCGATATGAGGCGGTTCTTAACGTGACTCCCACAGGCAGCATTGTAATGAGTTTCCAGCATATGTATGTATTTGAGCATGTGCATAGCACCGTATTTACTTCACAAAGGCACATCACATGAAAGAAAGGCTTGTTCCCTTTAAACTTTTCTTTTGTTTCTTTGGTGATTGGATGTTTTTTACACACTTGTCAACTGAGCAACTTTTCTTCCAGATGCCGGTTTTACAGAAGGAATAAAAAAAATTTGTTTCAGCTTAGATTAGATTTTATTAAAAAGGCGTGGACTTTTCATGGGCATTTTTGATGAATGACATATGTCATGGGTTTCCAGTCTGCAAGGAACTGATGATAACGTTTAATTTGCTCAAGGTTAAAGTAGCAAAGTTAAAGTGAGTTAGTAGGTAAAAATTTCACATGTGAAGAAGTATTGACTCCAAAATTTTAGACAATAGCAAAGTAAAGGCACAAGAGGAAGAGGACGAGCATTGCCTTAATCACTTGCTGTTCCATCTTGGATCAATCTTCCTCCGTCCGAAGCGCTTGCAGCAGCAGCAGCTGAGCATCCGTCGGTTGCAGGACAATTCTCGTTGAGGCCGACAGAGGTCGTAGCCGAGTGACATATACGCGGTGACATGCTGTGCCTCTGTGTGATTTACACTTGCACCTCGACCGCGCCAGTGGACGACGGAACGGATGCAAGAAATTCAATGAAAGCAGATGATTGGATTTATTGTAAAATCCGATTGCCGTGTTTCGGCGGCAGCGCTCGCTCGCTCGCTCTGCCTGCTGCTTGGCCGGCCGGGGCTGGAAGAGGCAGGGTGCGCTGATTTATCTGGCAAGGGTTAACAGGAGTCAAGTCTGTTAGTTCACAACTGAATTAGCGAGTGGGTTGAAGGCAGCACTTGATTCATCGATGTCTTACCTGCTAAGATGTAACAGGTAGGACATTTACAGGCAGGTAGCGGCTGCTTTGCTTTTCCCAAGTGCTCCTGCGAGGCATCTCAGATCTCTGTGAGCCATGGCCGTCAGTCTACATGGAAGGACGCGCATGCAGGACCGGCGCGTCCGCTAGGCGAACTGGGCGGCCGCCTAGGGTGGCAGAAGTTTGAGAAGGCAGAAAGCCACCCATGCATTACAGAAACGTACGTGATTCAGTAACTGAGTACTTGAGCTATCAGCTATTCTTTTTTTGTAATTATTCAATCAACTAAATGTAAATCCAGTGAAAAGCCTCAAAAGAGTGTTTTCAGTATGCCATCTGTTAACAATTTCTCATGAGGGACTTGGCATTTTACTGCAGGACAGAGGTCAATAGGCGATGCATATTGACTGCTCTTCCACCCAGCAAACTCTTCAAGGTTTTGTGAACAGCTTGCCTCACTCTTCTTTCCATCTCAAAATTCTCAATTTCTGATTCTGTTCTTTTCCCGCCAACTAGCTTTTCTGACGGTTCATTAAAAGTTATTCGGTCACTTGGACTTCAAACATTAGGATGAGTGGGTGAGATTGATTGATGTCCAGACCTCGTACTGGACATGAAACACCCAGTGTACCACACATCCCTCCGTAATCGGTGATTTCAAATGGCCTGACACAGTGATGTTCACCACTGTAATTTGCCAATGCTATGCTGTAACTGGTTCCAGTCTTGTCTGCCGATCTCCTCACAGCAGGTGCCATACCAATAATATATTAGTTCAGGCTACAGGAATGTAGGCCTATAGGAGGATCAGCTTCAGTGTGGTTGTACCATAGTTTGTTGGGTAGCTCAGTCATGTTTGGGAAGAAGGTGGTGTATAGGCAGCTGCTGATCAAGATTCTGATTTTTTTAGAAGTTTTAAATTTTAATGTTAGAGAATTACTTAAGATAAGTCATGGCTTTGACCAACTAATGGACCCAGTATGCTCAATAATGAAAATGTATAATAAATAACTATGGCCAGCTAAAGTTTTCAACATGCTCGAGTGATGAGGATAGATTTACCCATAAAGCACATGAGTATTCAGCTGCATAAAATGCATGAGTATTCAACTGCAAGTACAGGGTACTCAACAAACTGATCAGCAAAGTACGCGATTCAAACAAATACTCGATACCAGCAGCCTTAAGTGGCTATTTAAAAATGGATTTCTGTGGCAAACTCCTAAGAGAATCATTTAAATCTGGTATAACTTGCGAAGGGTTGCAGCATTCTGAAGTCTGCAAGAATATTTACTATGGCAATGACTTTGTCTGGTCTGAGATGAGAGTGCTAATGGACGGTTTTAAGCAATGGATACCTTGACTGTTGTTGTACCTCACATCAGAACAACGTTGGGCTGTCGGGCCTTCTCGGTGTCTGGTCCAAAGTTTTGGAATTCACAGCCCTTTTCCGAGTATTCTGGCAGTTCTTCGACATTATTCAGAAATAAGCTTAAAACTCGTCTGTTTCAGCTTTCCACGCACCCACTGTAGGTTGACTTCTGCTTTCTCTGATTTATTGGATGCTGAGCTGGCTTCTCTAATAGATTGTGATTTACTGTGATTTTACTTGAAGAGACTATTGATTGATGTGTTATGCGTTAAGATGGTGGTGCTCTAGAAACCATTAGACTACACTAGATTAAATTTTGAACTTTGCGCGAAGTGAGACTGCTAGAGTTGCCTTTGAGGAGTGATCTTAGAAGTGACAATATCTAATGCTCGTTAAACTGCTATACGTAGAATTCTATGATATTTTTATCCTTCCATTCATCATACTGTTTTGTATACTTCAAATATTCTCGGAACAGCTGGGTCTGGTGTTGTTGCTTTTCTCAGAATTCTACTCATTTCTTGTCTGTGCTTCATCCCACTCCTTTTCATCTGTGAGCAACTAGTTCAGCAACAACTACAACAACCAGAGCTACTACCCCCCCCTTTGGTTTCTTCATCAGTTTCTTCGCTTTCTTCATCTCGTAGAAGCTGTGTCGTAGTCGTCGTTGTCGTACAGGGACCGTTACTAGCAGCTGAATGGCTGGCCAGTGTTTACCGCCATTAGATGCCATCGCAAATGAGCGTCTGTCATCGTGATTGGTATTTATGTCCGAGTAATAACGGGTTACATTGTTTTTACGGCAGGCCGACGTCACTGCTGATGTTCTTCGGGTAAGCAGAAGCTATAGCGCACGACGGCCAGATATGAATGGCGACCGGTGGCCACCCGATCGACCGGCCACTGGCCAGCAGGACACAAAGACCAGACCAAGTGCAGTGCCGTAATCAAAGGGTTGATGTACGGAAAATTAGCGACAAAGGGCGGATGTGCCATTATGTGGCACGCTGCTAACTGGGGCCTGATTAGGCAGCGTAGTATCAATTACGACTGACTAATTTATTATCATTTTCTATAATTAGAACTCTCAACTCGGAAATTCGGTCGGTGGAAATTAAGAAATTGTTCTCGTCTCACATCGAAATAATGAATGACGAAAGTTTTTTGATGTATTTGCAGTGTTGTGTCTTTAGGAATGGGAAAAGTCGCTTGTCTAAATTAAAACTTTACAAATTTTTAGCTTTTCTTAATTGCAGTAGAAATGGTCAGCAGCATTGTTCCATCTGCATGTGATCGGTGGAAAAAGTTTGTGTATTAAGCTCGAATAGAGGTTGAAAAGAAGCTTTCTATATAAGGTCTGTTAGTGAAATATTGTAAAGTAGGCTTACATGAAATTTGAAATGCCAACAGTTGCAACACTTCCAATTACCCCTTGGGGGATAAATATGGTAATCCCTAGAGGTGTTGCATTAAGTCTTGTGTATTACATAAAATTGGTACCCATGATAGGACTGATAAGTGAAAATTTCTTGTAGCAATAAGAGTTCTTGCCAAGAGTCGGGTTATAAAATGGTGACAAGATAAGATTGTTGAAGTCGGCGTGTGAGAGACCTTTGTTGTGAGATAGTGTTGTCAAGATGATGTTGTTGAAATCTGACTTTTCCAGAAATTTCAGTACCGTAATGTCAATATGAGATTCTGGCAATGACGAGTACCATCTGAGGAGCCTTTGGCAGACAATGTAATGCATGAGATGCTTTTTGAGTAAGAAATCAAGTGGTAAGACCATCCTTTAGACTGCCAAGCAAATATCTGGGTGGCCTTAGAGGATATTTCACCATTGGTCAGTATAAGTGAACCTCTGCCTCCAGTTACAAGGACAACACAGGCTGGCTGCCGAAACGTCAGGACGTAACTCAACGTTAATAGATTGTTCCTGTTTCAGTGGTCACGTTGATTGATCATAATGCAGTTTTCGTTGTGGACGAAACCCTTTGGACATCATTGGCTGGCTCACGGCTTCCTTCATCGCTCCACTCCATCACGATTCTTTACACTCATTGAACACCAGACAACTGGACCGGCTTTTGTTTCTTCCCGTGAATCATTTCTCCATCTTCGCCCTCAGAGTCGGGGAAATGACCTGGAGAGGGCAAATTACTTGCTGCTTTCGTATTTCTGGTGGTTCTGTGGGCATTATTGTTTTCTCGAGTGCATATAACATAGTATTTCTGTTCTTGAGGTTTGACTTGCTCGTAACATACTTAGCATAACATAGCGTAACATAAAATGACATAACATGAGATTAAGTGGTTCACAAGACATTTCATCTGTGTTGGAACCACTAGTATTAGTTTCTTTTGAAGTGTTGCCTTATAAATGTCTAATTACAACTACAGTTAAACACGTTTTTGTAGATTTCAAACAAAGCGTATTAATATAATGTAGACATCTAACGGAGAACATCACCATCCTTGGAATAGTGAACTGGGAAAGTGTGCAGAGCATAAAGTGGAGAAAAGGGGAAAACAGACCTTGCTTAGCATCTTGTGTGATGCTAGGGTGCTGTCATTATTGTGACAGATAGGGAAAAAACTTGCCAACCATGGCAAACCTGAAAGATTGCCACTGATTAGTTTGCTATTGTTTAGTTGTTGTTACTTTTGCTGCTGTGAGCCTAAAAGATGGCAGCAAAACACTAATTGCTTTCATCTTGCATTTGTTCACCTATGGCAGTTGTCATTTTGTTTCTAGTGTTATCTGAATTTTATTGTTTAGTGTGTTTGGGGAACAGGTGCCATAAATTACCTAAATCAGTTGTCATGTGAATAATAATTTGAACTGAGGGATTTCGATGTTACAGCAAAATATGTGCAGAGTTTATTCCTTTTAGGGATTTAACAACACTCATAAGAGTAACGTCAGCCAACAACAGATGCTAATGTGGTAAAGACCTCAAAGACAAAAGACCTCTGACAAACAAAGCAGACATAACTGTTGCCTACAACTGAGCACTGTAGCCTTTTATGTTAATCAGGCTTTGTTAATTGACTCATTATGTCTACCAACATCTGGCAACATAGACTCGGGGTACATTTGAACGTGCTTTGAAGAAAGGGGTTATCGTACTGATCTTTTTCATATGGCAATCGTTTAAAGAAAACCAGGACAGGTATCTTTGAGGGTCACAGTCACGGATATCAGAGAACAAGTGGGCCTTTACTTAACTTACTCTGCATTGCATTCATTCACTCCTATTCCAGCAGCTTTTATTTATCGAATGGTGTTATGTGCCGTTGGCCACTTGAGGTGTAAGTGGCGGGCACATTGTAGGACTCGTATTAGTATCAGCCGGTTCGTTCCTCAATGCGCTGACGTGAAATATGAACATCACTGATTGGTACTTAAGGGTCTTACATGGCATTTTAACCCGAGGTCGTCGTCACCGATGGGCGAAATGGCGTCGCAGGCCACGGCTACTCGCGTCCATCACAGGTTAGACCGGTCACCCAGAAACACGGCCGCGGTCAGCGGACGGTCCCACGCGGCCTGACCAGCTGCGGAGAAATATGAAAATAATTCTGATTTATGGCTCACCGATTGCTTCCTGCGTGGCGGGGCCATAATGGAAGAATAAGGAGATTAGGCCAGCCATGAAACTGGTGCCGTGATCCCTGCACTGGTCCGATACTGTTAATGTCCAAGAAGCATCTTAAATTGGTCGGCTGTTGATGTCGTCCACCACCACCGGTCGCCTGCCGAGAATAAATCATAAACCACCCTCTCGTCGCATTATTTATAAGAGCTGGCATATCGCGTAATTTCTGGCCAGTGCAGTGTCGTCGGGCCTTCTTTCCTCACCAGTTGGTCCAACGGAGGCTGTACCGATGGATCGTCTTGGAAGGATGATTATTAATTCCAAGGGTTATGATGATCCTTTGTTTAAAAATGAATCAGTTGTCTTTAGATGAAATGCTTTAGCATCTGGCCAGCTGCCGTTAATGCGTTTATCTGTCAATTATATGTTGCCACACATGTTGTTTCTGAGTCTGTCTGCAACACTTTTAAGCCACTTTAAACAGGCGCTATATAAATGTTTTTGTTAACCTGCATGAATTGAACCCGATCTGAATGCTTATTAGTAAGCAAACTTTGTTTTGATTGTATCCAGCAACATATTTGAGTCATCAGTTCAGGGAATACTCTGGTTTTCCCAAGGTTGTCAGTTGTCAGTTGTCAGTTGTCAGTTGTCAGTTTCCATCAGCCATTCTTCTTCTAAAGTTCTTGGGTTTTACAGTATCATAGTTATATTATTTTCTAGATTAATACATGCATGCATGCATGTATGCATCTAGACATTGTATAGCGGATTTTAAGAACCTCACCTACTTTGTCTAAATATTACTATGAATAATCTTAACTTCTGTAGCATTAGATTATGACAATTGCTTTCTCATAGGCCTACTTTAGTTGGAATGGCTGATTCATTCTTACAACTAAGCGCAGTTCTCATCACGTGCCTATCAACTTTTCCATTCCTCTTATAGGCTTTCCATTTTCCCCAGACATTCATCTCTGTAGCTTTCATCTAACTACAGTCAGTTCGCCAGTTATCTGACCCGTTGCAATATCTGGGCAAATCTTTCACTTAAAACAGAATAGTGCTAATAAGCCTGTATTTCAGCACAGACTGACGTAGAATGTCAAAGTAACAGATCATTGTGAGTTAAATGAAACTAATTAAATTGGTATTGAAATAAAATAGCAATTGAATAAAAATGACTGTGAGAAATAATGCTTATTCTGTGTGCTGGCATTTCCAGTCACTTGATGGCTTCGCCTTTGCATTGTCTAACGATGGAAGATTTCTGTACATATCAGAAACGGTTTCCATCTATCTCGGACTTTCTCAGGTCAGTATTTCAGTTTGTCTGCCTTTGCTTTCTCTTCATCATTGATTAAGAATTGCTGTTTATATTTCAAGTAGGCCCTATATTTCATTTACATTTGCAGCTGAGTTAAAATGGCCAATGTTGCTATTTGTAAAAGCTGAAAGTTATCATGCATCTTCGTGGCAGAAAGGAAAGGAGGAAACTGTATTCTTTCATGTGGCTGTAAGACGTGTAAACAGGGGTCTTAGCCAGCCAATGAGCTCCAGCAGTCTTAACTAGCATCCGCTACCATTGTACCCTATAGAAATTCTTGAGGAACTTTTGCTGAAACCATGATAGAGTAAAATGTAAAGAAACAGAACTCCTTTCGTGGAACAGCTGTAATTATTCTAATAACTTGCCTCGCGCTGTTATCATAATAGACAAGGCATAAATCAACGGTCACTTCAAGCGAATCTTTAGTCAAAATTGTTATCCTTTGGAAAAGTACAGTCGAAATCCGTTAGACCTGGATAAGGTTAAAGAAATGACAGAATTCACAGCATTGGGCAGTGAATTGCAAAGCTTCGAACCACCACCAAAGCCAAGAACAACCTATCGATTGATTGAATGGGCATGGTTGTTCGGGATGGGGTTCGAATGTTCAGCCCCTCCGTGAAATTCTGGCGAAGACGCGGCCTTTCGCAAACGTCGATGTATCGGCCGTGTTTTATTGGTCCCCGGGGATAGTTCATGTTGATATTTTTCGTTTTCAAACACTTCACAGCTCCGCGGAAAATAATCCACGCCGTAAACGTCGTCGTCGGTCGGCAGGGGGCAGTCGTTGTTCTGATATAGGGCTCTTTCGGGTATATTATCGTCCCATTGCTACGACGGACTGCCAGCAGTTCCGTGTGTTTCTGCGCGCGCGCCATCGTCTAGCTCACATCAAAACAACGCAGCTCTGCTATCTCTTAATGGCCATTACTTGTCGGAGAGCTGTATCAGATTGCAGCCGACCTAAGAAGTTGCAAAATTTAGGAACAACACTGCATTAAACGCCACCACAAATACCCGTCCGTCCGTCCATCCGTCCGTTCGTCCGTCTCCTCGGGTGCATGACTCAATGGAGCGTTTAGCGGCGAGCGAGTTGGACGGTTTCTGGCGGAGGCCGTTCTTGGCAATTGCACTCGATCGGCATCCATCATTATCCGCGGCGGAGTCAATGCTGCGAGTCGTATTAGCGGCGCGCATGATGCATAACGAACTATCGTTGTTCGCGGCGGATGGAGCACGGACATGCAGAAACAGCAGCAGTAGCAGCAGCAGTAGCAGCAGAAGCGGCGGCAGCTGGGATAACGACTTTGATGCAAATGTCACTCGAATGGGCCTGACTGTTTTGAGCATCCAAGCCGCATGCTGACCATGCGTGATGAGTCCCGAGGAAAGGGGGCGCTGCGGTGTACGGCCTTTCTGTGATCAGTTTGCACGGAGTTTATTTTTGCAATCCAGATTTAGTCGCAGGTTTATCAGTAGCCACAACACGCGCCAGCTGTAGGCCTCGGCAAATTCAGTTGCAAAGATTGTGTTTTTGAGAGCGTTCCTGTCACACCGGTCTTCCTGTGCAGGAATTATTTTTAAATTACCATTTTAATGAGTCATTGTTTCAAAACTAAAAGCAGAGAGAAACCGCTAATTCTTCCAGAATGCTCAAACACTACTGCTCATTATTGCGTTGTCTGACATATTCTTAAAATTAGTGCCTTTTACCAACAGCAGACTGTTTTCCCTAGAATGCTCAAAGACATAAACTTTCTAGTGTAAAAGCACATTTAATGTCTCCTACTGCAAGCAGTGGGTGTTGATCCATTTCCAACATTGGGGGAATACCTTCTTCTCCTCACTTCTCTTATGTCTCTGTCCACATATATGCTGTGCTTTAAAATTATGAAAATATCTGCTGCAGTATTTTACAGTCTGCTTATTATTTGGTTAGTATTATTACTGTTACTTTTTGTTAAAGAAGAATGCTCCCATGGGATGATGCAAACTTTTGTTCAATAGAGTGTTGATCTGGAAGAGCTAGTACCGGTATTCAGTGGCTAGTAGCCACACTGATGGGCAGTGGAACAGAAATACAGTTTTTTGTCTCCTTTTGCTTTGCAAGAGCAGCATTGAAATCTGTGCAGCTTAAGTGAATGGACCAAGTTTTTGGAAGGTCAGTGGGGCAAAGCATGTAGTATGTGGGCAGATTGGTGGCATTTACTGCAAAACTTTCTTAAGCTACAATCCCGGCCTAGCGACCGGAACAACTGTAGATCCCTAGAGTGTGCCAAAATTATTACCTAATTTCACATTCCAGCCAGTTGCTAAGCCAGGCAGCTGCCACTTCCAGGGTATTAGCTCACACCCTGAATCGAATGGAAGAGACCAGCTGGACGACTTAATCATACCCACGGGTGAAAAAAGAGGCATGTCAGCAAAGGGACGTATTTCTGCCTCTCTTTGTAACTCTGAGACATGTGAAACCAAAGTTTCTGTTGCATGGCAGCTGGTCACTCCTTGCAGCCAAAGAGATGGTGAAATGTTAACAGGGCTGCACTTGCCATAGTTTTCCAGTGAAGAGTGACAAGCAAGACCAGCACTGACCCTCATACATGAAAAATGCAGGAATTCACTTCTCTCTCAACCTGAACCTTGTGGTGGTCATGTTCCCTGTTCCATGCCAATTGACGCTTCTGCTTTCATCTGCATTCAAAATATTCACTTTCTTCCGGGTTTTCAGTCATCTATAACTAGCAAAACAGATTCACTTTTTCTGCAGACTATTGGCCACTTACATTCTAGCTATTGGCCTCCAGTGAGCCTGAACTTTGCAGGATATGTTCCCTGTCATTAACCGGTGCACACCTGTAGTACTGATACATAGGTAAAACAAGTGCATCAGCAAAATTTGTGAATTTTAAGAAACATCTAACCATGGACTTCAGCCTAAACTTTGTGGGAAGTGCCCTCTGTGTCCGCCAACCAATCCCTCTGGTGTTTGGGCATCCAGATAACAGACAAGTTTACACCAATATATGTGCTACCATGTTCCTTGTAGTGATGTCAGAATTGTTGCTACTGAACTTTAAGTATTGGGTACTATACATCCAGGGTACTATAAATCCAAGGAAAGGAGGACTTGGGATGGCACATTGTTACCCTCAAGAGGATTTGAGTAAAGAGTATATAGGTAAGGGAAGTATGCTTCTGAATTTGATGTTCAAAAATGCTGACATGACCATAAGCGGTCTCAAACCCAGAAATTGGGTAGGATATATTCCTCTGTCCAACAGGGATCAATACCTTTGACTGCCATATGGTTTCGTCGAGTTACTGTAAGATAGATCAGTTCAGATTAATCGAAACAGGGCAGGAACTAACTCAACAGGTAACAAAGTGACTTGTTGCAATTATAAAAGATTTATTAAGATAGATAACGCAAGCGAAATAATAACAAGAACAGACGAGTACAAGAGAATACAACTAATATATCTTAAAGTTAACAGCAAACTTTATGAATCTATAGGAAACATACCCAAGATTCAATGTCATCAGTCAGTAACCCAACGATTGTGGTCTCGCACCCCAAAGTAGATCAAGAATCTACCTTTACAAACTAACTAACTATTTAATAGCAAACGTAACCGGATCTCTGTTGCTGTGAGGGTGCAGGCAAGTGTACAATACAGACTTTAGCTTAGGCCCAGAAATCAATTACTTTACTCAGTTAACCGCTAGGGTAGTACTTCTGAGGAACCGTCAACCACTAACTGTAATTGCTAATGAGTCGCCCGAGTGTGGCCGCTCGCAGCCAAGCTTTTTCAAGAACTCTGTTACTAACTTATTACTTGGTCAGGACTTGGCCGAGATTTGCTTGACTTGCAACAATTAACCAATTAATTACTGAACAGCTTCGACAAGGAGAGTGGGTCAACTATAATTGCTTTTCCAGTAAACATGTTTAATTGCATTGGAGGTCATCTGGAACTAAACACAAGAACTAAACGCAATCTACTCATCATATGAGTAAAACTCATTCATATAGCGCCTGCCCCAACAGCTCTTATAATGCATGTGATATTACTACAGAAGGCCACCTCACTGTCTCATTATTGACCACAGCGAATGTGTTTATTACCAGACAGAGTGAGTCTGTGAGTTTTCTGGCTGCATTAATATCCTCTGTTTTGCAGCTAATACTTTAAACAATCTACAGTTGTCTGAGGTTTATCCATATTATTATATCATTATGCCCCGGGCCACACTAGCCTTTTACTTTCCAATTTCCTGCCTCTGTTTGCTGTGGGTAGGCCATAATACTAATAGAAATTTGTTTGATAATAAAGGTCCAAAAATTAGTGTAGTCTTTTATACTAATCAAACTTTGCTTGCACTGCTGTTGCTTCTTTTGCTCTTTAGCCGAAAGATTCTTAATCTGCAGTCTCTACCTCTGAACACAGTCGAAAACATAGTAAATCATAAATTGCCCTACTAACGGTATGTGAAAACTGTTAGTTACTGGCTTGCCTTCCTATATCAAGACTTGGTGGTAGAAAAGGCGTTTGGTCATAAACCTTGCTCGGCGACCTCCAGGGATTGTCGGCGTAGTTTGCTGACTGGCGCAGGTGTACCAGCAAAAGGCCATTAACTATCCTTTGTGTATAGGCACTGAGCTGGAACTAATTGAAATTTATCAAACCTAACATTATTCAACTGGAAATGGATGGAAGAAAAGTTTGGATTACTTGTGATATTGACTACTCCTGAGACAAATAGGGAAAGGTTGTTTTGTTCATTGAAATTTAGAGCTGCTTTCAGTTATGGAAAACTATTTTGTTTAAACATGCAAAGTCCCACATGTTGCATGTAGATGGTCATTAATAGTAACAGTAGCAGGACAATTTATATAGAGCCGTAATACGGCCCAGATGGAAGAAAAAGGCACTGTAAATGGGGCTGTTTTAGGCAAAAGTTAGTGATGTGTTGTTAGCATACTGGATTGTCAGTAGTAAGGTTGGGGGTTCAGTTCCTGCCAATGCTGAAATTTGTTTCATGATTTCCACTCTACTTGTGCACCTTAGCCAACTTGGCAATATCGAGTACACTGAACTCAGTGGGAAGATCAGACAGTGAGGGAGAGGACTTGCCACCCACCACCCTTATATGCTGAGGCTAAGAACATGAAGTTGCTAACACTTCATGCCCATTGTTGCCTCTCATGGCTAGCTTAACGAACTGCTTTTCTCTTCTTAGTTTCACCATAATGTTGCGTAATGTAATCAACACCCTGTAGCTCTTTTGGGCTTAAGACAAAAGATGTCTCCAACTAACCTAGACCGTTATCATAAAACGTTATGAGACAGTTCTTGGTGTTTGCCAGACTATTTCACAATGATGGACATTTTAAAATGATTTGTCAGTTTCAAGATAATGGCGGTTTTAAAGTGGTTCAGAAGACCTTGGTATCCGTTACAGACGGAAGGCAATTTTAGAATACCAAGGAAGGCAAAGTATGCTATAAGTTCTGTACAAGTTTAGAATGAATGAGTGCGATCATCAGGTCACTGTATGTGACATATTGAAGAGCTTTTGGTCCCGTAGTAGGTGATAGGCAACCTGTAGGATGTGGCACGGATTCTTTTTGTGTTTAACTGACGTCATCATGCTCGTAAGAAACCGAAATGATATAAGATTTTCTGGAATAAAAGATGCCCGGTCGAAGTGTCGCGCGGTCTGTTGTGACAGCTGCAAAGCCGATGAAATATGTTCCGATACGCGTTCGTCGTCGTAGCCGTGCGGCCGATAAGCCAGTGCCCGGCCGACATGTCAAGTCGGCACGGCAGCCATGCGTTGTATATGGGCCGCGTCAGTTGGGAGCAATCAGACGTAGGCGAGTGAAACCAATTTGCAGTAAAGTAAACCCGGAGAGGGATATCTGTGGTTGTGTGTTCATCAGTGCATTCACCCAATAGTATCAACTGCCTTCTGCTTGGCCATTAATTGGCCATGCACTGGCCGCGTTTTCTTCGCCAGAGCATTCACTGAGCACTGAATTGAATGTTTTTCCGGTCAGTTAAGAAATCCATTGAGCATTATGTTCGTCTGATCAGTTTAGAAATCCAGAAGCTTGGCATTCTTTCAGTGAGCATTGAATTTTATGCTCATATGGAGTGATAAGAAATCCATAAGCCCTTCATAACAATCAGTGAGGACTGATTTCTGTACAACAACTAAACTAAATTATTTCAACATTTCTGTACAACAACTAAATTATTTCAAACCTTCTTAGGTTTTGCACTCTTCTTATGCAATAGCATCCTACTGCAAATCCATGCTTTGTGCAACACAAAGCACATTAAAAAAATTATTTCGAGTTCTATAGATTTTCAATTTATTAACCAACCAAGTACATTGCTAGGAGGCAAAAGGCTTTGAAAAGAGACTATGTTCATGTCCAAATTTGCTAACACATGCTTAGGCTACAAATTCTCTCTGTTCCACTGTAAGGAAATCCGCATTTGATATTGTATATGCATGTATTGTGCTCACTGAAACACAGACTCATAAGGCATTTTTCCTTTCCTAGTCTTTCAGTTAATGTTGGGCAGCAGAATTTATTCAGTCATTGTACTTGGAACCCTGCTCAGTACGTTAGATTACCCAACTGTAGTTAAGGGAGTTGGTTTCTGTCGAATCAGTTTATGATACAGATAATTTTGTCTTCAGTTAAATTAAATTGGATTTCTCCTGTTCTTTGTATCATACTTTCTACTAAGATATTGCTTTGAAACCTCGGGATAAGATTAATCATTTAATAAATCACTGGATAAGTAAGCTATATAAGCGATTTGCATACTTGTAACAGCAATTTACTTTTCCGGAATGTATAATTATTAAAATCAAGAGTAATGACTGAAGATGATGAATGGGAACTTAGATAAGTGCCTGGATAAATGAGTTGCTGAATAAGTCAGTTCAGCCTCTAAAAAGCTCCAGGAATGGTGGTTGAAAAAGACAATTCAGATGAGTCACAAGATAAGATAAAGTTAAACTGACTGCATGGGCAGTGTGATGCATGTTCTTTTCTTCTTCCAGGTGGAGATGGCTGGAAGTAGCATCTTTGAGTACATACACGGCAACGACCACAAGGAGTTGGCTGAGCAGTTGGGCCTGAATGCTCCCAAGAGCACCTCCTTCCCATCTCCACATTCTGGAACTTCCGATGAAGGTTCCTCAACCCCGAATCCGCCAAGATCCTCCACTCCGACATTGTCAGAAAGAGGTGGTTGACAATGTGCTAGTCTGAAAATGTGCTGCATGTAAATTTATTGAAATCGGTTTATAAGCTGATAAAATGTCTACTTTTCCTGGAACTCACACTGACATTCAAAGCCCCTGGATTAACGCCAAGATTCATTTCTGTATTACCTGAGCACCTTGTTTCTGCATATATCACCCATATCATCACCATTATTCATCTTTGTGCAGTTTTTTATGTGAATTATCTTCTCAATTCATTAGGTTCACGTTTATCACCTGGTATCCATCACTTCATTTTCACATCTATCAACTGCGCATAGGGACGCCTCCTCTCCAAAGCCTCGGCAACTTACGCAAGAATGAAATATTTATCAGGATGAAGTTGACAGCGCTTTGTCAGAAACTTCCACTTTGAGATTAATAGAAAGTGATTATCACAGGCATATAAAAACTGGCTTACGTGGGATGTGTGCACCAGGACTAAGAATAATGTATGTGCACAAAGACTTTTAGTCAATTTCTTTTGTGAAACCTAGTTCTTTTAAAGAGAGCTCTTTCTGTGGATAGGCACAGTTTCTGCTCATCTGTTACACTTGTGTTGCATCAATACACCTCAGAGGCTGAAGGATATTTTGGCAATACCTGTGGTAAGCATGTTAGCCTTACAGTTTACATGGCTAGCAACGAATTTTCAATTTTACATGATGCTCTGGGCTTTCAAACTAGATTCTGGAGTGGAAGGCAACTCCAGTAGCAACCGACAACCCTTTTGCAAGGAGTTAGCGGCTTGCCTCAGCACACATAGCATAGGCTTTATTTAAGCCTTTACCATTTTATAAGAAACCTGTTTCAGAGATAAATCGTAAAAGCTGCTCAAGATGCTAAATAAATGTCTGGTCATTTATGTTATGATAAGCCACTCAGAGAAATTATGTAATGACTGACATCAACATGTATAAGACATTGAAATGATTTCTGCTCAGAGTAAGCATCTGCTCAGCTGTACTTTTACTGAAGATCTTAAGAGTTCACTAAGATATGACACTCAATGCATCCAAGTGTCCATAGCCTTTACTTTACAAATGCCAATTCTTGGTGGCACTGCAATCGACGATGTTGTTGGCCCAGGTAGTGGGGTCATTACGGAAATTATTATTATTGAGAAAATTTTGATTGCAATCAAAATCACACAGAAATGCAAATCATATTATTGAAAGGAGCCCAGTGAATGTGGCTGTATCAAATGACCATGACCATCCTCCATCTGCCCTCTCTGATTTGTCTTCATTGTCTTTCAAATCTCAGTTCAAGGTCACACTGACCGATTACTAATTATTCAATAGGATTATCGCCTTTCTGCTGACTCTGTCGCATTTGACTGACCTTCTGGAATTATGAGGCTTTCAAATATGTTATGGGTTGCATCACTGATTGACAGATTCTTTGCACATTAACAAATTGGCATTATAGAAGTTTATATAATTTGATTAAGTTTAAAATGTTCTTCCTTACTTTTTTCTGTATTAGGGAAATGTTGTTTGAACAGTTCACCAGATGTCAGTGGTATTAATGGCAACTTGTAAGGATGGTCCAGTATGCTCATCTGGCACTCGTTGATATACTTCTTTTGATGTGCATTTGTGCTTGCAGTGCATTAATGCATGTAAGAATTAAATATCTAGCTGTATTACATTACATTTGGAGGGTGTTGCTGTGTCTTCGTTGGAGCCCTATCAGCTTCAAAGGCCAATTTCCTGGCCTTCTTATCCAGGTTCATCTTTGAGGCCGACTGAGTGAAGTGATTAAATGATTGAGATGATGATGATGATCCAGTCTTCTTTGTTTCCTTACTACAGTTGCTGATGCTGGTGACATTTCTGCTACTGAGCAAGATCGATATGACTGATAATGAGCCTTACACAAAATCTGTTTCATGTGTCTTGTTAGGAGGGAGACCCGCTGTGTGAAATTCCTTTGCTTAATTTTCATCTGCGGTCTTCTGCTTTTGCAAAGATTTTTCCAATTTTTACCCAGTTCTTATTTCAACACCATTTTTACTCACCTGCGTGCTTGTTTGTGTGTGATCATTTTCCGTAGTTTTGTCACATTTTAGTAATTGTTGGGCAATGTTCATTTTGATATGTTCATGAATACTCCACTTCCTCAGGTAGTGCCGATTTCTTTTCACTTTCTTCAGAAACTTCACTGATTCGGGTTTTAGCAAAATTATGCCACATATTGACCCATTTGTTGCACACAGACCTTAGACAAGTCTTTAACACATAATTGCCAAGTGTCATCAGCTGTGGCCTACCCACTAGATATTGATATGTAAATCCAAGAAAATAATTAAATGCCTGTGCATTAACTATGGAAGTTAAGGCCATCTGAAACTGGATTTTGAGTAGCAGTGTGCCTTAAGTTTGAAGTAACTTCAAAAACATTTTGATACAGACTTAGATGCAGTCTGGTTTTTCTAGTGTTGCCCACCAACTTTTCCGGTATAAGGAGGCCCATCTTGAAACTCCAACATGCTCAGCTTCTATTGCCATTTCATGCCCATTTACACAGTTGATTATGACATGCAAATAACAGATTAAGTACTGTAAGGTAATGATCGATAATTACAAACCTTTATCAGCAGTAATCCTTGGACGTATGTTGCTATGGTTGTTGGATCTTTCAGACAGCAATCCTTTCCTTACGAATTTCATAGCTTGACAATGAATTGTCAGTTTCGCATGATGCATTTGTAACCTGGACGCGGAGGTGAAAGGTCGCCACTGGACAGACGGCTAAAGAGAGACTATGAGAAAAACAGGCAGTAAAAGAATACAGACACTGAAGCAGAAAGACATACAAAACAAGGGAGCAACAGACAGCCAAAGGGACAGACAGACAGTGGATGATGCCAGATGCTGTTGATACATTAGGTCTAATTTGTGATTATTGGAGCCTGAATTTAGTTGTATTCTGTGCGTCTTTCAGTGTCCATAATGAGTCCAAATCCCTCGAAAGGCTATGATCGCTGCTTCTGCATACGAATGAAGTCAACGCTGACCAAGAGAGGAGTCCACTTCAAGTCATCAGGATACAGGGTTCGTTTGTTTGCTCATTCAGTCTCGTTAAATGTTAGTCATAATATGTTAATAAAGTTACAGTAATAATTTATTAGGCAGTTTATATCTAGTGCTTGCTGTTTGCAAGTAACAGTTTATGAACACCTTTGTGAAGCTTTAGAAAGTGCTTTGTAAACACCATGATACATACAAATATATTGATATGTGGTGTGATTGTTTTGATCTATTCTAACCTGGAAATTTCTTTAGCATCGTCGTTATAATGCACAAGGCGTCAATCTAGGCAAAATCACATTCCAAAATTATGATAAGGCCCAGAGAATGGAGGACAGGCTACAGAGAATAAGCAATCTGAAAAAGATGAGACTTCGGCACTAAATTAAACAACATCACAGAACATGGATTCATTGATCAGTCAGTTGATAGATCGATTAATGCATTGATGCTGGGTATGATTAAGGTGCTTTTAACAGCTTTACTTACTGTGCAGGTGGTTCAAATCGTGGCACATCTGCGACCGCAGATCTCATATCCAGTGGCCCAGAAGCAGTTGCCACCTCTGCTTGGGTTGGTTGGGATGGCGATCGCCCTGCCTCCTCCCACTATCACTGAGCTAATCATTGACAACGATATGTTCATCACTCGTCTTAGTCCGCAGTTCAAAATCACCTACTGCGAACCCAGGTACAGACAATCATTGCTATAATTTCGTATCGGCATTGGTAAGGTCAGGTGATCGCCACTTATCACATGCTACTGGAAGAAATTAATCCCAAGAAAAATGATGTGTATATATATATATATATATATATATATGTATGTATGTATCAATGCACTTAATATAGTGCTTTTTAAATACCTCTTGAAAGGTACTTAATGGATCATTCGTCAATTGAATCACTGCCAACATTCTACAGGGTATTATTATTTCTATTATATTTTGCTGTAATTTCATGCTATTATTTCTGTCATATTACTATTATTGATGAGTTTTATCTTGAAGTGGCGCTTTATAAGTTTTTGATTACGATTACGATTTATAGGTGGCAAAAAAAGCATTTTTCTTTCACCTCTATGTCTGGGGTTTGAATCCTGTTGTGCCATGTGAAATTGACAGCTAGTCGTCAAGCTGTGTAACCCAGAAGGAAAGGTTGTCGGATTGCTGTTGTCATGTTTGCGCTTTACCCAAAATATCCTTCAACTTCAAGACCACGTCTCTGAGACAACTGTTGACAGAAGCGTGTAATAAATGAGTGTTTACCCTATCTTACCTTGCCTTTATTGTTTTTCCCAAATGAAAGAAAGCACTGTAATATTTATTGTTGCTGTTGCTGAGTTTTCCATATACACGTCAACCTACCAGTTCAAACTTAAGGTCAGCATCACGGCCCAGTTGTTTGTCCAGTCCTTCCAACCAAAGCTTTTTGTTTCCCTTGTCTTTATTCTCATTTCGTGAACTTAATAAAGACTCATATGTCTGTTTTTGAATCCTTTAATTAATTACTTGGTGCAGTACAACTGTCTGATTAATAGTTGTTTCAGTTGCATAGTGCGATACTTTGGACAGTATTTATTGTCTGTTAAGCAGAATTGCTGACATGATGGACATCACTTCAGAGGATCTCGTCAACAAAAATCTCTATGACTATTGTCATGCTGAGGATCTCCAGAAGCTGAACAAGGCCCACACGGACCGTAAGTCCAGGCCTTATGCTTTGTGTCCCTAGTGAACATGTTTGCTATGCTGTCACTTAGTTTTCCTTTTACACAGAAACAGGTGCTGGGTTTAGACTGTGGAAAGGTGTTTCGTGGTCAGATTTTGCGTGGAAATTGGTAGGGTGGAAAGCAGCTGCAACAGACTTTTCACTCTAGACTGAGTTGTCATTGACTGATCGATTATAGTCTATAGTCTGGGTGTTTCTGTGGTGCTGTTATTGTAATGCACAAGACGTTAGTCAATGGTCACTTAAAGACAAAGAGAGCCACAGCTTGGTGAAAAGGTCCAGTGCAGTTACCTTAGGGAAAGCCGTTGGTGAAGATTGTCTAACTATTCTTAAGCATGGATAAGGCTTAAGCGATCTGCTTAAAGACTCGGCAGAGTGGCACACTGACAACGTCACAGTTTAATTTTTTAATGTTAAGGGCATCAGGAGTATCAGACTTCTTCCCTGCCAAGCCACCTTCTTGACGGACCAGTCTTTCTCCTTCAGAATCCTCTCGAGTCTTCTGAGTAGGAGTCATCTTCTCGTCTTGAGTGCTTCTTCAGATATCGTTTTCTGTGGTTTTACGTATTGTCCAGAGGCAACATGTTCCCAAAGGCTAGCTGCGTGACTTTGGCTAGCTGCATAGCTCGGACTAAATGCGTGACTTTGGCTAGTTAGCTACATCAGTAAGCGCGTACGCCAAGGAAGCCTCGGTGCGTGAGGATCCCAGGTTCGCGTCCCGGTCGTGGCTTATTTCAGAGATTTGAATCTCGGGCTAGTACGGTCCGTGCGCGGAGACCTTAAATGGCGTGTAGCGGTGGTGAAGGATCTCACCCGTGCGCGGGTGGAATCCATATGATCGCTTTAGAAAAACGTGTACAATTTTTTAGCTGCATAACTCGGACTAAATGCGTGACTTTGGCTAGATGCATGACTAGGCCTGCTAACCCACTGGGAGACTTGGTCTACGACGCGTCTCAGCCGGCTGCGCCAGCTTGAGTGTCTTAGTCAGTTGGCCGTATGTCCAATCCTCCACTTTACCTAGTGCTTTTTTGGGGTGCAACTACGAAGGTCGCAGAAGGTAGAGAGATGAATACCCCACCCCGATTTCCATCTGAATTGTTCTTAACTAAATCTACCCTAATTTCATGATTACGTATGAGAAAGAAAGGTTGTGCAAAGTTCCTTGTTGCCTTGTTGATGTTTGAATTGCCTTGCCCCATACATGTCTTGGTAGAAGTTGATATTTATATAAAGAACCTCTTAGATGAGTGGGAGTATACGGCCTGTATCACATCAGGATCCCAGCTAGTTACACGGAATGCAGTGGAGAGTGTCATTTGCTTACTGCTGCTGCTGCTGCTCTGTGGTGGTATCATGGATAGACAGCTGAGCATCCCGGTGCTGATTGTCATTCACTGCCAGGCTGCGCATCCTCATTGGCATTCAATGCGCAGGTGATCGCAGACTAATCAGGTTTGATCAGCGCCGTGGCCATCGCTCACTGTGCTTTCCTGTGGGACCACTCGGTGGCCCAGCCTTCCATCATATCCTGCTCCAGTATAATGCACAGGTCTGGTCATTTTGCTCACGTAAAAGATTGACATCTGATTGTCGGCTGCCGAGTCTTTAATGTGTGACATTCGACACTGATCCGCACAATTATTGGCATTCTGCAGGCACCGAACTGGCCCCTGCACTCACGGTGCTTCCATCCGCCGCCGCCTCCTCCTCCTCCATCACTGATTTGTGTTTTTTAGAGTCGCCTGCGACTATTACTTGCAGTTGTTTGACTTTGCTTTTGTCGTCGTCACAGTGGATTTGTTGATTGCCATGGCGTAATTGAATTCCTGAGAGGAGTCTGCTTGTGTTGTGGAACTTGTTTCTTGTCTTCTTGTCTCGTGTGTCTTCACCTATCTGATATAAATTGCTTCGTACATACTGGAATTTCATTAAATTATGCAGCAGAATGTGCGCATTGTTGAAAGCTATGGCTTAGTGACATTTTTCCTTCTTTTCCGTTGTTGCTAACATGCTTAATTGGTGTATATTTTTGCACTTCGTCTGAACTGGTTTCCGAGTTTCACTTACAATTCAAGGCATGCATTTGTGTTTTATTAGAGCTTTTCACTTTATCATGATGTCTTACATCATCTGTTCTTTGGGTTTCTTCCTCTTGTAGTCAGCATTAGTTAGCTGAATAGCTACATCATTGCATACCCACTTTAATCTGGTCCACTGAGTTGCCACTTATCTTACCCTTAACAAATGCAGCATTCAGAGGAAGACAATAATTATGGGTGGCCGGGTGGCAGCCTCAGGGTTCATCTCAGTTGTTGATAGAGGCATGTTACAAGCTAATGACTATTTGATATAATGATATAATATATGATGCTCTTGCTCGTGCTGTTACCAAAACCCCCAAACACCATCACATCACTCCTGTTCTTAAATCACTACACTGGCTTAAAATACCTGAACGAATCGAGTAAAAAGTCCTATCACTTACATACAACACACTTCAATCTTCCCAACCCTCCTATCTTTGTCAGTTATTTACAATACAACCGCTTCGCGCAACCCGCTCTTCTTCTGCCCTAACACTTCTCCGCCCTCCAGTCACCTCATCCTTAAAATTTGATAATCACTCCATACCTCATCCTTAAAATTTGATAATCGCTCCATAGCCATAGCTGCCCCACCACTCTGGAATAAACTCCCCCCCCCCAGAACTGCGACAGTTTTCGGACCCATCATACAAACTCACCGATGCTCCATCGCTTGCAATTTCTGCTTTGGCCTTTCACTCAAAACTGAAAACATTCCTCTTCCACAGATCCTATCCTGACACCCCTTCTTCCTCTTATCTGCCTTTGCTCTCCAGCCCCAAACATCACCCACCGTAGCTGCCACGCTGTCTCTCTGCCTGACTCTTGGATCTTGACCCGGAACCGAACCCTTTTGCCTATCGATTTTGTTTTGACTGAGCGCCTGTGAATAAGCTGATCCCCGCGGCGGGGCTTTCGTTAGGCGCTGTAGAAATCTTGGGATTACGATTACGATTGATCTGGGTCTCGAAATCTCTTTTGGGTTAAAATGATCTAGTGACCATGGCCGTAAAGCCACAGCTTTCTGTATTGGTCCGCCTTAATCTGCCTTGTGGCCTCCTCCCTAGGGGTTTTTGTTGCAGCCTTAGGGCTCTTCTGTGTTTCTGCTCTAGTGGAGCTCTGCAACATGACAGACGAAACACACCCTGCATTCTTGGACAACAGCAGAAACTGGTATGCTTGGCATGCTTATAATTCTTGCTCTGATCTCCTCGATTTCATACCATGAGCCTTTTCATACCATGAGCCTACCGTGAATGGAAGGCACTTTTGCAAGAAATCAGCCCATCACATGTTATATTCTGTGTTTGTTTAAAATAAATTACTTTTATTTGGCAACAGTGTTGAATAAGGGACAAGTACTGACTGATTACTACCGACTGATGAATCGACATGGCGGCTACGTTTGGATTCAGACATGTGCAACCATCATATGCAACGCTAAAAATGTTGAGGAACAAAACATCATCGCCATCAACTACGTCCTCAGGTTGGATTTGAATACCTACCTTCTTCTATGCCTTCTTCTGTTGCCCAAAACTTATGTCGGTTATTGAAGATCTCAGTTAAACTGTGCCTTTGTTTGTCCGTGCCTTGCCTCTAAAGGTAAAATGGTTCACTTGGGTGATGAAAGCTGCTTATGGAGTGGCTTGATGAAAATGTTGGGGTGGCTTAAGCAGTAAAACTCTAAATGTTTGAGGATTTGAACCCAGTTGTCTTATTGAAGTTTACATTGAATCCAATCTAATATGGAAACTTCTTTAACACTTATCATAATGCACAAGACTTCAATCGATGATTGCTTCTAAATAAAACTGAATTCCAATTCACAATCTTTTTGGTTGAACTACTTTTGTTAAATGACAGTTTGTAATAAAGGAACAAGTAATTAATTTTTAATTGTAGCAGTTCTTAGAAAATATATTGAAGGATTTTGCTTGATTTACTAAAACTTAAAATGTAAGAAATAAATGCTGTATTTAGCTCAAAATACCATCCGTCTTGTATAAATACCATCCTTCTTGTATACTGTTGCTCAGTGTATATTTTGAACTAATTTATGTCAAAACTGAATATGCGTGAAGGTACTTTCTGTTCAGTGAACATGAATATAAAAAATGATTACATAGGAACAGCTGTGTGAACAGTCTATAGGAGTGTCTTAAAAGGTGCTAAAAATATTCAGTTGTATATGTGCAACTTATTTGCTACATACCACAGTGCATTTAGGATGTTTGCAGTGCCACTGAATCTGTTGCTTAAAGGTGCTATATAAATGCCCAGATGCATATAGCTTGAAGTTCATCACCTGTCAGACAAATTCTTCATTAGATGAAATAATATTATTGTCATCCATCATGACATTTGGAGGTAGTATGTTGTTCTCTGCTATAGTTTCATATGCTGCTAGCAGGTAGTATTATCCTGGGTTGCATCTTATCTGATTGGTCAGCTTTACCTCTCTGCATTGAGGTATTCGAGTGAAATTAGCAATTTGTTGTTGAGCCATAGTCAGAGGTCGTCTTGTCAAATTGCTGTTTCGTGTTTGCACTTCAGCCGAGGGTTCCTTCTACCTCTGACGTTCTCTGAGTCATGCTCGGAAGCAATGTTGTGGATGAACATTTATGCGTGTACTCATGTCAGATGCAGTTAATTGAGCAGTTACCTTATCATACATTTTGATGTTACCATGCTTAAGATTGTAAAGGAAGGTAATTGCTATACCATACCTCATTCTCTTAGCGCACTTTACTATGGCTGATCTTACCTCATTACATTATGTGTATACATTACCCGGATATGCCTGCCATTCATTACTCTACTGTACATTACCTTTAATTGATTTTGCCTTGTGGTGTGTTACTGTTTGTTGATTGGATTGTTGTGTAGTGGTGTA
This sequence comes from Norana najaformis, assembly GCA_964023275.1. Taxonomy (NCBI): domain Eukaryota; kingdom Metazoa; phylum Annelida; class Clitellata; order Crassiclitellata; family Hormogastridae; genus Norana; species Norana najaformis. Next base: position 30,556,683 of record OZ029916.1, on the reverse strand, counting down.
GAGTATGCAGGATGTGTTATGAATCTCGATCAGTACCGTGTGCTGTCAAAAACGGAACCAGACCAGTTGGACCAGACTGAGCCGCAGTCAGGTAAGGCACAGAATTGATCCATCTATGCCTTTGGCATTTAGCAAACATTTTTTCTTTTGATACGAGGTAAAGGTAGCAGTTGTTGGCATGACTCTGTAGAGAGTCATCAGAAGCATGGGCCAGAGTCTGAAAGAACTTGTGGCTAAAGTGCAGAAACGACCACAGTAATCCAATGGCAAGGCCCCATTTTCCCTCCAGTTTGCATTGGTGTTCATTTTCTGACTCCAAACATGAAAGGATGAGTTGATGCAGATGGCCTGGTATTCTATGGACCCCATCAAAATACTAAACATGCTCAGCACTGCTTAGATTCTCTGTGCATACCAACATTATATCCACAGTGCCTAGCTGCCATTTGTCCTTGTCAGTGCTAAATATAATGTGAATGTTTGTAATCAAACATTTATATAGCACCTGCTTTTTGTCAGCAATCTGTGATTAACCTCAAAAATGCAATTTTGGTGGAATGTAAGTTTGCCTTCAAACTAGATATACCCATAAGTTCGACGTTAGTTGATTCCTCGTGATAAGGACTAATGTCAACTTTACTAGTCCTTACTTGGTGGTAAGAACTAACATGTGGGACATTGCACTGGGTCCCAGCTGTTGTCAAAATTACATGCAAGATGCTCCCTCTGATAGTTGGTGGTGTGGTCCTAGAATGTGCCAGTGATAAATGGATTCCTGTCTGTAAACGAATACTGAACTTTGCAGCTCATGTGGGCCTTTTCCAGCAGACATAGAAACCCGAAAGGTTTCTACAAAGTCCTATGCAGATATCCAGATTATATATATATATATATATATATATATATAAAAGATTTAGCTAGACTGATATAAGCTATTGAGTGCTATATGCAAGTCCATTAATCTCTACATCTGAAGTTCAGATTCCAGTTTACCGTATAAAATTGAAATTCAGATTCTTTTAGTTTGTGCTTCTTCATCTGTTGTGTTTCTTGGAAATTGTAGCTTTCAAGTTGAAATATGTTTTTGCTGAAATACATAGTTTATGTAAGACACCAATCTGACAACTTGAACCCTAACCCTGATTTCAGATGGTCATGTGGATCCAGACAGAAGCACTGCATCTGTAACACACAGTTTGGAGGATGAGCATTTTGGTGGGCGCCTTGGACCTAAGCCAGCCAAGGCTTCATGCCGGCTGAGTCTGGCATCAGACGTCATGACTGGTGTTGACTTTGACCGATTCGGATCACCACCGGTTACCGAACGTGAAGACCTTCTGTGCTGTCCAGAGGAAGACGGTCATGGTTCCAGTCGGACGGAACTGTTCCCTTGCGACCGCAACGGAACTACGTTGGGAAAGATTCAGGCAAAGGTTGATCTCAAGAACTCACGAAGAAAGATGGAGAAGCCGCGAAAGAGGAAGCGGCTGTCTGATGGAGATGTTGAAGCAAAGGTTCCAAAAGTTATTGCTGAGAAGGCTTCCTCAAAGCCAGGAATGGTAAATACCGGTGGCAGTGAAGAACTCAAAGCAAAACCAACAGCCAACAAGAATTCAACTGAATCTGAAGAGCTGCTGTCTGGCCTTGGAGCAGGCAGCAGAAACTCAAGCGATATTGTAAGACGGATCAACTCGCCCACTCCAGAAGATCTTTCTACTGGAAGACCGACTGCTAGTCCAGTAGAAGATGGATCCTCACCACGTCTCCAGACCGAATCTCCGGTCCTCATGACGAATCCTAGTGCCGTACAGAGCACTTGGCTTGGCTCAACGCCAAACAACTCGACTTACTCGCAGGACGCAGGAACAGGTGCATCATCAAGCTCTGTACATGATCTCGAGGAGGCCATGAACAAACATCTCCCGGCACAATCATCCACGTCTAATTTGGACCATTCGGGATCGTCTTCACTCGGCTACGGACCCCAGGTCCTCGGGTTGCAGAAGCACAAGTCTACCATTCAGTGGATTGGGGCACACAATTCGCACTCCGCTGGATCCGAGCTTTCAGCCTCATCACTGCTTCGGTCGCTTTACCCCAATCGTGAGTCAGTGATTAGGACTAATGTCTACAGTTCACGACCGCAGTACTATGACATCCAGAACGCCCTGCTGACGCCACCTGGGGCTGGATCAGTTGATGTCTACAAGGATTCATTTGCTGCTGTTTCTCTGCTGAACCATTCCAAGACCCCACCAGACAGTGGCGGTAGCTATGGCGGACTCACAAACTGCTACTCGTCAAGTCCGCTTGGCATTGGCATGCCGGCCAACATGGCCGCCAACATGGCCGCTGACGCTTACGCCATGACGCCGCCGTCATCCGTGTCACCACAGGAGAGTTACATGTCGCAGTTTCTTGACCATTTGCATGCCGACCGCGCCATGATGCATCAGTACTGTTCCGGCACCTCGGGCCGTGAGAACTCGCTCACTATGCCGATTCGACCCCAGGCATACTCGCTGCCTGCTGCTGCACACGGGACGTCTCAGCTGGCCGCCTATGAACACTCGATGCCGTATCATGCCACAGGTTATTATTCGTCAAATGTTGGCATGGCAACCTACAACTACGTCGCTGGGAGCAACCCTTCACATTATCGGGACGCAATGAAAAATGTAAACTCATGGTAATTCCATGACACAAACAGTTTTGTGGGTTCTTAATCTAGGAATGTTGAGAGGCAGTTGGCTACAATGAAATTGGTATGTAGCTCTGCAGATACTATGAGGAGATTACAAGTTGGGTCAAGCGATGCTTGTATTATGAATGGTAGTCAAAAATCTGTTGTTATTATCTTATTAAATAGCCTGTAATTTAAACTGAACGGAATTTAGTTTGCAGACAATCATGTAACAAAAAATTATGAACTGAAAAGAAGTTTTAAATGCAGTGGACATGAGTTTTAAAGGCTTAAAGATGTTCCTTCTGTATATGAATTGAATTTTATTTTTAAAAGGCCTTTTGGCAAAAAGTTGCCGGTGTTGGCATGAATGGTTGCTGAGGCCTGATACATTGAATGTAACCCAGATACCTGAACTGGTTTGTTGTGTGCATACTGAGTACTGCTTGACTTACAGTTTCACTCTGTATTTGTTTCATGCTGGAATTGCACTGAAGGAGATGAAGGATTTGAATTTATAAACATTCGTTGTAAATTAGGCTGTGGCCACCAAGTACATGCTACTTTGTAAATATTGCCCTGACAATGTATAGTAATGTAATACAGGACTTATAAAGGCGTGAAGAGAGAGATCGTGAAGGAAATGGATTCATTAGCAGAACGTAGAGGGGATAAGGTAGCACTTTCCCTTCATCCAGCATTCTGAACTGGATCCAGCTGAAGCTGATTTACGAGAGTCCAAAAACCCTCCACCATAGACACTTCGACTGACTCAGACAAAGACTTAACATCAGATAAAAACTTAACATCAGATAAAAACTAAATATACACGAAAAGACAAACGGACAGATAGATATGCAGAAAAAGACGGGTTGATGCCCCAAATGACTGGTTGCAGAACAGTGATGCTGTTCAGCCCCATAATGATTTCCTATAATCAACTTGTGACCGTATCTTGGTCATTTTGCATATAATCTGTTCTTAGATGTTTTCTGGGAAAAGCATCTTTGGCAATTGCAGTTAAGTTAATGAAACTGAGCATAATAATTACAGTCTAGCAAAGTGCTGTTAAACTTCTTGACAACGGTAGGAAAAGCTTGAATGAGTACTTCAGCTTAGCTTTTTGGCCCATTTTTGGCTGCAGCCATTGTATTTGTAAACCGTGTCTTCTTGGGTAGATGATCAAATAACCCCTATTGGCTGGTGCCATGTGTACATATGTAGAGTATCAGCTGTGTCCTTTAGGCCTCTTACTAATTGTATGTAATAATATATAGTATTTGGCATAGGACCTATGTTCCCTATATATACTTAATATATATATATATATGTGTGTACAGTAGATGTGTATAACTTATATAAACTAGGTAGTTTGAACTGATTCCATTGTGAATAGCCACACTTGTACACCATAATCCCAAATTGATGGTAGTGTATTGTCTCTTTGTCTGCCTGTGTGTATGTCTATGTGTCTTCCTGTTTGATGTGTCAGTGTGCATCTGTGTCTGTCTGTGTGTGTGTGTCTGTGTCTGTCTGTGTGTGTGTGTCTGTGTCTGTCTGTCTGTCTGCAGTGGCTGCTTATTATTATCATCCCATTCCTTATACCCTTGGTATTTTTTATATTTGATGCACTTCAGTTTGTTTTTCATCGTTTAGTGATTTAAAAATTATTGATTAGAATAATTAATAAATTTGTTTAATAATTAGTTACAACAAATAAATTTGATTATTGTATTATCCTGAATAATATTTCTGATCTCCTTCCTTAAGTCGTTTGTTATCTTCTTTGGGCATTTAATAAATTTTTATAACTATACAAGTAATTTTTTATTTCAGATTTGTGAATAGAATAGGTAAAACTATTTCATCAAACTCCCAGTCTCTCTTGCCAATCAGCCGATTTTAGAGAAAGTGAACGAAGTTTATGATGGACTTAATTTGAGGAAATTCACAGTTAATTGATATTTTACATATGCTGCCTCGTCCAATCACCAGATCAAAGTTTAATGCAGTTGTTGTGAATGTAAATCTCCGAATTTTTTAGCGCCACACAAAAAAACCGCGTCAGGGAGACCATCTTAAACAACGGCGCTATATATCAGATCAAGTCCGCAAGAGCCAGGTTGTTTAGTCAGTTTCGGTGTCAGGTCAGAACCAAGAGGGGGTCAAGTCGAAGAGATAACATGGTGCCACGGTGGAAATCGTGCGTGATGGTGATCATGGGATGGCAAAGTACTGGAAGCAGGATAGGGTAGCTTGAAAACTTTGGTTTCCAGTCTTGAGTGAAAGGCTGCAGGAGAGAGGGCAAGCGGAGGAGTGCTCTTATTCACAGGGAAGAGGGAGATGAGCGGGCGGAGGTCTTTCGGGAGTTCGTTCCAAAGAGCTGGTGCCGCGTAGGTTAAGGAACGGTTGCAGAATTTGAGATGGCAGGAAACTAGAGGCCAGGGTAGAGAAAGGATCGTGTGAGGAAGAACGAGCAGATCAGGCGGTTGGATTGTGAATAGCTTGCGAATGTAACAGGGTTGAGAAGTTTCAATGGCATTGTAGGTAAGAGATACAATTTTCTACTGGAGCCTTAAAACCATGAAGTGATTTGAAAACTGGGTTATATGGTGGTGTTTGGGTGACTGCATGGGGCAAAAGCATTGGTTGTGACAACCAGATGCTTGCAAAGTCAGTACATATGATACAACAAACGTGAAAGCATATCGCCAAAGTCACTACAGGCAATGTCGAATTGCTTGGACATGTTGGGAACTGGTGTCCACTTCCACGAACCTCTCAGCCAGACGATGCTGTGATTGTATCTGGCTGGATTTGTCTTCCTCTAGGTCCGTGTCTTGTCATGGCCAGGAATGCTTAGAGTGCTTCCTAGTTGATTCTTGATTCCGTGCCACGAAAAGACTTGGCTGCATCACATTACATTAATCGTACATTAATAATGCCGCCGAGACACTTGCGAGGTGTTCTGCGACCAAGATGTCCGTTGTTATGCGTCTTGTTCATACACTGTAGATAGAATAGAATTAGATAGAATATTTCCTCATAAGCTGAACTAATTCTTGTATTTTTTGACTCCTTCTGTGTCCCAGTCTGTGTTTCGGAATTATTTATTAAATCTGCTTTGGATTTTGTGTGTGCCTGGACGGTGCTTGGTCGCATATCATCGAATCCCGCCCTCCATTTTGAATCGGTCCCGTTTGGGCAGCGTCAGATCCCAGAGTACAATGATGTATGCCACCTACAACAGGAAAATCTCGGATTTCGTGATGTAATGATGAGGCAGTCTTTGAATTGGCGTCGACCGTCAATAACTTAGAAGTTCTACGACCAACCAGCCGACTACAGTAGGCTACGAATTCCTGTCGTAATCTCGAGATTTATACAGCGCCCAAAGAAAGCCAAGTCGCGGGAACCAGCTTATTCACAGGCACACAGTCAAAACAAAATCGATAGGGGAAAAGGGTTCAGTTCCAGGTCAAGATCCAGGAGTCAGACAGTCGGACGGCTACGGTGGATGGTGCCTGAAATTGAAGCGAGAAGAGAGATAATGGGAAGAGGAAGAATCAGGATAAGATTTTTGGAAAAGAAATGTTTTCACTTTGCACAGACCTGGTGGCCCTGAGGGGTATCCGGACGTTGCGTCTTCCTTCATCTGCGAGGGAGTGCCAATAGGTGAGCTAAACCGTGTGCTGCGGACTTCATTCGACTGTCAATGTAACACGGACCAAGAACTCTAAACATGGTGTTAACTGTCAACATTGGATGGGACTCAGTTAAGTTCTACGTGTGTGCGAGAACACGTCAGTGGTGACTTGCATTTGTCTGAGCATTACTTGGTTACAGATGTACTTGTTCCCAGTGAACTTTGATATCATTTAGGCCAACGATGATCGCTTCGAGAGGTGCTACAGAGGACGCCATATAAGCTTAATGTTCGGTTAAGATACAGTTACGATGCTGCAAAAATCGACAGTTATCAAACCTTACCAGAAAGTAGGCCTACCTCTGCATAAAGTAACAGCTGTAAAATATTTACTGTCTGAAATGCTATTTGTATTAGTTGTCATCTTGCTCTTCTGCAACAGTCCTCTGTTTCAACGCCTCACACGACATTGTACTGTTGACCCCAAAGATATCATAGTCAGTGGCGTACATGTAGGCTACTAAGGAAATAAGGGGGAGCGAGTGGTCCCAAGGGCGGTAAAGTGGGGGCAAAATGAAATTCTTAAAGACATATATCATCTGTACCCAAAATTTTAATAGTGATAACATGAAAGACGATGAGAGCATAGGTCCTAAAGATCCAAACCAAAGATTGTGCCGATGAAAACTTCAGACTCGATAGGCTTACTGTACAGATAGTTGTTCTCTCTCGCTCTCGCTCTCGCTCTCTCTCTCTCTCTCTCTCTCTCTCTCTCTCTCTCTCTCTCTCTCTCTCTCTCTCTCTATCTATCTATCTATCTATCTATCTATCTATCTATCTATCTATCTATCTATCTATCTATCTATCTCTCTCTCTCTCTCTCTCTCTCCCCCCAGAATATTGGCGATGGAATGCGTCGATAAACGTTATTTAATTTTATCGATTGTCTGCTCTAACTTTCGTTTCTTGCTAACGAAGCCTATGCCACCTAGCGAGCGCTATTGAACAAAGAAAGCGACGCCAATCGAGTATCAGCTGAGGTATTTTTAAAACCGACCATATCACCACCTAGCGAATATTCCCAAACCTAATTGAATTACTTATGATAACCAACCAAATGTCAAGCGCCAGCTGCGATCAGTCTTCATAAAGTGAACGCATTTTGGTAACCAGTAGGCTACCAAGTGGAAACTATTGAATTAAGGCAGGATCTCGCTGGTGGCACATCCCGTTGACCCCAATATTAATTCCGAAGAAATGTGTAATTTAGTCGGGATAGGCCTATGAGCCGTTTGTTTGGAAAGATATAATGAATTCGGAGATATTTTTGCATCCGAGTCCGTTTCTGTTGTGCTTATTGCGTCAACCGTGTGGATTTTACTGGTTTTGGATAATTTCATCCATGCCGACGATCGTCATTATACGGCCACCGCCGCCATGTTTTGGTTGCACTAACAACGAGCGTCAGGGATTTCCACATACTTCATCCGTAAGCCTACAACTTGAACTGCCAAGATGCCAGCAAAACGCCTTCTCTGGCCAAGAATCTCGAGGCATTACTGTAGGCGACAATCTTCTGACATCGGACATTATGTTTGAAATTCGGCGTCGTCTTTGCGAGCATCAATCACCTACGATGAACTTGCCGTTCTTCGACTTGTATACCATCATCAAGCGAGAATCATAATCGCTCATAGTAGCTGCTGTGGACGGGCCGTTTGGGGCTTTTTCTGACTAACAGTAACAATAAACTATATATCAACTACGTAATTTAGAAAATGTAAGCGCTTATTTGACATTAATAAAAGCTTACTTACTTGCTTACTTACTTACTTACTTATTCCATATTGTACAGGAAAAGGAAGGCTTTTTCTTAGACTCCTAAGCCAGCATTGGTCAATAGAGTTAACACTTCAAGATCTTAAAAGGGCACGTAGCTAGTCCAACTTAGAACTTGATGTATCGGCTTTGGTAGGTTTCTTAAAAAGGGTTTATAAATGTTCAAACACATTTCGGCTATTTCCCAGTTCTGAGAAAACAACAATGCTTTCTGGCCGAGATACCTGCAGTTTACTCAGCAGGAACAAGCGTTCTACGCCAGCGTGCTGCGCACAGCCTGTTGTAGGGTGCTAGTCTCAACGCTACAGGCATTCCCGGAAATATCAGCTGGTCACTCCCTTCAAGCATACTGAACACTGGTGATTGGGTATTTCCGTCAGATTATGTGACTAAGTAATCAAGACGGCGATAAATTGCGGAGAAAGAATTCTAAACGGGCTTCGCGATGAAGTAAATAACTGCATATCGTAATCGTAATCGTAATCGTAATCTCGATATTTCTACAGCGCTCAACAAAAGCTAAGTCGCGGGAACCAGCTTATTCACAGGCGCTCAGTCAAAACAAAATCGATAGGCATATATGTCGTCTTTCCGTATAAGAGCTTACTTAGTGCGGCCTATCAAAGTAAAACTGTTGCTGAGCCATGCAACCTGCAGAGAAAGTTAGTTGCCATCAAGGACGGATCCAGAGGCCAATCCAGACATAGTTCCATTTGATTTTGAGGGCCACGCCATTGACTTGTCCCAACTTCGACAAGGGTAGCACACAAAAAATGTGAAGTAGATAACCTCAACTCACCTCACATTAACCTACATTATCTTACATTACCCCTTCTCACCTCACCTCATCTCATATAACCACATCTCTTGTGACTTCAGCTAATATCAGCTCATCTCACCTAACCTTACATTTCATTACCTTACCTTAAATTACCTGACCTCATTTCACTTTACCTCACATTACATTATCTTACCTGTCAATACCTCACCTCATTCGCCCCACTGCCACAGTCAATGCACAATGCTTGTGCCACCTCGGAGAATTTCTTTGGGGCATGATACAACGACAACGATACCACCATCTCCTCCATCTCCACCTCCTCCATCTCCATCTCCTCCATTTCCATCACCTCCGCCGCCAACAACAACATCAGAAAGACTCATAAAGCTTTCCAACGCAACTCCACCCGCTCCAATAGAACGAAGTTGTTATAAGCAACATCCTTCTCCTGGTCCTCTTCATCCTCCTTTTCTTCTTCCTACTCCTTTCCCCCTCCTTCTCCTCATCTTCCCCTTCGTCTTCCCTGGTCAGGTCGCTAGACTTAACGAGGAGCTCGAAGGTTAAAGATTACGGGTCTACTGCTGCTGCTGCTGCTGCTGCTGCTGCTGCTGCTGCTGACGAGGCCTCTGCGGCGGCGGCGGCAGCAGCAGCAGCAGCAGCTGATGCTGGCTTCCGAGCGACGGCACTGGCGGCATCCGTCCGTTAACGCCTCTAGCCTAGGCTATAATTGTTCTACAAATCTCAGTCGCATTCCATCCGCCGGGTTAAACTAAGAGAGATACTATAAAACACTCAAGGACCCCACCACACACTCCGCAGTGCACACCCCTTTTCCCCTCCTCCCCTCCTCCCCTTATCCATTTTCCTAGCTGATTACTCTGTGCCTATGAGTTCAGCAGACTAAACCGTCATTCAAAGTCTTCGCTGGCCAATCAGAAGAGCCTGAAGACCTGAGTGACAGCTTTGCTGCACATTACTCATCCAATCAGAATAGTTTTGCTAAACCACGCCTTGGGTTGCTGAAACTGCTGGAACCTTTCTCCTCGAGGGGAAAGGTGTGATAATCAGTGCTAATCGTAACATTACATCCGGATTATTGTCACGACAAATGCCTGATGATTAGCAGGCGATTGTTCCACAAATTCCCAAAAGTTTCTGTTCAATTGTCAGAGAATAAGGAGAAGGAGGACGCGGAACTGGGCAGAATTTGAGTCGCCACGAAGAGAGATCCAGGGAAAGGGAAATTGGAGACACCGATCAACAAACGAAACTAATCGCGATTTGGCAAAAGAAACTTCGCGGCACAGGTCGAATGGGTGAGTTGTCTAAATAAGTTCGTCTGCTGCATGTGACAGCAACCAACGACAGTAACCACCAGACAGACAGACAGACAGACAGACAGACAGACAGACAGACAGAGACAGACAAACAGAGAAACAGATCCAGATCAAGAGACTATCACCAGTCTGTCGAGAAAGCCGAATACAATTTTATGCCTTCATTTATTAAGCGCCACTATCATCAAGCATCGGTTGACTAAGCATCAACCGATGCCGCTGAGCAACTGTGAGTAAAGGAGTTCCTCAAGGTCCCTATGCACAGTAACCGTCTCAGGCTCGAACCCGTATACTCTCCGCGTTACAAGCCGAGCGTTCTATCCACTCGGCTACCGTGACCCCTTACCTGGTACAGAGAAAGACACATAGAAAGGCAGGCAAGTAGGATGGCTGACAAATAGACTGACAGACAGGCAAGCAAACTGTCACTCACTCACTCACTCACTCACTCACTCACTCACTCACTCTGTGAACGTAAAATTGCGCCGATTAATCAGCAAATTCAAGCTCGTGTTTGCACTGGAAATTTCCAAGACGTCACACTGGGTGCGTCTATCTTTCACGCATTAATCACGTGCTTCTAACCCGTGTGCGTCTCTGCCACGCATTTAATGCGTGCTGGGGTGGTGAAGTCGGCTGGCGCGCAATTTATCACGTGGGAGGTCGCGCGGGAAACGTTGAGAACGCGTTGCGATGAAGCATGGTCCGATGTGGGGCCTGTCTGAACTGGTCTGCTGTCGTGAAGGGAAAGAGCCTATAAAAGCAGTCGCAAATGCATAGTAGATGAGAAATTCAGCAACTGCCGTACTCGAATGGTGCTAGGCCCAGACCTGGATAAAGCCAAGAGCGACGCTCATCTTCTTTATGACACAGCGTCGTTAAACAGAAGCTACTGCTACTACTATTGTAGAAGAGAGCGCTGGAAAGATCTTGTAGCATTAATCTGCCGTTTGCTCAGTTGATAGTTTGAGTAACAAAATGAATGATTCGTACGTGCTGAGACTTGTATGTCGACGATTCAAATATTGTTCATTGAACAGTCCGTTTATTTAATTAAACATGTCAAAGATTGTATGTCTTTCCTCGCTTTAAAGCTACGCTACAAATCGGGTAAGTCAACGGTGCGAAAGCCCAATCGATTGGTAACTTCGGAAGGTTGTTGACACTCACTCACTCACTCACTCACTCACTCGCTCACTCTCTCACAAACACACACATACACGCAAACGCATGTAACTGTGTCATGTTTCATGATAACTGATTTAAGGAAAATGAAGATACCGACAATTGTCAATATAGGCATATGTCAAACTACTTTTGTGCAATCTATTCTAATCCGGTCTTCTATAGCGCAGCTACATAGGAGTGCACGAAGAATTAATCGATGGTTGTACTGTAAGTAACACTGAGATGTATGTCAGAAGGAGTCAACTCTGAACAATAATCCCTGTAGTTGTAAGGCATCGGCTACCGTGCATGGAGCTCTTGCGATTAGGCAGGTGTCGTGTATATACTGGTCCTTAAAGAAGTAAGGCAACTGTTTTGACGCGAGACAATGCAAGCACAATGGCGTAAACTTATCTTAATTACTATGATCCCAATCAGACCTAGTACCCTTCCTGCAGTGTACAACCCCCACCCATTACGTCTGTTAATGTGTTTCCTGCACTAGGAAAGATATGTCACTAAGTCAGATACCTCATATGTCATGATATGCCCTTATATATCTCACAGGGAGAAAAATAAACAACTCGTCTAACTTAAGTAAATGCTTTGCATATGAACATTTTATTTATTTATTTATTTATTTATTTATTTATTTATTTATTTAAAGAACACTTATATAGCGCCCCTTCAAGAAAACTACTCAGAAGCGCTCCCAAACCAACCAACATTTGCCCGAAAGTTACTTAAGCTACAATTAGCATATAGGCTTATTATAGTTTTCACAAAGTACCATTCTAGACTTGTCTCAGTGTCTTTATGGCCGATCTATTTTACGTAAAGATAACAGTAATAAAGATGGTGCTATAGTATACGGTGGAAACCGTGGGTATAGCCTACATGTTGGTCACGAAATAGTGCATGATCGGATAGCTTGAAAAGTTAGTTTTACAGTCTTTAGTTGAAGGCTGCAGGTGACAGGGCAAGCGGAGAAGGGTTCGTATTGACAGACGAGAAAGGGGGATTAGCGAACTGGCGAAGGTCTTTCTGGATCGACGACGCGTATACACGTTAAGGAGCTGTTGCAGAATTTGAGAGAGAAGGAAACTGGAGGCCGAGATAGAGAAAAGTACGAGGAAGAATAAGTAGACCTGGGCAGCTGAATAGTGAATAGCTGGCGAATGCAAGAGGGCTGATAAGTCTGAAGGGCATTTTGAATAAGAGATATAGTTTTGTAGTGGATGTGCCCAGGAACCTTAAAACAATGAAAAGATTTGAAAACTGGGGTTGAGTTTTGGTATTTGGAAGTTTTGGTCCTTCAAGTTAATTCAGTCATACATTTCGTGTGTGTATATATATATATATATATATATATATACACGAAATGTTCGCTACTTCATTTTTAGCCTCGGCACCTAGATCAAGGAACCAGTCTAATTCATGGTCTGCATGGTCTTCCCATGGATTTACACCGATAGTTAAAGTTAAATGTATTACCGTCCATGCAGGCGGGGATTTGAATGCCCAACCTTAGCGCTTATAGTTCAGCACGTTAACCACTAAACTAACGCATACACCGTTTAAGTTAAACCAACTCTTTTAGCCGAATGTACCTTGTCTTATTTTGTGAGTGCTTATAAACCTGCTGCTTAACAATGTCAGCATTTCATTTTCTTATGACTGGTTTGACCTGCATGCATGCATTGCACAGGTTAATAGTAAACGGTGTTCCTACAGGTGGTTTTCACCAATACAAACTCTGTTAAAGTAAAAATCAGAATTTTTATTATATATATATTATACATATACGCAAATATATCGAGGATATCGACCGATTCTGTACTTTGCATGTGCATTATTTTAGTGGCGCTTTCGAAGTCTCCAGGTAAAATTAGACCAGTATACAGCGTATTACATTACAGAACATTAAATGATGGATTTAAGCACAAGCTTGCTATTTAATAGAACCGTTATAGCTTTAACTTTACTTAGGTCTATACAGACGTCTGTCTGTATGAAGCTGTTACTTTACGTAACAGACATACACGCCTTTCGAGTACTCTTAGTAGCAATGTAAGGTAAATGAATTACATGTATGTACAACATATTTCACTGGCTGCCCGAATTACAGGTTTGATCTCGATATCAAGGTTTCGCTGTTCCCTGGGTCTGATGGTATCAGTCGGATAATGGCACCCGCCGAGTTGTGGAGCGTTGTCGTCCTGTTTAATTTTATCTGGCTGCAAATCCCTTCACTCTGTGCAAGGCAGGATCCAGTGGGGCAGCCCGGCACCCATTAAGTTGCTCCCTCCAAACCGGTGGCGACGAGGTTTACCAGCAGAAACTGTAAATAAATTTATAACTTTTGATAACCAAGTCCATCACGCAATTAAGACGTCATGAAATCGTAGTAAAATTCCGCGCTCTTTCTCAACTCCTGAATCGATCCACAGTGATTCCGAGACGCAGAGAAAGGGACCAGCTGCCATGGTTAGCCCCTTGACAAATCAACAACGTGTCTTTTCTGTGGGTGTGCCAGCAGCTATCTGAAACACCTTCTGCCTGTGAATCCGCATCCTCTTCTGACAGTCGGGAGATTATGCATGCATCCGTGAATATCTTTTGTAACTGAACCGCTGGGTCAGCATATCTGTTGGCTGGTATACGGATATAAGAAATTCTGAAGGCGCTATAAAATGCTTCAGAGTAATTTATTTACATGTTCTTCTATATTCTGATGTTGTAGCTGTTTCAAATGAGTTCATCAAACGCATAATAATGATAACCGGACGAAAGATAAAAGAATATTGGCAAAAAGCCCTATAATGGTTCTTGCAAGTGGGCAACGGATAAAAGTCATAACTGTAACAAATCTGTAGCACTCCTTTGGCGCCTGTACTTCATAGACGTATGTTATCGATTACGGATAACGCGATTGATGAAACGTCAAAGATCATTGCTTAAATGTAGGCCTATCAGCGCGAGCGGTTACTGAAAGCGCAACATGGCGGTTGTGGATGGGCGCGCTATAGCAACATGAGTTTCTGAAATCTCTTAGTTGTTGATTCTGATATATTATAATTAAGGGTCCATGTTTCATATGCAGTTAAGACCGAAAGATTACCGTCTGATAAACAGACTGCGAAAGTATTAAACAGATAAAGATTAAGCATATATATATATATATGATATGTATATATGTAAGCAGTTTATGTATAGTCTATATGTAACTGTATTTAATATGTGTAGAAGTGAGTAGATTATGTGGATGAAGTGAGAATGTATGCGTAATCGTTTCCAGATGGTGCGGTGGCCTATAGGTGAGAAAGGCTCTCTGCTGTTGCAGGCGGTGTTGACATAAGCAACTGCAGTTAGATGGATAGATGGAGTTGTTGCTGCTGCTAGGGCATCAGCTGCTGTTTGAAACAGGAGATGCTTGATTCAAGGCGTGGGACAATTCCAATGATATATGTATATATGCTCATATATGCGCAGCAGATATTTACCCATGATATATAGGCCTTCACACATATTTATGCATAATGAGTATACATATATCTGTTGCGTGAAACATTAAGGGTGATTATCATTCCTACCCATCTTATACCCCAATATGTTATGCAATATAGGCATATATACTCATATACTTGCACATAATACTTCATGGCTATGATATAGCCTGTACATATCATAATATTAAAACCCTTTTAAGGAAATGAGTCGCCTATATATATATATATATTATATATATATATATATTATATATAAAACTGAAGAACTGGTCTTTTCTCTTTAGGTCACGACTTTTAAAATTCACTGTGCATCTTTTCCTTGTGTTTTCATTTCTTTAACAGTAACTGCTAATTTAATTTCTGTCACTGTGGTTACGGCTGCTCCACTACGTCAATTGCTTTTATACTGCACATTACTCTTATTCTTGCTCCTTACCAATTCTGAGGGAGACAGATCTGTTACCGGATTTGCACAGGCATCTCTGTGGTCTGCATGGTCTGTTTTCGAACTTGGCTCAAGGCCATTCATTTTACATGGCTCTGCTTTTTCAATTCAGTCATACATGCTGTGTGATACCAATAACATTATATTTTTCGTCCTGGGTTGAAATTAAATTCATGTTGAGCAGCTTCAACTGCCCGTCGTGGGCTTTCTTTGTATCTGCTCCTGTTGCTTCTTTTGGCTGGTGATGCTGAAATAAGTCCTGGACTTCAAAGTCTAGATATTGGTCAATTAAACACATGCTCCCTTCAAAATAAAGCTGCAGCCCTACGTTTTCCTTATTAGCTTTCCTTACAAGTTACAAATACTTGCGCGTAATGAAACTTGGCTTCAACCTTATGATAAACTGGGGTTTATTTCTGATCTCACTATGCTAATCTTTTTCCCGAAATGAACCTGGGAGCAGCGGTAAAGGTGGGAGACTTGCTTTTCTTTTCTAGTTATATCTACCGCTGCACAGATTCACTTCTATTCCATGCAGCATCCAAGTCATTTGAGGTCCTGGCTGCAGCTACTCTCATTCTTGACAACACACAGTTATTGCTTGTGGATATTTATCGTCCACCATCCCTCTCCTTGGCCGATTTTCTTAGTGAATTGTAATCACTACTTGAATATTTGAATTCCTTCCCTGCTGAAATAGTTATATATGGGTGTCTTCAATATTTATCTTGATATAGCTAGTCACTGTTCTTCGCCATTTCTTGGTATGTTGGAAGGATTTGACATAAAACAGCTCATCACCCGACAGTTTGTCTTGCAACTTGTCTGTGCAACTGTTACTGATAGCCTTTGAGGAAGTGCCCTCTACGATTGCAGCTGACTTATGCTTCTCTCAATTTGGGTGTTGTACTTGATTCTACTATATATGTCTCTGGTGACTATGCAAATGGCATTTGTAAGTTATCATGCATGTATATTCATGATATAAGCAAAATTAGACATTACGTTCCATGTCTTCAAAGATATCTCTGACAAACGCATTGGTCTCTAGTTGCCTTGATTATTGTAACTCACTTCTTACTGGTAGGCGATTACAAAGTCAAACAAGCAGAAACTTCAAAGAGTTCAGAACTCTCAGGCTAGAACTATAAATTACCGTCAACATATCAGCATATAACCTCTGTACTTACATGTCTGGATTGGCTTCTTGCTCAGCAAAGAATTTGTTTCAAATTGGGACTTTTAGTTTATAAAATATTAAACTCGGGCCGACCACAATACTAAAAATAAGTCTTCATTCACCAGACTTATTGTTATTCAACTAGGTCATCTGATTGGCTTTCTCTGGTGATGCCTAAGACTATCTATAGAACTGTTCATGGTGAACGGGCTTTTTCGGTTATGGACCTAGATTTTGTAACTCTCTTCTTGCATCTGTTCGTTCAGCTTAGTCGATGGTGTCATTTCGTTCTCAACTTAAGACTTGCCATTTTCAAATTGCTTATCCACCGTATACGGCTGCCTTTCTGTCTTAGTGCATGATCTTCTAGATGTTGACCTGAGTGCGGCTTGGTTTTGGTGCGCCACCAGTTGATGCCTCGAGCAGTAGACACCGGCGCAATAAGAGTTCTTAATAAATTAATAAATTATTTTGTTAATTAATTAATTAACTAACTAACTAACTATCGCATTGTCAAACTGAGTGTAACATTCGAAGGACATCATCTTCGATATAAATGCCTCCTTAAATACGGCACACAAACTTTACATAATGATTATGTATGCATACATATATGTGTGTATATATAGAAGGCTGGTTCTCTATCAAATTGTCTGTCTGTCTGTGTCTGTCTGTCTGTACGTCAGACAGGTAGACAGAGAGACAGTCAGATAGCTAGACGGATAGACAGAAAGATGGATAGCCACACAGAGACAGGCAAATAGAAACAATACAGACATGTTAAACCCAGACAGACAAAAAAAGATTGCTACATTATTATGTGCAAAGATGCATATATATCTGATAGTATGACTTCTGTGGCGCCACAGTCCTAAATACTTGTTTCTGAATGGTCGACCAAATACGGAATGGGATAAGTATGACCTTTTTTGACCTCTCATGACCTTTGCCATAAAATACCCTGAAGCGATCAAACCCTTACTTAATATTAATTGAATCCGGAGTTAATTGCCCTGTATTACGACTGCCGCATTCACCCGACGCCCCAAACGTTCCAGTTTAATTAGGAAATCATTTAAATATTAAATGATTATGTGTAGGTATTTTCTTTGTCTGAGTCCGCATGTTCTGTGTTCAAGAGTACTGTAGCTATCACTCTGTATAGAGACGTTTGAGACGGCCGCGGAATAAGTTCCGGACATTTTAGGTCATATCTTTGGTTGCTCACGTTTTAAATGACGGCTCTATATAAATTATGATTTCAGGTTGCTACCTCGAAGTTTCAAGAGCAATATCGAAGGTTATAGAGACGCCTAAATATATAGCCGTATACCTTTCGGTATCTTCGCGCAACATAAATTAATAGCCATCATTGTCAGTCGACAGTGCCGAGCAGTGGCGATGGACAAGGTAATTAATTACTTCGCGCTTTCATATCTTTTAGTTTAATTATTTAACCTTTAACTAATAAAATATTAATGAACCGTTTCGTCTGTCTTCGGTTTCATTCCAGACTCGCAGTTGACCTACGGCGAGGTCAACCAATTGGGAGGTGTCTTCGTCAACGGGCGTCCTCTGCCGAATACGATACGGCTGCGAATCGTTGAACTGGCTCAGTTGGGGGTCAGACCGTGCGACATCTCGCGCCAGCTGAAGGTCTCTCACGGCTGCGTCAGTAAGATCCTGGCGCGATACAACGACACTGGTTCCGTGCTTCCGGGGACGATCGGCGGAAGTAAGCCACGCGTGACGACGTCTCGAGTCGTTGACGCCATCCGACGCTACAAGGACAAAGACCCTGGTATCTTCGCCTGGGAGATACGCGACCGGCTCCTGTCCGATGGCGTCTGCGACAAATTCAACGTTCCGTCTGTAAGCAGCATCAGCCGGATTCTGCGACACCAGACCACCAGCAGCAGCTGCTGCAGCAGCAGCGGTGGAGGTCAGCATTCGCATCCCATGCCAGCCTCGGGGCCAGCATCTTCAGCCGTCAAATGCCGAGACCCGATCTTCATTTCCGGGGACCAACAGTACCCAACGGGGCTCTACGGGCCCTTCTACCCATACCCGTCTGCGCCCCGTTGTACCCCGACGATCCTTGGCCCAGGCCAAGCAGGGACAGCCGGCCAAACGGATTCCCTGCCTCCTCCTCATCATCATCACCATCCTGGGGCCGGGACCACAGGGGCCGCCTGGCCGACCGTCTATTCGGCTGTGACGGAGATGTTGGGGCTTAGGATGGCGGCTGCAGCGGTGGCTGGGATCTACCCCCCTCGACCAACGACGGGCTACGGACTGCCATGCATCGATTCGAGCTCCGGTCGGTCCATGGGACAGCTGCAGTCGAACAGCTGCAGAGCAGTTGTGACTCAAGCGCACAACAATCATCACTACAACTACTATTCACCAACGACTACAGTGCGCCATACAATAACCCGATCTTACTAACGTCGAATTCGAATGTCATCTAGCTATTTATAACATAATATTAATGTATTGTATACGGAACAGAAATTTATACAGCGCATTTTGAACCGCTCGAAAGACGGACAAAGCAATACTATGCGAAACCCAAGACAATAATAGGCAAGACTAAAATATAGGCCTACTTTATTTATATGCATACGTATACTTATGTAGTAAATTAGGGACCTAAAATGTACTGAAATATGGGCTTTGTATATGATAAAGAAGCTTCATTTTATAATTAGGGCCTAATCTATAGTCAAATACCTGCCTATACTAAATGCCAGGTGTACCATATAAAGGATACAGGAGTCGTGAAGGCATGCAATTAACACTTAGGATAAATATCATTCATCTTCAAGTAATTAAACTTAGGCCTATTGAACAAAATGAGCACAACTATATGCCGGCTTTTTGCTGTTCGGAGTAGGCCTACACTGTCCTCTGACAGTAATAATAATAAGTGCTTGACCAGAGCTTTCTATCATTAATTAATAAACTGACAATTTCGTTAAGTAATGAATAATAGCGATGTCTTAGAGTGTTTCTGACATCTATACAGCGACTTTGATAATTTACTCGAATTAATACAATTGTTTTGTAATAAGAGTCTATTTTAAATACTAATAACATCACTTTTCGGACGGTGTCTAAGCGCCTAAGTTTCTGGACGTGTCTCTATGATAGGACGAGACTTGTGGATAGTGATCCGCTTCGTGCATCTTTTGCACGTGCAGCCATTTATCTCTGCTTCTGCTGCTGCTAATGTTAACGATGACGTTGCTGCTGCTGCTGCTGCTGCTGCTGCTGCTGCTGCTGCTCTGAAGCGGAGGTCATGAAACGACAGTTGCTGCACTGAATGAATCCTTTTGATTGATTTCCGACTGCTGATTAATCAATCAGTTGATGGCCCTGATCTCGACTACAGTTGATGTTATTGACTGATTGATTGTTTGATTAGCCCATGTTATAAGTTCATTTAATGTAACTTGGAATTGGGAGGCTCTGAAGTGACGCCGTTTAGGCCTAACTAATGCTCATGAGATCCGTGCATAATGTTAATCGATTCGTCCAGTGGCTTCAGTCCATTGCTGCCAATCGAATAAGTTGCCTACATCATGAGTTCCCTGGTCTTCCTTGCCTCTTTTCCATGTGTTTGAAATTCATTCAGTTCGACTGTGTTGTCATGTCGGACGCGCCTCTGATGAGTCTCTCTCTAAGAGGCGCTATATAAATTTGTGATTATGCTTACAACTATATAAAAAGAAGCACTGACTGATTTACGAAAATCGCCAAAAAATGTATGCGATCTAACTACTCGTGAATGTCACGATCCTCTCAACTTAAACACTGGGTGGGCCATGTCCACCTGCCCACCCTAATCGGTGCCCTTGGCTCATCGTCACTAGATCCGAACAGCCAATAGGGCTCGTATATAAAGTAACTCGTCGGATGGCTTCGATGCTGCTGCACAACCTATTACAACTGTCCATAAATACATAGGAGCCACCCAATGCATAGAATACGAGATATATATTAGATTCCTTAGGCTCTCGACGGTTATGTCTGATAATAACATTTACTCGCTCGGCCAGAACTGATCTGACTGACTCAACTGGTGTCTGCATTGACAAACATAGACGCCACACACTGAATGTGACCTACAGCCAGGCAATCAGTGCCGCTGTTAATAGCAGCCAAACAAATTTCTGCCAGCTGTTGGCCTGTGTGTGTATGCGAGTATGTGTGTATGTTTGTGTGTACGTACGTGTGCCTCTGAGCGCATGCGCATTTGAGAGCGCACTCGTGTGGTGTTCGCATGTGTGCGTTTGGGAGTGCATGTGGGTGTATGTGGTGTGGGGGTGAACCAGTGGGTGTGTGCGCGTGTAAACGGGGTGGGGATGGAAGGTCGTTTAATTAACTTAATAATTAGCTGCAAGCGATACAGTTGGTCGGACGGAGGGTATCGCCCGTGGCTCAGCGTGCGGCCGCGGCGAGAACAAAGGCCTAAGGGAATGGGGCCGTTGCCTCCCTCTCCTCGCTGGAGGTTCAGCTGGCAAGCCTCCGCCCCATAAACCCTCGACGGACCGCCCCAGAGCCCGGTGGGCGTGGACGGCTGCGCCTGTTGGGGACGGCACAAGGAACGGGGAGGCACGCAAGGTGCCAGGACTTAATTGATACAAATTGACAGGGGTTGGTTGGGGTCAGCGCCGGGCCAAGTGATGTTATCGTCGGCCGCCGAGCCTTGTTCAGTTTCACGAGCAACGACGGCAAAAGGAGTGGCCGAGCCAGAGAACGGAGGACCGAAGGACGCACGGAGGCACGGGTGGAGGGGCAGAGGTTTGTGGGGAAAGATGGAGCGAGGACGGGGGTGGGGGCTCTGCCGAGTCTTATCTTTCGGTCGCAGACTGGAACCGATTAACGGCAAGACGGACTGATAGTCACGGGGTCGAACTCAAGATGGCGGATCTAAGGACTCCTGCCGCCTTTTATCGGAGGACCCGTCAAAAGCAGACCTCGACGCTGATCCAGATCGATTTCAAAGTCACCCGTGACCCATTCGCCGTCTTCGACTTCCACCAGTTCACTTCCATTCACCCATTACTCCCACCCACCCTCCAACCATCCATCCAGAGAGTCATTCATTCATTCAGTCAGTCAGTCAGTCCGTCAGTAAATTAGTCAGTATCTCGCTGATTGACTATCTAACTGACTGACTCGTTCACTCACTCAGCCCATTCGCTAGTGCAGCACTTACTCATTCACTAATTCCGTATGTTTTCTTGGTCGGTATTCATACACCGATCGTAGTCTTGTGTTGTCAGGTCGGGAGCGCCTGTGAGGACTTTCTCATGACGTTGCGCTATACAAATTTGTGATTACGATTACTGATACTTTCCACCTCTGTTTCAGTCGTCTACCCACCGTGATATATATATATACATGCAACTAGTGCTGTGTATGGTTAGTTAGTGGTGTGGATCTGCGGAGGAGCGGAGGAATGCGTCACGGATGAATGGTTCGCTAGGTTCGTGGCAATGCCGCCGGCGATTCCATTATTTCTAAGCGTCGGATTTTCCGTCGAGATGGGCTGCACGTGTCATCAGAGCCGAAGATGTTGCTTCCAGGAGAACCTTACATACACAAACAGGCTTGACCCGAAGATCATTCGAACGTCCCTTTCCCCTCCCTCCGCACGATTCGGAAAGCCTCGGGGGAGAAGGCAGCGCGTGAAGACCGTCCATTCGATTACCCCGGGGAACAGCGACGGCCCTTGATACCAGTTAGGCCTGTTAGGGCGTTCACGGGAAAGCGGTTAACGATTTAATAACCACACCGTTACACTCAAGCACAGATATAACAGACAGACAGACAGACAGACAGACAGACGACAGACAGAGATGTGATTAAAATAGAGTATAGTGACTGTTCATATATAATTCCCTATTGATTAATAGAATGGATACACATTGCAGATGAAGTATTAACCAATTATTGCGTTATAGTCGTCGTTCGAGACCCGGATAATACAATTCTTAGCAAAGACTACACCATGTCTCCTCCTTACCCTCCTATTCGGAATGGTAAGAGAAAGATATGAAGGAAAGGAGAAGAAGAAGGAGTAAAAGGAGGAGAAGGAGGAAGATATGAAAGAGGAAAAAACATAATGTATAGGGTCGTTCAATTTCCGACTGTCTCTCACTTTCTTTTAATTCCTTTTCCGTTAGCATACATTCCTCTGTCAGTTTTATTCTTTCGTTCTCCATCTCTCTTTTTCGTGCTATTGTTTTTCGCACACTTTTAGCCCTTCTTTCGCTTGCTGCTCTCTGTAAATGCACGCTACTCTTCATCGTTTAGTCCAATGCTTTCCCTAGTTGTAATTGCCGAATGGAAGAAATCTTAACTTAACGCAAGATACTGCCAGATATGGGTTTAGAAACAAATGTGATTCGTGTTACAGGCCTATGTCTAACAAATCGTCTAAAAATGAATTTAGTGTTGAATTGATCTGGTATTCCTAGTCACAGAAAGAAACTGTTTTCACCTCACCAGTTGCAGAGGGAAGACGACAAAAACTTCTGACATCTAAAATCATATAAACGCAGAGGGCTGGGTCGCATAAGAAGACTTTGTTACACTGAGAGAGAGAGAGAGAGAGAGAGAGAGAGAGAGAGAGAGAGAGAGAGAGAGACAGACAGACAGACAGACAGACAGACAGACAGACAGACAGACACAGACACAGAGACACTAGACAGAGAGATAGAGAGAGAGACACAGAGAGACAGAGACGGACGAATGGACGGACGGGAGGCAGAGATAGGCAGGGCTGGAGGCAGGCAGGGAGGGAGACAGTGGGACAGAGAGGCACAGAGACAGGGAGCCGATTAAAACCTGAAAACTGGCCTGATTTGTAAATCACGTGGTTCATTGCCAAAGCTCTAAAAAATATTAAATAATTTAAATAAAAAATATATTTTGTTATATTTTTGTGTGGAGTCCGCTGTATACATTGGGACATAATGAGATGTTGACGACGAAGATGCATCATCTCTGAAATGTTTTCCCGCTTATTGGATACGGTGCCTACGCAGGCGAAGAACTGTAAATGGGGCCGATACAGTTGAGGTGTGTGTTTCCGTCATTTTGTCGGATTATATAGTTTCTTAACGTGAAATGTTTTTGATAATTCTGGGAGTTTGGACTTTTACTGTTGCCGCGTCCGTGTGCCGGAATTATGTTTCGTTTTTAACACAGATTTACTGTTTTTCTGACTGTTTTATTGCAAGTTGTCGTGACCTTCTATAATTGGAATGGTCCTCCTAAAGAGGAAGACAGGATTTCAGCGAGAGAGTCAGGCTTGAGACCTACAGGTCACTGTACGCCGTCTTCGCCGAAAAACTTGGATTCGGTGGAGGAAGGGCGAAGAAAGTCTTTGGAGCGGCACCGACCGTCAACCACGAAACGGTTCCACTTCCTACCGGCGAGCGGGCGACGGATGCCTTTCCTGGCATATCTTCGAGGAATTGTTGGACAGTAAGAAAACCGTGAGCAATCGGCGGCGGATCACTTCGCCTGTCGTTGTTCCTCATCCTCGATCCTGTATGTCAACTCTACTTGGCAATCTGTTGGTATGGCTCTGCGTATATGCGCATCACCTTGTCACCTTGTGCCGTCGGTTCTTGGAACCCTAGCGACCGCCATGACCAGCCTTCTCCATTCTCTTCTGTCCATTGCCACATCCCTCAGCTGTGCAAGATTCATCGCCGTCCTTCTCTGCACCTCCTCCATCCATCTAGTTCTCGGTCGTCCTCTTCTCCTCGTCCCCTCTCCACACGCCAACATCATCGCCTTCTCCAGTCTATCAGCGCGCATCACATGTCCAAAGTACATCATCTTCTGCCTGCTGGCTCTTTGATTCAATGTCAGATCACCTCTTAGATCACCAATCTCCTGTAGTACTGACTCATTTGTTCTCTTTTCCCTCCACGATATCCTCAGGAGTTTCCTCCATATCCACATTTCACACGCAGCGATTTTATCCTCCAAGCCTTTCGTTTTTGTCCATGTCTCGCTTCCATATAATACTATGGGGAAGATCATAGCTTTGACAAGTCCTGTCTTTGTCTTCATGCTCACGTGTCTGTCCTTCCATATCTTTTCCATTCCTTGCATTGCAGTTTTGCCTAGTGCGATTCTCCTTCTCACCTCTCCATCGCACCTGCCCTCTCTCTCTATTAATGATCCCAGAAATGAGAAACTTGTTACAACCTCTATGTTTTCTCCATCCATCTCGAAAGTATCCCATTCTGCCGTCGTCATGATCTTAGTCTTTTTGATGTTGAAGTATAGCCCTGCCTTTTCACTTTCCCTCTTTAGTCGACGTATAAGTTCAACAAGATCATCCTTTTTCCCTGCCATAAGTGTTGTATCATCTGCGTATCTTAAGTTGTTTAATATCCTCCCTGCTATCCTCACTCCTTCTTCCGCCCCATCCAGATCCGCCAGCCGCATTATTCTTTCTGCATATAGGTTGAACAGAGTCGGAGATAGTATGCAACCCTGTCTCACCCCCTTCCCGATTCTAATTTTCTCAGTGTCTCCATGTTCCGTCCTGATTACTGCCTCTTGATTCTCGTATAGACTCTTGAGAAGCATGATGAGATGCCTTGGTATTCCCATCTCTTCTAAGGTTTTCCACATTAGTGAATGATTTATACAATCAAAGGCTTTGCTGTAATCTATGAAACATAGGTGTACCTCCTGCCCATATTCTCGTTGCCTCTCCATCAGCCATCTTACATTCGCAATATGATCTCGTGTTCCCCGCGCCTTCCTAAAGCCTGCTTGATTTACTGGCAGCTCTACTTCCACTGTACTCTCCATCCTTTTTGTGTATTATCTTGAGCAATATCTTACTTGTGTGTGAGATTATTGCAATGGTTCGATAGTTATCGCATTCTTTGGCATATGCGCATGCACGAGCTTATCTCTGGTGACTCTTTTAGTTACCTGAGCAAAGTTTACTAATGGATGAATGTTCTCTTCTTGATGAATTTTAACATCGTTAAGGCTAGAGCACACAGCGCCTCTCATTAGTTTCTACTAAAGCGGTGCTATTCCAATTTCTTATTATAGTTTATAGTTACAATTACAAACTGGTTTAAAAGCATCCACGCATGAGCAGTTCTTCACTTGGCGATCGACGCATGCTCATTCATGCGTGAAGTCGACTCCCTTCACTGAGGTTATGCTCCCCGGAGAGCTCCGGGCGACTCACTTCGTCCAGTGCTCCTTATCTAGTAAAAGTTTCTTTTAATTACATATTATCTACTCTAGTTTCTATAACGCTTCATCTATTAAGTTCTTTTCCAAGCGGTTCCGTTTCTGATTCTGTGGTTAATTATATACACATATATATATATATGTATATATGTATGTGTATATATATATATACATACATACACATGTGGGCAACCATCGCCGGAACCGGTTGGGTGCGAACTCAGTGGCTTATCTCCAAATCAACTGGGGCTCATAGTAATCCACCACTGGTTCAAGAAAAACTTCGAGTACCTTTGGTCTATATCCACAAAGGCAATTTACTCACTGTTCGCGTTATAGAAGTATTTTATATGATGGTTGGATGGATGGAAGGATAGATGTTTAGATAAACAGATAATTTATACAAAGTGTCTAGGGGACCTCAAGGAGGCCCCGTAATTGCGCGGACTAGGGAGCTTCAAGTGCGCGAGATCTCGCAGACTCTCGCGTGATTGTTATAAACAGTCAAAATGGCTGCGGACGTTGAATCTGAGTTTTCTGTTGGGATGAACTTTTTGTTTGAAATTAAACAGTTACAAACTGCAAAGAAAGCATACGAACAGCATCACTTTGTTCGGTGACAAAATAATAGATCCAAACTGTCATTTTCCTGACTTTGACCAACTGTAAATGTTTCTGAATGCGGTTGCACAGGACGCGAGAAATCGACCGCAAAATGGGTTAGGGTTAGGGTCAGATTCTGACCCATACGGCATTTATAAAGAATTAAGTTCATATTCACATTCACGCTGACGCCCTAGTATTCCAGTTTAGGCAACCTCCTTGAGGCCCTCTAGTATTCCAGTTTAGGCGACCTCCTTGAGGTCCCCTAGCAAAGTCCTAATTTATATAGATAGATACAGCAGGTCTTAGAGCTAGTAATAAATGTAAAACCCTATTACGCATAAAAATTTGTCGGCTGTCGCATTAAACTATTTTTCGCCAGGTGGCAGCTGTGAACGGACCTTTTATTATATCCTAATCCAACCGATAGGCCGCCCTCCCATTTCTGTCAGCCTAAACAGGGCCGTCTTATTTATTAGGCACAGTAGGCACTGTGCCTAGGGCCTACGAACTTTATAGGGGCCTACGAAAGTCAAAAATGAGATATTGAAAAAAAATTTATTGATTGACCCGAAAATAGAAAAAGGAAATACAAATTTAATAATCTTAAAGTTTGTACTGAAACAGTTTAAGTTAAGCTGTGATACATTATGTTAACTTTGCGGCTCTTTGCATTAGCAAAATCACATATAATGCCCTCAAATGTCATTTACCGCACTAGGTTGTTTTCAACTGAAATTAGTGCAAAGGAAGATATACGTCAAGAAAGAATGTGTATGTGTTTAGCTCCAATGCAGAGTTGGCAGTTGGGGCCTACAAATGCGAGAGTGCCTAGGACCTACGACGACCCTGAGCCTAAGCACAACCCACCCTAACAATTCCTCCATCTCCTTCTGTGTCTGGTCTCCGGCCGGTAACCGGATCTTGTTCTTCCTATGGTCTCTCAGAATAAACCCTTTTATTGAGGCAGCGATTGTGAATAAGCAGCACAGTGTCGTGCACTTAGGCTTAAGCAGCGCTTCAACCATAACGAGAAAGGTCATAGGGCCTAATGTAAATGTAAATGTACACGGTTTTATTAGCGACCGTATGGCCTCAACCCTGCTCATTTTACAATGAACTGATCGGGTGAGATCCTTCGCTAATGAAACAGGTAACCCGACAGCTTTATATGAAGCCTACTTAGCAAAAGCCTAAGCTGACATAGGATCACTCGCCAATAAAGCGTTTTGTAAGATTCCACACCTAGAGAGAGGCAGACGTCCGGGATGGACAGAGACCGGTGCTATTTGCTGAGTTTTTCAGTTCCACGACCATACTTGCATTTGGAAATCAATGGCCAATCCCAAATGCCTATATCGTGTAGGCAAAGGCCTACCAACAACAGGTTTGAAATGCCAATTGATGCAAACAGGTTGCGGTGCGATCCATCGAGCTATTTTCACTCCTGGAGCGATGTTTTCTATTCAGAATAGGGTCAAAATTCTGTGAAAGTCTGACCGTATTTTACATTTTCCCAATCTCCTAGACCGACCCAAAATTTGGCAGCACGTTTTTACCATCGAAAAAATCCGTCATGCACCAGACTCCGCATCAATTCGTCCATCCCCATCTTCAAATCTTCCCTCCGCCCTGAGAGAAAACTCCTCTGACGAAAAGAAGAACATTACTTGAGCATTGTAGGATTTGGATACACTTTGGAGACCATTCCGTTTGGTTCAGGTCTTGAGTTGCCAGGTCGGGGGCTTATCTTTTGTGCAATATTAATCAGGACATCAGTCATCATCATTATTATCATCCTCTTCTATTTTAAAACTGAATGACTTCCTCATCATCATCGCCATGGATGTCGTCCATTTGCGTCCTATTACTCAGTCTTGCACGTGCGATTGGTCTAGTCGTCATGACAACCGCTTTGTCTGGAAAGGTTTCGACGCCATCTGCCAAAGCCACGTGATCGGTCGATGGGGAAAAAGGGCGCGCAGGCCATCGGGTATTGATAGCTCGGGCCTTTGTCTCGTCGCCCGCCTAGTCCAAATATAGAACTTGCCCACAGCCGGCGCCAGTTCGTTCCGCTACTTGAGTCAACAGGTGGGCGTCAACAATGCTGTGATGGCCTGGTATTCGTTGTAGTCCCGTAGGCCTCAGGCAGATGAATAGCGCGACAAAAAGAGGTAGTCGAGCGATAATTACACTCTTTAGTTATCTGCGCATGCGCCAATAGCATGTGTTCATTCGATACAGGATTTTCTTATAAGTTGATTGTTAAGAGAAACTTAGTGTTTTAGCAACGGACGCAATATTTTCAACATCAGTAAGTAGAATATTCATCTGGTTTTATAGTACAACAGTCCAAGTGTATTAAAACTGAATGACAATGCAGCTAATACATGATTTGAGGTGATTTTCTGGATGGGGTTCGCGCTTGCTTTGTATTTGTCCTCCATATTGGGTTCAGTGATTCGCGTGGCATTTGCGCGCGGTGATCTTGAGCAAAACAGGGAAAACTACTACGGATCGCTTTTACAATTAAATCTTCCCGCCTGTATACACGTTTCTTTGAAAATGTTAAATAACATTTATTAACATTCAAACCGCACGTTGTCACTGCGATTTAGGAATGAACTTTAATACATACTGCGACAAATCGACAGTGTTGCGCAATTTGGTGGTTCTTGCGTTGTTTTGAGATGTACATACATCACTCTTTAACTCGTAGTGATTTGTGAAATAGCGAGTCCTTACATTTGCGCTTCCAGTGATGATGATGGCGGATGATAAGTTGATAATAATGCTTAGAAGAAGAACAGTCCCTGTGGTAGCAATCAGTGTGAAGTGTTAATGACTTCATATTTCTTAGCCTCTGCTTCTGAGGGTGGGTGGCCAGTACTTTCTCTCATCGTCTGATCTTTCCACTTACAGTATAGGGCCAGTTTATGCATTATAACTGAGTTGGCTGGGGCACAAGTGGAGCCTAAATCTCGAAACAAATTCTCAATTTGGCTGGGATTTGAACCCCCAACTTCTCATTTGACAGTCCAGCACACTAACCACTAAACTGTCACATGCCATTAATATTGCTTAGAATGGCTACCAAAATCAGAGGGACAAACTGTGCTGCGGATTGCAGTAAGTTTCTGTGGCACTTTGGAAATGATAGTAAGGAAGATATGTGTTATTTTATTTTTGGTTAAAGCTGCAGTTACCCTTTGAATTTATTTCCATAAACTGTAACAAGAGCAGCATATACTAGTGTAGGAATAGAGTTATGAGCAATTGCCTTGCATAAATTTTCTCTGGCTGTTTTAAGTGACTGGTGAGCATGCTAAGTGCAGCTAATATAACAGATTGCAACATGATGGATGGATGGTTGGATGGATGAGTGCTTAACTTATCACAGATCGTGAGAAGGTTCATATGAGATTGTCACTGTTCATGACAATGGTTGAGTCCTCATCGCAAAAACTGAGGAGCACCATCAGTTGATGTTTTTTACCAGGTAGTGGTGCTTTGTGATCTTAAAACTCAAGGACAAGCTTCTGCTGATCAGCCGTTTATTCCATCCTATCTTCAAAGGACTAGTGGTTTCTATTTTTTCTACACACTAGCTCTTCTCTGTGGGACTCACTCCCGCCACCTTCAATGTGACCCTTCTGTTGTCTTTTCTCATTTTTGCAAAATGCGCTGAAGGCTATTATGTTTTGACCTACAAGCTCTGTTGAAGTGTTCAAGGTTTCAAGAGGCAGCCATAGGTATAAAGTGTTATTGACTTCATTTTTATTAGCCTTTGTACATAAAAGCAGGTGGTAAGTCCTCGTCTTTAGCACCTGATCTTCACACTGGAAGTGCAGTCAGTGCACTCATTTCATAGCTGAGTTTGCTAGTGGGCACTAGTAGGACAGAAATATTGTAATATATTGCTGTCCTGGCAGGGTTTTTAACCTCGAATTCTAGGTTGTCAGTCTAGCATGCTGACCATTGAAAAGTGCAATGCACCATCTTTTATGTACATATAAAGACAGTGCCTTGAAGTACTTATAGATGCAATAAATATAGCTCTGTGACAGAAAAGTGATGTATAAATAAAATTGTTTCATGCACTGTTTCTAGCTGAACAGTTGGTTTTTATTATCTAATCGTAATTGTAATCCCAAGATTTCTACAGCATCCAACGAAAGCCACGTCACGGGGACAAGCTTATTCACAGATGCTCAGTCATGTAACAGAATCAATAGACAAAAGGGTTCAATTCCAGGTCAAGATCCAAAATTCTGGCAGAGACAGTGTGGTAGCTACAATGGGTGATGTCTGGGATTGGAGTGGAAAGAGAGATAAGAGGAAGAAGACGACTTGTGAGCTTATGAAAGGCAGTGATAATTTTGTGTTATTGAATATTTTATCAATAAGGGACACCATGTAATGTCCACAAGCAATTATAACTCTGGTACTTTGATGTCTGTAATGTGGCAGTATGTTAGCAATTTAAAAGCTTTGACTCCATAAGCTATTTATTTGATCTGAAATGAGAGTATGATTGCCATTTGACCCATTAAAAGTGTCCCAATACGGTTTGGGGTGGGTGAGAGATCATGTTACTTCCACTAGTCCTCTCCATCCCATGATTGCAAGTGAACATCACTCACCCTGGCAACTAAACCCGCTTCATGTCTGGCTATAAATCTGTTAACCTCCTCTATCTCTAACAGAAACCTTGAAATTGAAAAATAGTTGAGACGACATGACTGGGCAAAATGAAATGGTAATGTGATATTCAGTGTCTGTCTTTGGATCTTTTCTCTGCTTTTCCTGTAAATCTGATTATATATGGCACCTGTGAAGACTTTTTGTGAGAGATCACAGGTAATTATATTAAGCCATGCATCTGTAGTTACTGCTGTGAAGTTATACTGAATCTGGCCGTCAAAGCATGAATAAAACATGAATTGAACACCTACTGTATTATCTTGGGTATAATGCACACTTTTTCCGAAAAAATCTGCTCAGTATGGGTGCACATTGTATACATGAACAAAGTTCTTAGATGTTTTAGGCAAACGCCGATCACGCGTGAAGACCGCTTTTGCGCTAACCAAAGGTAACAGACGAAGTGTACATTTGGCTGAGTTACCTTATATTTTATTGGTTTAATTTATATGCCTTGCATTTAGTAGACTAATCAGAGTCCATAGTTATGTTTGAGAAATAAACGAAAAGAAAGCCATATCACCGGATGTTGTTTATTTTATTGCATAGATATAATTATATGTGCTAGAGTGGCCAGGTTGCAAGTAACTAAATACAATATTTATTCCTTGGGCACACGGAACTTCATCAGCTCATTATACATAGGTACTAAGAGTTTACATTGTGATAAATTTTGCAACTTGGGGTGCGTATTATGCATTAGTACACATTATACCCGAGATAATATGGTACATATTTGATGGCAGCTTTCTTTATAAATTGTTTTAAAAACCAACTGAACAGCTCTCAACTACACTGAAACTGGTTTTGGGTTTTAATTCCTGTCGGTCTTAATAGGCTAGTAAACAGATTTTGAATTAGCTTAAAACTGTACATAAATAGTTCTTTGTTCCATCAAGTGCAGTATTGCATTTTCATTTTGTGCTGTTTATGCTGTTTATGTTTATCTTGTCAAATAATTTGGTAAGCCTGATGTTTTTCTACTATCGCCCAGTTTTCGACTCGGCCTTACTACAGCGCTCTATAAATTGGCTTATTATTAGTCATAGTACTGTTATTATTAGTTCATTTAGCTAGTCATCAATACAGTATACATGAAATCTGCTTTCGCCATAGGTTTAAAAGTAATACCATGCTGTAAAAATCGTTGGCTGCATTAGTCATTGTCATTGTCACTATTGTCTGTACACTGTCATACACAATTGCTCTACCTCCCCAGCCATCACCTCCGCCCTTTTCCCTCCTAAATGAACCTTGGCTGGATGAACTGGTGGCAGATATGCCTTCTGTTATAAATCACAGTAACTGTTGATACTTGTTTTGCTTCACCTACTTCAGCCCCAAAGTCATTTGAAAGCCTTATGGCTACCCTGGACTCCCGAGATCTCGGCATCTTTCCCTTTGTGAACATTTACCATCCTCCCTCCATTTTACTCTCTCAGGCTTTTCCAGAATTCCAATCACTGAGTTCCTGATATCTGCTCCTGAACTTGAACCTGTAATTATGAATGACTTCAGTACACATATGGATACTTCACACATGCTTCAGGATCTCCTGTCCGCCTTTTTGACCTTAAGCAACATGTCTCCTTCCCTACCAGTGGCATAGCTAGGTATTTTGCCACCTGGGGTAAGTATTGGCAATCGCTCCCCTAATAAAAATTTAAAATTTTGCCTTTTTTAATGAAAAGAGTAATTTAAAGAAACATCATGTGTTGAACATTAATCAATGACTCAGTATTATGGCACTCACCAAACACTCATAAGAAAAGTAATCTAACCTTGATGACTGCACAGAGAGAAAAACACATCCAAGTTCCGTGAACAATATCGCCATTGGAAAACTTCAAACTAAAGTTGAGACATTGATCCTCCATTTTAATCCTCGGGGAAATGACTGGCACAGTTTTGAACCTGATTAGTCTGTTTCTTTAACATAAAGTTGCAAAATTTGTGAAAAAGAAATTTGGCTTGGCTATACACCTACATCTTGTAAGGCTTCCTGGTCAATACTTCCATCATCAACTGGAACAAGCACTTCATCCTCCTCATCCTCCTTCTGCATAGGAGTTAAAGCCGAGTTAACATCTTGATTTGTACTTTCAGTCTACCCTTTCACCTTCTCAGATTTAGGTGCCATTGTCAGATTGTTTGTAAACTTATATCTGTTTATCTCATCTTGCCTCTGAAAGCTCTTCTTATTTGGGTATTTATACAGGGTCATTTGTCCATGTATAATTTGTGCACTAGATGAGATGCTATAGATATAAAAAATGTTCTATTGCTGTTGCTGTGTATCCAGGTGAATATGTATCAGGAGAGTTTTGATTATGTTGCTAAAATTCTTAGCATTTTCTTGCACTCATCAGTCTGTGCCAATCAGAAAAGTGCGGTATAAATGTCCTATTATGTTACATTTAAATTACCATTTGTCTGTAATACCCTGTGCCACAGTAATGATCTGGACCTGGTAATGGAAGCCAACCATTTGAGAATGGCCAACACTAATCAGATAAGCTTTCATTTATTCCTGTTCACCCTATCTTATCTTCCTCATCTTCTTGTCCCCTAATTTTGTTGATTTCTTGATCATCCTGGTTCTTGTCCTCATGTCTTTCTCCTTGTTTCATTCAACCTTTCGTTCTTCTGGCTGTGGAAATCCCACCGGCTGCAGGTACACGCGTCTGTTTGCCAGGAGTGTGCAAACAAGGGGCTTGTTTGGCTGGCAACTTCGGACTCTTGGCCTGAGCGACTTCATCGTGACATTAATGGGAAGATAATCGTCTCCGGTTTCACTGGTCTTTGATTCTTTGAACATTGAGTAAACATTCCAGAGGTGCTCTTAATCACCGATGATGGCTACAAGATGTGGGCAGCAGATGACTGGAAAGGTCTCTTATTAAAGACGAGCTAATCTTGATGATTTGTGTGGTGAAATCTGAGTTGAGAGATCCAAAGGTGATCAAGTGTTGTTGTCTGTTACCATGCCTCATTCTGCATGGGAACCTTCTTCTAGCATCATCTTTTGCCTCAGCTCTTGTGCTTATAACTTCAGTTTACAGATTACCGTTCAGTAGTAGCTGACTAATTCCTGGACAATGTCATCTTTCGTCTTGCCTTTGCTGGAAAGGTTAGTGCATGGACATTTATATAGCACCTTTAAAATGCCTCACAAGCACCGAAGAGCTGCATTTAAGCAGTTTAGTTTGCTACTGACAGACGACGTCAGTAGCAAGCTTGCATTACAAATGCCAGTTTGATGTGGTATAGTTTTAGTTGTAATGAGCAGTGTGTTTGATAAATTATGAAGCATTAAGAAACGCTGATGATGCAAAAGAAAGACATTGTAACCACAGTCTTGTAATCATGAACTGTCATATGGCGAATCTTGAGGTTACTAATCTTAAGATGTTTTTAACATGTTTTCACTAAGTAAGTTAATAATTCTAGTCTGCCTTTGCCTCTGAATGGAGATCTGGTGAATGGATGTCTCTAAATGCAGGAATTATTGGTCAGTGAAACATGAGCAGATAATGTAATGACGACAATTTATATAGCATCGTAAGTAGCAGGCTACTTCTAGGGTGCTTTGCAAAGTCAAAAGTCGGCCCAAGAAGTGTCTACCAGTGTTCTCTCGGAGGATGTGTCTACTAGTGTCTTTCAGTATAATGTTTGCCATTCTTAGAGGCTGTAACTGATAGGTGTTCTAGTTCTTTAGACAATCCTTTTAACAGCATTGGGTTCAGTGTTGTTCATCAGTGTACAATTCCTACCCTGTAGACCTGCAGTCACCCTGTTATGATTGAGGCCATACAGGTGTAGCAACATGGGGCTCACTAAAGCATGACCACACCACAGGAAACGAGCTTGAGAGTGTGTGGGGCTGGTATAGTCTAGATACTCTAGAAAGAGGAGCCCTTCTGAGCTACCAACTGCAGACCGTCTGTGGTGTGTATTTGCATAACTTGAGAGGTTTGAGGTAGCCATATGAAGATACCTGCAGTGAATTAGCGGAAACCCATACCAACTGCACCTGATAAGCAGGCTTAACTTTGGCATGCAGTTAGAATCTTGGAGTATGCTGATAGTTGGTTTCATTAGCTCTGTAGGCTTTGCTTTTCAGTCACTGGCACTGCTTCTCAGTTAACTCTTTGTCATATAAATGAAGACCAGCATCAAGTAGATTATTTTGGAATACTGTTTAGTAAGAATACCTAATTAAGATTGTGGTTTATTATGAGTATCCTATAACAGTACCTGGTTACAACAGTGTTTATTTGTTGTTAGATAATGACTGTGGTTAATGACTGTATAAATTTAGTGTTGTTGTGCTTGTGTGCCTACTTAGTTAACTTTGTTGATGTTTATGCGTTTGGCCAGAACAAGCTATTGATTTATAAGCAGAGGCTTCAGAAATTTGCTTTAAAACAGCAGTTTATCCTGAACTGCATTAGCTATCTGAATTCCAAATCAATATATCAGATTTCTGTCTAAATCCGTTTTGAATAAATCAGTGTGGCATGACGGCTGTTGATAGCCGGATTAAATTTGACCAGCATGTAACCTCTGTAGTTGTCTGTCGTGTATTTGCGATGGAAGTCGTAGCTGGTGTGAATCTGTTTCAATTGAAAACCATCATCAGTTTGACCTGCTTGTCACAAGAGCAATGCAGGTATTTTCATTTGCTGTTGATCTGTGTTGTCCGTTGGCTGTTAGTCTTGCGTGCTTTAAATTATTCAGGCACTTGAATAATGTTGCGTTATGGCTTGCTTTTCCAGCACAACGGCTTCAGTATCTGTGTTGGTCAAAAATACCGATTCATTGACTGCTTGCTTATGTGTCTGGGATTTAAATCTCAGTGCACTGTTTGACGTCAGGTTAGTAGGTTTCACTTGTGAAGCAGTGCAACCGAGGAGTGTTGTTCAGTTGGTGGGTTATTATGTTGTTTATGCCTCAGTTCATTTGACTATAATTCTGTGGCTCAAGCCAGTGTTTTGAGAGGTTCTCTTGAAACGGTGTGTGAACGTCTTGATATGCGCGACCTTATTTTGCCATGATGTGTCAGCGAGCCATGTCAAGTATCTCTTTATAACAAGACTGTGTTATTATGTCTGTCTTTATTTTGTTTAAAGCACTTGCTGTGTGGGTAAAGTCACAAAGTAAATAATCTGAGTCTGTGGTGCAGAATGGTGAGGTCACTTTCTAAAGCTGCATTAACTTGGAATTCCATGTTTCGAATGACTTTACACGAGAATTGTTTTTCTAATGAAGTATATTATAAGTGGCTGCCCATTGTCCGTGCACATTCTTAAGAAATGTCTCTAGTTGAGGATGGCATGGGGCTGTTTTCTTATAGAGCTACTTTCCTGTAGGATTCAGTTTTATGCTAATCTTTCAACATTCATAATAGTAAGAAATGGTTTTTTGAAATACTTGTGCATTACATCAGTCAACCATGGTTTGAATTTAACACATTTCAGCCCTGGGGGTTTATTAGGTGTTTTAGTTTGGCAGCCCTTATGGCCTCGGCTGTCAGGGTCTCCGTTAGTGTAACCAATATTAAATACCCATCGTTCGTTTCCTTGTGCAATATAAGTATGCTAATGACCAGTGGTATGCAGCTAATGTATGTGGATTTTCAGTCCAGAGTTGTTGGGTTTGATTTTTGGAGCAAATACAAACAGAATTTCTGTTTGACTTCTAGTGAACTCCGTTATAAACGAATTTTGAATTATTTTATCTACGTGAGAATAGTGTAATGATGGTTGTGTTTGCTAAGGAAGCAGGGTTATATAAATAAATATGCAGTTAAAGTTTAGTCATAAATTTTGGGGAAATCATTTGGTGAAAGTGTAGATAAATATATATATACCAGCAGGTGAATATATATATATATATTGGTGTGGAGCTGTTGACTGCTACCTGTATTCACATTTGGCATGTGCTTGGCTAATTGATGCACTTACTTAATTATGACATAAGCGTGACTTCTGTTATTACTTAATTATGACATAAGCGTGACTTCTGTTATCGGTAGGCTTTTGAGTGAGGTTTCATTTGTTTGCATACCCATCGTTGGCCTCTGATCTTCTAGAAAACCACACAAAATGGACGAAACAAACCACAGATACTTCCCATCAATTACCAAGTAATCACTGAAGAATGAGATTTGTATTTAATCTGTAGCTGTAATTTGTCGATGTTTTATTATAATATTTTTGCACTGTTGTTTAATTTGCGGAATGAATGAATGAATAGATGAAAAATACTGAGCTTGTGATCGAATAGACTTCCACAAAGATGAGATGTTATCTCTACCTGATTTTGGAAGATCCAACTAATTATATTTTTAAGAAGATTGGCTGCTGTCCATTGCTGAGCCGAAATTTAATTTGATGGTTATTCTGTGAAATTGCAAGATGCCATGCAGTTAACCTTGATAGCGACCTTTCGTAACTCGTGACATTGTGTGGCTGCAACTAACAGCACAAGCAATTAATTTGTGGCAAATCCACAGGCTTCTTATTTGCATTATACTTATTTGCATGGGATGTGCAACGACCCATCTGTTAATGTTTGCTCTGCGCTGCTCTCGGTTGATAGCAACATTTTAAAGCGTACATTATGCAGTTTATTATACATTGACCAGCATTTGATAAAACGTCACCTGCTGAAAAGCCTGCTGTTCAACGTATGTGATTTTCTGTGGAATTTTTTGTGGCCTGGTAAACTGGTCTTGTTGAGATTTTATAATGGCATGGTATTGCAAGTGAGCACAGATCTTACGACGAGTTCAGGAGATAAATCAGTGAGTTTATGACTCTGGGTTTCTGTCATAGTTCCACAGGTGGGAACGAGCAGGCTCTAAACACACACACTTAACTGCTTGTTATTGTTTATCTAGCTATTTGTTTCTTCCGAATAGTCTCATTATATAGTACTAGAAAGGGTTGTTTCTTGAGCACGTGTGTTAACAAAGCCCAGAATCAGATGACTTGGATACTGTTCTTTTATGACACTTGTAGAAAGCAAACTGTTTTTATATGTTTTACCTGTGTTTTGAGAAAATCAGTCTTCAGATGTATGCCAGTCTAAAGCTGCCTTGCTGCTGAAGAGTTAATTCTGATTTTGGTTTGGCAATAATTCTTCTAAGGAAGCTATGGAAAGTTATCTTTGATGCCTTGGTGACTAATAATCATAACAAAAACGTTAACACGAAATCTTGTGTTTTATTATCAGCAGTTTTGACAGTGAATTACCAAAGAAGATGCCTTGTCTCCAAGAGATTGAGAAAGACACAGTTGAGCGGTCTCACCTCATGGACAGTCTCAGCTGCAGCTTTCCAAGTAGTGCACTCTCAAAAGCACTGCACACAAATTGGGATGAAAACATGGATCCACTCAGCTCGAGTTGTTATGCCAGCATCACCCTGGAAAAGTTTGACCCCGAAGAAACATTGTACGACGACGAACTAACGAGCCTGGCCTGGTTGCAGGACGCAAATCTCCTGAAGAACATTGCACCAGCTGAGAAATGCCTGAGTCCGATGCCAAAACGTGACTCGGCAGTTGTAACTAATTCCATCTCACCAAACATTCCGTATGACCCACTGCGGCACGTTAAACATAAGCCACCATATTCATTCAGCTGTCTGATATTCATGGCAATTGAGAATTCATTGTGTAAGCGCCTTCCTGTGAAAGGCATCTATGACTGGATCGCCAAGAATTACCCATACTTCCAAACGGCTCCAGACGGCTGGAAAAATTCTGTTCGTCACAATCTCTCGTTAAACAAATGCTTTAAGAAAGTTGAACGCGACCATCATCAGGTATGGCTTCATTTAACACATTTTTCATCTAAAGAATTTGCAGAATTATCTGTTTCTAACTTCTCAATAGTTTGCAAAGCTCTTTTCAGTCTACGTAAATTCTGTGAGGATCTTGTGTTTGTTGTTTGGTAGTTTAATTGGACGAGTTTTTCACTCAATTAATGTACAAGTGTGTTACTTTTATGGCTTTGTAGGGTTTGGGGAAAGGGTCGTCATGGTGCATTGACCCTAAGCATCGGCCGAATCTATTGCAGGCGCTCCGCCGAACACCGTATCATCCATTTCAGCAACTCCAGATGGTCTCCAATGGCAATGGAACAAGCCAAAATGACGGAGATGTGTAAGCTGTGCTTATCTTTATGATTCACAATGTTTTCAGTTCTGCTCGGTCATGTGGTTGTTTCTCAGAAAACTTTCTGAAACTGACACTTGATAGAAACTGACACTTGATAGAAAGATAGAACAGTTCAGACAATTTGATGCAAGAATACTTGTGCACCACAGCTCTGTCTTTTGGACCTCTCAGATTTTGATTTGGCTTATCGATTAAATTATTAATGTAGACCACAGTTTGCTTTAACCCTATTGCAATAATTGGAATGCAGGAACAAGGAAGAGGAGTCTCAGAAAGGGTCAGTCTTTCAATGTTTAAGTTTATGAATGTATGTTGGATTTTATATAGATTTTATATTGGTATATTGCTGAATTATGATGTTGTAAATTTCAGAAAACCTTCAGATGAATATCAGGAGCTACAGACAAACAAGGGGAAGTTACCTTCACAAGGTAAGTTTCATGCACTTAGGAATTATTTTAGTATTATATTACCACTATGGGATACATACAGTTTCTCAAGAATGAACAATTATGCTAAGAAACAAACCTAATATTATTTTTTAGCATGATGAAATTGATGGTATTAGTACTTTAAAGATGGAATTTTTTTTTGATGGCTTAATAATTCTCTGCATTTAATATGGATTTATTGTTTACATTACATACACCAACTTGTTTTTCTGTTGCAGAACTTTTTCCATTCCTCAGTAAACAGCTGTGTCAGTTTAACAGTTCAGGTAGGAATAACCAATGGTCGCTGGTGCTTAATTCTAGAATTCTAATGGGAGTCTGAAATGTTGTGTGGTGAATTGCAGAAATTGAACAGTTACAAAGATTTCATCTTCACAGAAGTTCACATTTATTCTGATCAAAAATCTATTTTTAGTGTAGTTTAATATAAGATCACATGTATTACGGTAGAGGATTATGTTTTTTTGATTAACGATCTAGGTATCACTTCTTTAATGAGATACCCCACTCACTAGGACCCATTGGTTGTAGGGAGATGGAGGAATATGTTTTGGTGTTTGGTTGCAGTAGTGTTTAGTGTGTCACACAGTGGTAATGTACAAGTGTGTGGAAGCATTGAATTGTTTAGCATCTTGAAGAATTGTTTTCTTTGCTTTTTCAGCAGACGCAGCCAGTGATGCAGGGACGATTGATGATTTGATGAAGCCTAACACCACAAAATGGGCGAATCATGTGTCCACTCGCAGCCTGGTTAAACAGAAATTAAGGTAGTCTGCTGTAACTTAACTATCGGTTTGTTAGTACTTTTGTCCGATGCTGTCTTTTCTGGTGCTGCAGATTAATCAGATGACTTTGATAGGATAAGTTTATGATATACTGAGTCATTTTTTCTGGAGGGATATAATCCTGATATTTGAGATAGCAAGGTAAGTATCTGCTCAGTTGTTAAGTCTGTGTGATTTCATCGGTATAGTCTGAAATGCAGGTACGCGGGCAATCCAACAACGGACAACCAGTGGGAAGCTTGATTTCAGAAGAATCCTTTGTTGAGCACATTCATTTAATTGGTTGCACACTCACCTTGGATTTTGAAGAGCATGGGTCTGACCTTTCTTGTTCACTGTGAAAGGATGTTGAGCAAGTCTTGCATGAACAGTTGCTTAGAACAGGGGCACGACTTGTGGTTAAAAGTAGTGGGCACAGGAAAACCTTTGGGCGTTTGAAATGAATGAACATAATATTTCCTGATGGAAGGATAGGAGGATGTTTCCTCCTCACATACCATTGATTGTTGCTTTGTCATTATGTAGTAGCGCTTTATGACTGCAGATGAAATGTGCAGGGAATCAGGTTAGGGCACAATAACCCTGCCAAGCTGTCTGCCTTGATGTAACTGTAGATATATGGATGGGTAAGAAATACCTGTAAATTTAAGGGGTTAGTTTTTTACTGTTTTAGTTCATGCAGCAATATTGGTGATCTTGTTTGCACAAGTTATCCATCTGCTGACCACACATACAGCATTCCAGAGGACATTCTTGACGAAATTCGTGCCAGTTCAGATAAATCCTCATCGGTTGATGAAGGCCTTGACTGTGGATCAGAATTGGAAGAAGACAATTTAGCAGAAGACCAGATTGAATCAGATAGCATCAGTGATGTCAGCATGGCAGATGATACACAAAGCGCCCTTGACATTACCGTTGAGGATTATCAGTCAGACTGTGCAGCTGAAGTGACTGGTGCTGTGCGAAAGACAGAAAAAGTGTCACCTATTGTTGAAGCGGAGCAGACCACACAGGCAGATGATAGAGATGATCAAGAAAAGCGGAATTTTTTTGCTGCTATGGCTCTCATTGAGATGAGTTCATCTGTACCACAGGACAAGTTAGCAAAGAAGGTTTCAAAAAGAAATAGAATGGTGTCAGCAAAGCTTAAAGAGGCCTCTGAAGCACTTAAGAAACCATCTGAAACATGCATGAAGGTGTCAGAAAGATGCAGAAAGGCATCAGAAATCAGTATAAATGTTTCAGCCAAAGAGGGTAAAGTGTCAGGCAAATGTAAAAGGACAACAGACGACGATGGTAATGATGCACTTGCTGATAAAAAACAAAATTCCAACAAACGTGCTAAGCGAGTTCGGAAACAGCTTTTGCCAATTAACAGTTCCCTCTGGGGAGTACGAAGAAAGCTGTCTAGTTTGGACTCCAGCCTAGAATCTCCTAAAAAGCAGACCACTGTGAAAAGGCAGGCCATTGTGAAAAAACCACCCGTTAAAGAAAAACAACCAGTCAAAAGACCTCGAAGAAAAGTGATTTGAAAGCATTACACTAGAGTCATTGACTGAAAAGCCTTTTTGAAAGCTATTATATCTTGTATCTATGGTTTTCATATCATATAATGACTTAATGACTTCCGAAATATTTAGTACAGAGTTTTTGAAAAGCAAGTGTATGGAAGTGTTTGGTGTCTATTATATATTTGCATTATCAAAATGTTTCACTGGCATTTTAACATTGTCACAACTTCTACATTTTTTTCTGCTTAGACATAGTCTTCCTAAGTGTTATTGTAAAATAGAAACATGCTACCAACGTGATTTCTGAAAGGATTTGTGTAGCTGCTATTAAAGCCTTTTGCTTGGGAGAAAATTACTTTTGAAGAATTTAAACAAGGCATTGTCATTTAAAAAACAATCCCTTTTAACCAGTAAGGCTTTTGATGTTAAAAGGCATGGTATAGCATGGTAGAGATATGAGCATATAAGATGAAAACAAGGGGACATTTTCAAAAGCGCTTTCTATTGATATTTGGTAGCTGGTTCACACATACAGCTGCTTGTGTCTAGGCCCTAAAGTCTGATAGCAACAAGCATTGTTATCAGGCATGGTTGTATGCAGCCTGTGAACATTAGGCCAGTGGCCACTCGCAGTTGTCCTGTGATAAAGCCCTGCTGCTTTATCTATTGCAAGACATTTCTTCAGACTGTTGTACAGAGCAAGAATGTCTGGGTATGAGCCACAGTTGGAATACACTGGCATATTATGCAGATGAGACATTCTTCTGAACTGCATCTGTAACTGATGGGCCAGACATTGAGAAGTAGTAGATCTGTTGTCGTATGTCGGCCACAATACTGGATACAGTTGGTGCTGTACAAGTGGTGAACACTTCATGAATCGTTTGATGAGGACTGTTTGTGGGAGACTGATGCGGCCGCAAACTGAGTTATGATAGTGGTTTAAAAAACGTCGTTAACCGATTACTGACAAAAATCGTACTTCAAGTTTGGCTGAATCTTCAGCATGACCATTGAGTAAGATACAGAAATCTATAGCTGTCACAAACATGTTTTTGTCTGCTAGCAAAGCCATTTATGTATCGAGACTTAGGAACCCAAAGGTGCACAAGTCAAGACTGGTATCAGGTGGACAAAATGTGCATGTTTTTCAAACGGTTTCTAATGTTTATTTCTTTGCTTTAACACTTCTGGGACAGATGTTTTGCAAGTGGTTTCATTTGCACCACTGAGTAGTGAAGTCGTTTTTGGTGAGCAAGATAAACTTATACGATAGATCTCTGTTTCCAAGTGAGAAGTGTTAAGCCACAATTGTTATATGCAATTGTTGGTTTGATTTTGTGTTTGACTTCCATTCCTTGGCTTGTCCTGTATCGGCGCTTTATTTGTACCTGATGTAAATTACATAATTGTCTTTGAATGAACAGTAAAGGCAGCTGGGATTGACGGGTCCTAACATGAAAAAGCAGTGTTCTTTGCATGCGTGGGGACATAGTTACTTTGCATTTTGTGGTCACTTAGTCTTAGTTTGGTTCACATTCCATGCCGTTTGCTTCCAGCTGTACATGTGATGATGCTCACAATATATTTTATGGCAATTTAATTGCTTGTGTTGGAGAATGGATTCAGAGTTTAATATGTGGTTGACATTTAATAGAGGGCAGTGACCTTAAACTGGTTAGTGTCAATAGTGGTTTTACATATGCATACATTAATTAATGCCCCCTGTCTTGAATGAATTAGATATTGTCTACTGATTGTTTTGTAAGGAATTCAACTATGGGAATATGATGATTGTTGATTCACGAGTGTTTATTTTTCTCTATCATTATAGTTCAGACTCTTCTGAGAATTGCTTTTGTAAGGTACGATATAAATTTTATTAAGGAATTAAATACAATCACTTAGAGCATTATGAAGAAGAGGTGCTATGCAGATTTTCTTACAACAAATTAAATATTTTTGATGAACTGTTTTGTTGTCCAATGGAATTTTTGTCATAAGCTCAGAGACTACACTAAGGAGTCACTTATTGAAATGGCGCTTCATAAATAGTAGATTACTTTATGTGTAGGTAACACTGGCTTTTGTAGATTCCTTTGGGAGATTGTAGTATGTTTTGTAAATCTGGCTGTGTTTACTTGTAGACAAACTTGCCATTAGAATTTTTTGCAGTTAATGTCTACAATGTACACATTTGTGTAAATTTCAGATTTTTAAAGAAATGATTTGTAAATCAGGCACTACATATCAGATTTTGTTTATTTTGCATTTTTACCCTGTGCTTCGTTGACCTGTAATTGTGCCAAGTCATGACCTACTAGTTAACGATGTGTTCATTTACGATTGTGTTCAGTTGTTTTGAATGAGAAACCATATATTTGATTGTGTTCGCTTGGAGGAG
Source organism: Norana najaformis (assembly GCA_964023275.1). Lineage (NCBI taxonomy): Eukaryota > Metazoa > Annelida > Clitellata > Crassiclitellata > Hormogastridae > Norana > Norana najaformis. The sequence continues at coordinate 30,512,199 of OZ029916.1, read as the reverse complement.
CATGCAAGTTATGAGTGGCTGCACTTAACATGTTGCTCATCTGCTTGAAACATGTTCAAATGATTAATATTAAGTTCCAGAAATTGGAACTACTGTAACATCTGCCTTCTTTAATTTGAAATACACTCAGTTCCACATAGTGAAAGTAAGCTAGGCCTTATCACAAGTAGGGCAAAAGTGACACTTCTCCTTTTTATTTGACATGGATAAGGTACTAGGTGAAGTAAGCTCGCCTTGCTTGCCCTGCTTTGCTTACAAAGTTCTGTTCACATGGTTTAAATTGTTTTGGGTGAAGCACTGTTAGGTATTTTGAGGCTTGAGGACCAGTCGGAAACCTAAAAATGTTGTTGCTCAGTAATGAATTGTCAGTTTCCCATGACTCACCGATTGCGTACCTTAGTATTTTGTGATGAAAAGTCTAGGCATGAACATTTTGCCCATGTTGGTGCTCATATAAGTTGGTCATTGCATCACATGTTTTACCAGTTAACTTTTCTGAGATGGTTCGACTTCTGCCTCTGCTTATTTATGGCTATTAACTACGAAATTCTATATCATATATGCATTCGTTGCTTTTACTGATGTTTTGTGGAATTTTGACAATAGGTATTCTGTACTTTGTGTGGCACAGTGAGTGTGGACTTTCTGATGTGTGTTGGGACACCGTAATAGTCTCCCCTTAGATGACCACTGTGTTGGACCTTCAAGCATATTTGGTCACATGCCATCTGGTGATGCTTCAACATTTTTGAGTAGTGTTGTGTAAGGAAAGAATTAATAATGAAACTGTCTGCTGCTGTTTGGCAAATAGATAATAAATACACAAAAGTGCCAATTATCAGGAGTGCAGAGTGCAGTTGCTAAAAGACTATTGATTGCAATTACAACATTTTTCAGCAATATTGAACTACGAAGATTTATAAGGGTGTTTTCAGGTCACACTAAGTGCATGCACAGTGAACTGTAAAAATCCTTGTATAGCTCGTCCAGCAGTCGGCATTAATGTAGATATTTTTGATTATATTTTTACTTTTAGCTGTTAAATCTGCTGTCTGACTATAAAACATGCCCTGTTGTCAAAAAAGGTTATGAACAAACTGAGTTATTTGTAATAAATTACTAATCTCGTTTTTTGTTTTGTCATTGTCTCGTAACTTTTAATTTTGTAAGACATAAGTAATTAATTACATATTTATTCGTTAGCCCTTCAGGTAGCGCAGCATTCTACATTCTGTGGCAATCCCGGGGTGGCCATATCGTTTACAAGTAGAGCTACCGAAAGCGACCATTTCTCGAGAATTACCACAGTCAAATTTGTAAAGCGCACATTATGGCAAACTATTCCGCGGACAAAGTACTTTGCTGCGCAATTAGGAATAACCAAACCTTCTGTTGCTTGCTCTTCGAACTTTTTAGTTAGAAGCGACCATAGCAATTACAATATTACACGGGTGTGGACGTTATTACAAAACGTGGTACTTAGAAACTGAGCGATAATAGAAGAGTTCACTTGTCAAGCGTCAAAACCGCACAAACCAAATTCCAGGGTGAAGACCCAAGAAGTGAATCTCAGAAGACAAAACCGCACAAAAATTATTTAGCTGCAAGTAAACGAAACACTAATTTAGATGCAGCCTGGAATATATTTCTAGGCAGAACAAGAAGAAGTTTTATATCGTATAACAATTCCGAGTTCCCGTCTACGCGAGTTTCTAGGCCAGGTCAAAGATTTTAAGAGGGTTCCCTTTTAAAAATTTTGGGTCGGATTTGCCAAAGTACACACAAATTATACTAATTTTCTGAGAACTTCTATAGCGCCACTATATTTGCTGATGTCATAGGTCCTTGGTCGCTAATCAGCAAAATGGTGGTGCAAACCAAATTCCAGGGTGAAGACCCAAGAAGTGAATCTCAGAAGACACGGAAACAGCCTAAGGTGGAAATTGGTCCAGGAAGAGATGAGATAAAGTGATGAAACAGACCTTGCACCGCGAACGTCTCCAAAAGAGTTCCAGAGTCTAGAGCCAGCGACAGAAGAGGCCTGCCTGCCCAGAGTTGTCCTTGTCTAGGGAATAGTCAGATTTAGACATTCAGAAGACATGGTCAAGTAGAGACACTTCCAACCTACTTACCTACTCCCATAGAGGTTATACTCCTTATATCATTGCCTACTCCCAACCTACTTATCTTCACAAACTCTTTACTATCCAGTCACCCCGTTCTAACCGTTGCCTGACTGTGCCCGTCTCTCTGTAACTACTCATCTTAAGTTCTCTAACCAATCCATATAAGCTACCACACTGCACCTCAACTCTTGAACGATCTCCCTCCTGAATTTCGCAAATTCTATTACCTCTACCCCTTCTTTCCCTTCAAGCCCCCCTTTTTAATCCTCAGGCATTCCATTCAAAACTGGTCTCATCTCTTAAAGAAATCTTAACCCTGATCCATCGAATCCGCCGATTACACATTTCGGGCAATATAGACAACCCGCCTTAACCTCTCTAGTTTGATGAGTGCCATAATAATTCTTCAATTATCGCTCAGTTTCTAAGTACTACATGTTTTGTGATAACGTACACACGTGTAATATTATGATTGCTATTGTCGCTTCTAACTAAAAGGTTCGAAGTAAGAGCAAGCAACAGAAGGTTTGATTATTCCTAAGTGCGTAGCAAAGTAATTTGTCCATGGAATAGTTTGCCATAATGTGCGCTTTACAAATTTGACTGTGGTAATTCTCGAGAAACTCTCGGTTTCGGTAGCCCTACTTGTAAACAATATGGCCATCCCAGATTGCTCAGGAAGTAGAACGCTGCGCTACCGGAAGGGCTAACGAATAAATTTGTAATTAATTAATCAGAAAGTGGTTGGCATTGTAGATGAATATTGTCATGGGAAACCGAGGGCTACTGATGGGCCTTCTGGTAGCCAGAAAGGAATTCACCAAGCTGTTCACTGTAAGTTCTACTATTCTGTGGATGTAATGTAAATTGCTGATATGGCTTATTTGAGAAAAGCAATATTACAGGACAGAGAACTGCAGTAGTGAAGTTTAGAATATACTACAGAGGTGAAGAAAGAAATGAGAAGTTGTGTGTACGTGGCACAGACACAATGATCAAAAGATGACAAGGAGATGAGTTTCCTAAATGGAGAACTATACATAATGAGCAGAAGAGGGCCAAGAACAGAAACTTGAGCGCCACAGGTGAGTGTATGGGAGCAAATTGAGTGTTCATCACTTATAAAGAGATAAATAACAAGAGGAGTGGTATGGCGTAATCAGCAGTTTGTCAGTTTACTAATGCTAGCTCCTGTGAATTGTTTCGTAATGACAGAAGTTGTTTAGTAAAATTGGAGTTTGTATTTTTAAGCTGCCAGTTGTTGCTGGTCCTAAGCTGTTTCTAAGAGTCGGAACTTAATATATTTAAGGTTTAGCTAGACTGTGTCTTAGCAACAGAGTCAGACTTTTAAGATGTCACACTGGCAGGGTTTGGTTTTGTCACGCAAACAGGTTTTGGATATATATCGGTGATGAGATGTAAGTTTTATATACTGGTGATTTTTTATAGATAATGAAGTGTTATTCACTTGTTTATAGACTTGTCACTCCCTGTCTGACTAGCTATCTTGCCAGAACTAAACTGCACTCTCTTGCAAGTTGCGGTATTGTTTTCTTGGTATAGTCGGCTGTAGGTGAAGAGACAAAGAGAAGAATTACAGTACCGCAAAGGATGTTGAAGGCGCTGGAGAGGAGGCATGCCAAAGAGAGGCTAGATCAACGTTTTCACCAGCGTGGAAAGAAAGGTCAAGTGATCATAACTTGCCGACGCTCACAGTTCAATCATCATGCAGGGCAGACATACAGCAATTTTAGTCCAAAAGAACTGGCTTGTGGTGGCTGGAAGCATCCAAAGTCAAAAGGAGACCATTTCACCATTACTGCGGTCCACGGGGTATGGAAACTCTTTTCTCTTTCTGTTCTGCTTTGGTAATGCCATTAAAACATTTTTGCTAATAAAAAAGGGAGTTCTTGGATGTTTATCAGCACAACTTAGGCTGCAGTACCAACAAAGTACAGTTTGCTTGTTTCATCAAACAGGTTGTTCATCAAGAAACAGTTTAATTAGGCCTATAATATGTTTCTTTGACACAATTTCTGACCGTAATGCTGTGGTGAGGGACATTTAATTTGACTTCCAGAACGTGACCTTGTCATAATGCAGCAATTGACTTGGCTTCAAAGAGAGCATTATAAGAATGTGATAGTTTAGCACATTACTTTTTAAGGAAGCCGCATTTGGTTTCTAAATGGACTTCTTTGAAAATTAATCTACAAAAAACTGCTTTTAGAAATTCTCACAGATTTATAGTTTTAACCATCTTTGTGCAGATGTTGGTCAACAAAAGGTATATTTTTATATAACACAGATGTAAAATTTGTGTTGTGTTTATTTTTGCAAAACAGAATCCTGCTTTACTGCCACTTGAAGAAGAGTCTGGGGCTTCTGTGGTCACTTCTTTTGAGTCATTGAACCTTCACAAGGAACTTCTTCACGGCCTTAAGATGCAGAATATCACTAAGCCAACAAATATTCAGGTTTGTTGTTTAGACCTGTAACTTGTGACTTTAAAATTTGTCTTCCATTGCATTTTATAAACAAACAGCATGGGAATAATGCTGAAGATATCAGTCAATTATTATTTCTGCGATTATATTTTATTAAGTACCACTGTCTAGTTGATGGCAGTGTGCAAATGCGAGTGCAAGGTTTGCTCAAAGTCCCTACAAAGTAATTTTCTCAGAGAAGTCTCGAACCCGTACTCGATCTGTATATGCTTCTAAAGAAACAGTTCAGCTGAAACCCAGCAGGGTGATCTATGACCTTGGGGCAAAGCAAACATTTTGGGTTGTATAACTACAACAATGGACTATCAATGTTATCATATCAAGGCAACATTGGTTAGATTTCTTGTGTGAAATGAATGAAGTGTTGTAGGAAGCTTGGGCACAGACATAATTTATTGTTCAGCAGGCAGAAAGCTTGATTTCCCTACTTCAGAATTTAATAAATTATTATGTGCCACTTTCAGCACTTTTTACACACTTAAGTTGTTTAAGGATAACAGATATATTATGAACGGTTTAAATATGAACAGTTTAAATGACTTTTGTAAACATTGAATCAAAATTGGTGACACAGGTATCTTTGTTGTTGGAGTCCATCAGTATTCCAATGACATCAAAACTCGCTGTGTGAGAAATGCAGATTTTTGTGACAAAGTACAAGGCTGGACATCTTTAGATCGGTTGAGACTTTGTGGATGACATTTACGAAGCATCTTTGGCGGATTAAGTTCTAATTAGGGCTTATAATCACAGATACTCACTTCAGTCCTAGCAGCCAAATGTCAGCGAACAAACATGACATATGTTTTCTAGGAGCAGGGTAATGTCATGACATAATTATTAATGTTGTTACTTTCTTCATGCCCACCACTATCATTGTAAATGTCATTACCAGCTTGTCTAAGGGCTGGAAAGTGAGCTGTTTCTGTTGATGGGTTTCTTGTAATTTCATTAAAAATTTTGCCAGATTTGTGTTTTGTTTTAATTGTAGGCTTTGACAATTCCGTTAATGCAGAAGGGTTTGAATGTCATATGTGCTGCTGAAACAGGTCAGTTCATGGCCTACTGACCTAATTTCTGTAAATACAGCTCATTCTGTTTTCCTTTTATGTTGAGTTGAGCTGTGAACGAGGCTTGTGATTTACAGAATACTTGTTCATATTGTGCTTGAAGATTGAAGTTAACATTGTAGTTGGAGAGTAGCACCTTAAGCCTAATGCTAAGAATTTTAGAAATCCTAATGTATTATGATTTTGGCATTTTAGTAGAGCCATGTAATCTATAAGGAAAGGTTCTTCAGTCGATTCATGGCTGTTACCATCCTCAGTCAGCAGTTCCAACTAAACCATTTTTTCAATGTCTCCTAAAGTACTGACACATATGTATGAGCTGTTATGTTACTTAACTTTAGGTAGCATGAGAGATTCACTTTTTTACTGACTTATGATACCTTAGATATAACTCTAGTTACTGTTTTACCATGCACTGGGAATCCAGAATTTTGAGGAAGGAGAGGCCAAACTAACTGTGATGGAGATGTAGTAAGGTTAAATATTTTAAAGACCTCTCTTTGAAGTCTTTGCAATCATTTCCAGGTCTCCTCAACTTTTTATAGCCATTAACCCCTTTACCGTGAACCCCGAGTTAACTCATCCAGCGGGAACCCATTGTGCAGTGTGAACCCCGAGTTAACTCGTCCGCATGCTATGCATCTATTCACTCACCGTGTATCCCGAATAAACTCGTCCTAATGGCAATAGCAAAATATAATAGTGTTTTACGATTAAAATAACGGCTTTCCATATTATAAATTAGGTCATACGCTGGGCGGGCCAACTGAATAAAATTATATAGTTCACACTAAAATTGGCTGGTCGCAAGCGTGGTTTATCTAACGAAGAAATACATTGTTTATTGTTTGAAAGTGATGATAGTTTGTCCGATGATAGTGACTGATAATAAATAACTAAGTTTTAGTTCTAGTAATGTTTTTGTGTGAGAAAATGATGACAGTGATGATAGCCAGAAAACAGTTCAGTAGACCTACGACGGCAGTTCGCCGTCTGCATGGTCAAGAGTGAAATTGGGACTTGTCAACGCTTAGCATTTAGGCCTATAAGAACACCTGGAACGCGTGTTCCAGTTGCTGACACGATGATTCCAGTGGAAAATTTCAGTTTTTTCCTTACCAACCAAGATAGTCACTGAAACTAACAGACGAGCACACCAATTATGCAGTCCTCGATTGAAAAAACGATCTAGATTGAATAGTTGGATTGATATTAGTTGTGGTGAGCTGTTATTTGCCATTCTCATCTAGGTTTTATTTGCCATTCTCATCTACGAGAGACTCCTTATCTTTAGAAGCTATGGAGTCTCTCGATTTGGCCTGCAAGATGCTTTGGAATATATCATACAAAGCAAATATAATAAACTGGCGCTATATAAATTCATAAGGAGCACTACAGCGCCTACTTTATAAAAAAATTATTATATGCTCACTTTTATTTTTCTCAGAGCAAAGAAAGACTCCTGGAATATTACAATTACAAATACCAGTCTTCCTTAATCACATGCATTGAAGAATACCTAAAAATAAATGCACATGTGTGGAAAGAATTGAAAAAATTTATTCCACGATAAAGGGGTTAGCCAGTTTAATTTCATGCTGTAGCAGTTGTCATGCTATATCATACCATTGTTGTACTATGCCTTGGTTGTTGCCTTACAGTAATCTAATCTAGTGACTTCTATAGCGCCATTAACTTAATGCTCGAGGCATCAGTTGATGGTTACTTCAAGTCGCAGTACTTTGTTTGTTGTCATATATGTACTGTAAGGGGGGGGGGGGGCGACTGAGAAAATGGATTGGTCATATACTGAGAGGGGACTCACTCTTGATAACCACCACTGAGGACAAGTGGAAGACTGAGACAGATACTGATAGATTGGGATGGTGATGATGACAGATGGATACAGCAGGCTGAAAGACGGTTAGCACCAAATGGACGTTTGAACCTGTGTGAGGGCTGAGGACTTGAAGAAGAAGAATATATTATTCTGTGGTAAAGTGGTACCTTACCTTACATTATGTTACAATACCGTACTTTGGCCTAGTTTAAAGAAAAGTAAATTCGGTATTTTACTTTAAACCAGTCAGTGTCTTTTGTTAGGGAGTGGAAAGACGTTGGCATTTCTTCTGCCGATGATTGAACGAGTTCACCGCTATCGATCGCACTTTGGAGCAACTCAAGCACCAAATCGTCCCATCGGAGTCATACTCACTCCTTCCAGAGAACTTGCTGATCAGATTCACGTTAGTGGTGTTTACTGTTCTTCCTCACATACTCGTGATTTTCTTATGTTCTGATTACTTGCATGCAGTGTTACGTTCAGTAAGATTTACCATGAATCTTTGAAAATAAAACTTCTGATCAACAATCTACCTGTTTAGCTTTGTTACAGTCCTTCAAGTATGGCACCACTGGGTTGCTTGCTGGATAATAGTCAGTCCCAACACTTCTGTGTTTAGAGTTCAAATCCCAGTGTGCCATAGGAAATTGACAATTATGGAGCCATGTGACTTACAGGGACTGGTGAGTATGTTTGAACTTCAGCCAAAAGGTCTTCAGTACTGGGACAGTATGTCAGAAGGCTGCTGTTGGTATGGACAATTGGTGCTTCATTTGCTGGGTGATGTTGAGATGGCTGCTCATTTCTATTTCTGGCTATTTATTTTATTACAGTCAAATTTACAAGTCTAACATTGTTTTATGCTACAAATTTAACAACTATGGTCTTAGATTATGTGTAGAGACTGAAGCTTTCTGGAATATTTTTCTAATTCAAATAATTGGTCAAGTTTAATCGTTAAATGCACTACATAACTACATCCGTTTATCTTTTCAAATAATGGTTGACATCTTAAAAATGCTTGGTTGCACTTGCCCGTCTCTCTGCAGTTTTTCAGTCATTCTGATTTGTGTTCCTACTGGCTGCCATTTCATCCTTGGAAAAGACGATCCGTAAGTGCTTTTCTTGTGGCACTCCAGCTGATTATGTCTGGAAACTTTGAACTCAGTCCTGGACCGTAGCATGGATATGAAGGCAAGGCAACACATCGGTCTTTGTCACTGAAGTTTGGAGCCAAGTACAAGTGATCATCTGCTCATTTGTGATGATTTAACTGTCTGGGCATTTATGGGAATCATATTAATGACACCATAGATGATTTACTAACATCATTAGATCTCAAACAACATGTTTTGACTCCAGCATGATGTGGAAATCTGCTGGATTTATTGATCACTGATAATCGTGCAATGGTTGGAAATGTCCAGGTCAGTGATGGTGTCTGTATCTCTGACCACAGTCTCAATATTGCTACAGTGGCATTGGGTACATTCAGCCACCCAGCTGCATTTTCATATCGCCTGATCAAGCAGATCACCACAGTTGAGTTTGAGCAGGCATTGATCAACACAAGACTGTTTTCAGAACCAGCCCACACAGCAACTGCTTTGTATACTCACTGTCTTACTCTGGCATGTGCATAACTCCGTCTTGACCCCTTAGTGAACATGAATCTGTGCCTCAGATTCAGATTTACTGACTTTGTATGGGCTGGAAATGCTTTAAATAAAAAAGCGAGTTATGGCTTTGTTTTACTCTGACTGATCCTTGTGTCTGCTGATATATATTTGTGGCTGTTGTAGCGTGTGGCTAGCGATCTGGCCACCTACACCCCATTTGTTGCAGACGTTAAATGTGGAGGTCGAAGAACTCAGGTTATGGTTCTTTCAAAACTAACATCTGTTTATGATTCATGTATAGTAGCAGTGCTTTTGAGTGGTACTTTAAAAAGCTAAATGTTTCTTCTTGATGCAGATGGTACATACATATATGCATACAGCTGAAAAGACGTGCCTGCGCATGTACAGACACACACATACACACTAGGTTAGGTAGGCTGTTGCTTACAATCCGTAAATACAGAATGAGACCATGAATGACTTATGATAAGTTTAGAGTCCCTGGTTGGTCCATGTTGTTCCTATGAAGTTGAGGAATTATGACAGTTGCATGAAGCGGATACAGCAAACGGTTATGCTCACTGGCTGGCACTCCCTCAGCTGCTGGTAGAATGAGACCAAAAGTAAATAATGAATATTTATTTATTGTATAGTTATTCAGTTAGTATTTACTTAGTTACTACATTTTTGTACTTTTTAATTAAATTTTGTTTGCTTTTCAGTGTAACTATGTAATTGTGATCCTGTTATTGGGATTGCTGTTTTTCTGCTATCTGTGTTCCAAGCGAATTCCAACTGGGTTTTGTTGGGTTTTTGTTGGCTAGTTGGGTTTTGTTTGAAAGAAATGATTATGAGGACTGGACTTCACTTGCTATGAATGTTTTTCAGTTTGTGAATTATAACACGACCTTGGACCCCCTTCCATGGACAAAGAGAATATTTGATAATCTGCAGTTTTCTTGCTTTCCTTTAGAAACTACTGAGAGAGGGAATTGAGGCTCCTGTAGATATTCTTGTCACCACGCCAGGCGTTTTTTCAAAATTGCTGACAAACAGTGAGTGCTTTTTAAGGTAATCTAATCTAATCTGAACTTATCTAATATTAAAACTTGTAATACACCATTCTGAAACTAAAGGCCTCGATCAGGCCTTAATTGAACACTGGTCACCAGAGTAATTCAGAATCCAACAAGAGGTCAAACAGATCAGTAAAGAAGGTTATGGTGAACAAGCAATCAAGACAAATTTGAGATTTCAGTCCCAGCTTGAATGACATGAATTGGCAGAGCAAATAGGAAGAGGGAAACGTGGGCTAACACTGTGTGGCCCTTGTCTCCATTTTACTGTCTGTTTATGCAAATGCTGTTTTCCTCTATACACTGAAACCTCCTATTGCACTGACAAATTCTGAATTAATGCAGCTTTCATACTTGTCCTTAATTGAACACAATTTGGCTGATGAACTTTCTGTTCTTAATGGCATTCGACATCATTAGCATGACATAATGAGTGCCTCTGATTAGTTTCTTGTGAAGTGACATTAGACAAATTTCCAATTACAGTCACATAATTACGATTAGTTACCTAGCAGTACTTGATGTGGTCCTAGAGGTGATGTTATAAGGAGTTTCTGTTAGTTTTTTGCATCTTGGTTAGATCTTAAAGGCATACTTAAAAGATGCTATAAAAATGTCCAGCATTGCCATTATGTCATGAGCAAACCTGTGTATGGTGTTGTTATTGTTGCAGAGATGTATGACCTGTCGCGACTTTCGCAGATCGTCTTGGATGAAGCAGATACTCTTCTTGATGACAGCTTCAGTCAGATGACAATAAGAATCATTCAGAAATTGAAGGTCAAGTTCAATTTAGCTCATAATTTCAAGCTATCTTCTCATTTTTCATGTAAGTTTGATATGTGATGTTTTGGTGCACTATCAACCCAGAAGTCTGTGGTACAAATCCATGGCACAACAGAAAGATATTTCAAGATTTCTGAACTATACTGTTTCATTAGTGCCCTAGTGACCTTGGCTATAAAATGAGAACATCAACTGTACACTGTTGGTAGGAAGATTAGATGGCCATGTATGATGTGGCTAAGGAAATGAAGTTGCTAACACTTATTGAAGACTTGGGATGATGAATGCTTCATGCCTCAGAATAGCTAAAAGACTGCATCCTGTCAGTCTGTTGAAGAATTTCTTTTAATAGTGTGTGTGTTTTGTGTGGGTGTGTGTTGGTGTGTGTGTTGCGGTGCAGCTGTGTCCTGTGTTCTGTTTTACTTTGAATATCATCCTGCATACTGTCTCTTAAGTGGCTTGGTTCCTGATTGGTCAATCATCCATTGATGCGATATCAAGAGGAACGTTTTTAGGCCAGAAGTAAATGTAAATGTTGGAAAGACTTCAGCCAAATGGTCTTTTATGCCAAGTATTTCTCTGAGAACTATATTTGATGAAGTTGCCTTGTTAATTCAAGCAATTACCTAACATGTGACATGAATTGTTGAAAGTAGGTGTCCAGTGAGAAGCCTGTTCTTGAAATTTCTGCAAAAGTCAGAAGCGCTGAGGATCACAATAACATGCAGATTGCATTAGTTGGAGCCACCATGCCTCGTGCTGTTGAAGAGATCTTGGGGGAGGTTGTTCCGGTATGCATTTGAGCATTTGTTCTTTGAATTTAGATATTTGGTTATTTAAGTTATGTAAAAAAGAAATATTTCTGTAGTTTAAAGAAGGGAGTTCGTTAGACACATGGCCAATGATACGGTAGCCATACTTTCCAAAGTTCTGAGCCAATTCCAGTGTCCTGTACACAGGCCATCAGTTGGCTGTTTACTTCCCAGTTAACAGGTTCCAAATCCTGCTCCATGACAAAGGAAAATGTGCAACTTATTGAAGGGTTGCTGCATATTTTGTATACAGTGGACTTGAAGCCATGGTTGTTAGAATGCAAGCTCTACATATTAGGCAACTGTTAAAATCCAGTTTGGGTTTAGAACTCTGGGGTTTGAATAAATGAACTGTATTAATGTATGTTCTATCTGTCATGCATGTTCAGGTTGATACCATTCACACAGTTACAACTAAACATCTTCACAGAATTATGCCTCACGTCGCACAAAAGTTTGTCCGAGTTGGACCTTCACAGAGACCTGGTATGAGCAAATTATCCACAAAGACAGCTTAAAATATAATATAATTATAATTAAATGCATTATAATGTAATATATTTAATGTAATATAATATAATACTATAGAGCTATTGTTTCCCTGACTGTGGAGTGTGGTGGTTGGTTTGGCAGTGGAGTGTCTGAGTGGAGTGTGCTGGGGTCAAGTCATCCCCAAGAAGATGATTGAGTAGGGACGTTTCAGCACTTCCTAACCTGCGGTTGCCCTGGTAGAATTAAGCCCACTCCTTTCGTTATGTAAATGATGCACCTCGTAGGAGGCACATTTGACACGCCTATGCTTGTACACTGACGTAGACTGTGGATCAGATGTGATAGGACATAACAGTTCAGTTGTTTTAGAGTCTAGATGCATCGCTGAATTGAGTTATTTGATTCTGTAAATTAAGAAATATTACAGTTGCCTAGAGCCATCATTTGTTATGTTGTATGTGAGATAATTGTGCAGAAGTAAATAGGAAACTGCTGCTTTGTCTTGCAGAGCATTTTCTGACTCAGCTGAGAGCGAATGTTGAACGTAATATTCCTACGATTGTCTTCTGTAACAAGACAAGTTCTACATGTTTCCTTGGACATCTTCTGGACTCCAGCAACATTCCAAATATTGTCCTTCATGCCAACATGCCACAGAATGTACGTCACCTTTGATTAGGTTTGCTAAAGGAGGAGTTCTATAAATTTACTGTTACAGTGGTCACTGAATTTATCATAGTGTAGAAACTGTAGAACAGTGTTTGATGTGAGCTACACTTTTGGTGCAGAAATGTTACTCAGGTATTACTCTGTGCTAAATTGGATGAGCAAAAAATGAATTAATGTTATTTCCTCAATTAAGATGAAATTATTTAAGCATATGTTCTGGTTGTAGATGCGTGAGGGAAGGTATGAAAGGTTTCAAAATGGTGAATGTGACATCCTTATCTGCACCGACATTGTTTCACGAGGACTTGACACCATAAGAGTTCGTTTATTTCCAATTTCATATTTTTTCACGCAAACAGAAGTGGCTGATTGCATTTACAATTACACAGTTCTCTGTTTGGCTAAATTTTGTTCAACAGATATTCAGCTTTTTTGATCTTTTGTTCTTTTTAAATTTGCTGTTACTGTAACTGATTATGAAGTGGAACAATTTAAATGTTTGATTAAATCTAAGTTAAAGTACAGTCTGTCACATAAATAGAATTTTGAATGGCTGAAGTTTTTCATGCAATGGAAATGAAAGGCTGCAGTTATGTACCTTTAAAGCCCATGAAAAGGATAACCTCATTCTTGTGTCCTGATTTTTTGCTGAACTTTGGATGTGCTATCGGCTGTTTTTTACATAAATGTTTTAAGGTGGCCTTTGGACAGCATTTACTCTGTAGGTTATTTAAGACATGCGCTGTCTGTCAAGCCATTCTGAATAATAACAGGAATTGTATACAGCTATTCATATATCTGGTTGCAACCTTTAGTATGGCAACCAGAATATGTGCTTGGCTTTTTGTTTGATACTAATACTTTAGATTTTTACCTGTCAGCTGTTGTGCTTTTGGATATTTTGGGTCCAAGTAGCAGGCCTATCTCTCGGCCCAGACAGCATGAAATTGTAGCCTAAGTACATCATATTATTGATTTTATTTTACTGACTGATAAAAGCGCTTTGATTGCTTTAAGAAAGCTGAATGTTTCGCATGCATGACATAGCTTAGTTGTGTTTTATAAGTCTGGTGTGGTTGTTTTCTCAGGCTCGTCATGTGATCAACTACGAATTTCCAAACTTCATATCTGATTACATCCATCGAGTGGGTCGTGTTGGTCGAGTGGGAACAACTGGGTCGTGTTTTGTACTCAGCTACATCTGCTACAAGTGGGATGTGGATCTTCTGTGGCAGATTGAGGTAACAATGCCGCTGAATGTGATAGGGTCAGATAAGGTAAGGTAAGGTAAATAGGTTACAGCTGTGTCTTGACTATTTTCAACTGCATTACCAAGAGCACATAACACATGCCCCTCATTCTTTGCATTGGCTTCCTGTATGTGAGCAAATCTATTTCAGCCTGGTGCTCCTTATGTCTAAAGCAGTTAGAGGCTGCACTACCCATTTTTCGTGGTTGTACCTTGTAGTTCTGTTGAATGTCTGTCTCATTCCAAATAGTTGGATCTGTACCATCTAACATTTCTAAGTCCTACTGAGTTTATCTTTCACTTTAAGCTGAATACTACGAAATATTAAGAGACAAAAAATTGTTCACCAAATACAGACTTTGTGAAAAGTTAGTAATGTAATGATTACTGCTGGCTGTGTGTTGAGTCAATGAAAAAGACTTTGTGATTGCAAACGTTTTAAGGACTTTGATCAACAGATCTACAGAGCAGAGAACATATCGTGGCATGAGTGTTCTGATGTTTTTAGAGCACATATACTGGGCAGTGAACCAATCAAAGTGTTCATGTAATAATGTTTAATTGCGTGTTCATTCTGCAATGTGTGATGGTTTTTAGATCATTACTCTGAAATTGCTTTAAGATCTTTTACCTCTTCCCGTCCCTTCATTGCTTGACTGGTCCCAGTTTTGAGCTTCCGTATGTGTTTTACTGAGCAGCAATTTTCAATTGATGCTTTCTGCATTAATATGCTATTGAATTGAGCTTAGATTAATACAGGCATTGAATCTGGAATTGGTGACTAACGATGGACAAGTGTTGGTTTATTGGATTTTATGGGCGTCTGTACTGGCATGGTCTTTTCATATCCTAATCACAAACGAAATGGTTATTTATCCAGACACTAAAATGAACAGATTTGTTTTACATCTCCATGGGTGGATTGTCAGGGTGCTGTACAAATCTATAATGACCTTACAATTTCTGCTGTAGACATCTGCTCGCAGAAGACAGGAGTTTCACAACGTCAATGCAAACATCAAACGGAAACTCGTGGGTCTGTCGGAAAAGAAAGAACAAGAGAATGCAACCAGTAGATTAGAAGTTTAGTGTATTTAATTGATTAGCAAAGGGTGCTGTTTAATTGTCCAAAACAAGGCTTGGCCACAACACAGTATCAAGTAAACAGTCCAAGATCTTGGACCAAGTTTTACCTTCATCCCTCCATCTGGAGGCTGTGTGCTTACTTGGCTCTTCAAATGTGGTGTTTCAATTTTTGATTATATTGATTTTATTATTTTTCTTTTCAAGATCTACCATGATAAACTTTATTGATGCATATTCTACAGACTGTTAATGGTGCTGAGATCATGTTCACTGTTTTGCCTCGTTGTAAGTGGCTTTACCTGGTTGAGACCATTTTAACATACGGTATTAGTGATGCATGGTGGTCAGTCAGTAACGCATTTGGTCAGTGAACATGCGGTTGTGAGTTCGACTCCGTGTAACGACCCTGGGCAAGTTGTTTGCACACACCGTGTCTCTGTCACCAAGCAGTATAATGTGGTACCAGCATAAGCTGGGAAGTAAACGGCAAGTCCTACGATGCACTGGCTCCATGTCCAGAACCTCGGAATTCGTCCATTGCCGGCTCAAGGGCCAAGAAAAGGAGATGAATGCCTCACCTACGTCTCACTTGGGGATATGGGATACTTAAAAAAATTAATGGAAATCAGTCACTTTGGGTGACTTGTATCAATGAGATCTGTCGCTGATAAAATTACTAGTGACGGCTTAAGGTTACGAATTCTGAGGTTATCAATGAATAACCAACACTACAGATATTATCTGTAGAGGAGTATAAATGGCATAGAGATCCAAAAGACCAACTGTGATGAGATGGCCCACAGTTTAATTGCTCAAGTTATAATGCAAAGCGTGGTGGTTCCATCCCCCTTAAGATGTTGCTGTGCATGGATCTGGAGAAAGTCTTGAAAGCATTAATGACGATCTCCTTTATTTGATGCGTGTCATTTTACATTGGCACTATATAAATTAAAGAAATCATGACCATTCAGTTGCCAATTAACATTCGTTATACCACTTGCATGAAACTGAGCTTCTGGGCAGAACCACAGACTGAGCACCGTGACTCTTTCTGCACTTAGAAGGTATTGCACGAGAGTCAGTTTCTGGGGACTGAGTACAATATCTGTGGTACTAATGACAATGTAGGATGATTAAATGTAAGACCTCGTAAACTCTTAGCCAGGTACTGAACTGGACTCTGTTTGATAGGGAGGCCAGCTGATGTAATGACTGCAAAAGAAGTTGTGATATGACTTTTTGTAGTCGTTGTTTTCTTTGGTCAGGCAATTGTGGACAATGTGTAATTTTTGCAAATTTACTTAACAGTAAATCTTATTCTGTGAACATTATCAAGAATGGACACAATGGAATCAAACAGTATGTTGTGCCCAGATTGTGTGTTACCCAGTAGCCTTTGACATCATGGTTAGTCAAAGAAAGAAAATCACTTTGCTTGCTTATGTTGGTGCCGATTATTCTGATATCTAATTGGAATAGACTTACTCTGCGTGTCTTCTGAGTCAGCAATGACACTTCATGCGCCTTTTATCAACATGTCGAGAACTTTGAGCCTTTTCGCAGAGGCTGGGACGGGAGAATTGGGAGTAGTGTGAGTGGCGTTCTGTGCAGATTTCTTAAGTGAACGAATTTAATGAATGTATGATTGCGTGCAGTTTTTAAATAACGATCGTGTAGACCACATCCTGTTTATTTACAGTGATTTTCTTTTTGGGTAAGATCTCTCCCCACCGCGGGCCGTTTGCCGCCACAGCAGAGCCTCATGTAATAACCGAGTCTGCCGAGATACAATTAATCAAAACAAAGTTACGATCGGGAAGGCTCAATTTTTACGTGTAATGATTGAGTGATTAGCTTACTACAATCGTAATCGTAATCTCGAGATTTCTACAGCGCTCAACAAAAGCTAAGTCGCGGGAACCAGCTTACTCACAGGCGCTCAGTCAAAACAAAATCGATAGGCAAAAGGGTCAAGATCCAGGAGTCAGACACTCAGACAGTCGGAGGGCTAAGGTGGATGCTGTTTGAAATTGAATACAATCAGATTCAGATGTACTGACACCGCGCGTTACAAGTGCTTTAAATAAAAAAAATACCGAGTGCCTTTAGTTCATACAGACTGAAGACGGAGGCTGACCACGGCCTTCTAAATAGGCTCCTATTTAGATGGCCGTGGGCTGACACGCCACAGTATGAGTAGTCGACGCCTTCGACTGTAGTAGCCGACGAAATGATGATGGGTGTAAGGGAACCAGCGTCGCGTATGCATCATCTGGTCAACGGACCCATTTCCGTTGTGTTCAGTATTGTTGTTTTTATTTAAAATTAAATTAAATTTTGTCTCAGGTAAGATCATTACGCACACAACAATCATCAGTGCTTATGTTCTCTCTGTCTGCTTCATGGCATTATCCCTAAAGTGAAAATGATCGAAACGATTGATGTACGTTTGGATCTGGTGTCTCGTTTCGGTGTGCAAATCAGTCCGGATTTCTGCAGTCTCCTATATGATCCCATTAAATTGGTAATTGTGTGTTATACCTGCCGATATAAAGCACTTGAGCGATTGAGATGATCTCGTCGTTCAAGAACGTGGGATTTTAATTTCTTTGTTGTCTGGGTTGGCATTTCACGACTCAAACTTGGAAAGAGTTCAGCAAGCATCGGCAACTGCTGGTAACAGGTTCATGAGGTGTCAGTTGATGGCTGCCTACACCCAATAACATAGAACCAGTTTAATGGCTTGTTCGAAGCACACCTGGGCTATCTGCAACAAAACTGTAGCTGTATGCATTCAAATTTCGCCAAAGTTAGGCCATTCTTGACCAGTAACTTGTGTTAATGGCTCGGCCCATTACAGCACAACAGGGTTGGGCTTGAGGTCAAAGTCTCTTATTTGTGTTTGCTTTTGTGGATAAGTAGGGATCTGCTTTCTGACAATTTCTGTTATCGTCAGTAAGATTTTACTTGGGCTTGCCTGCGACCGATCACGTGTAAACAAAATGGCTCACCATACTAGACAAGAATAGAGCACTGCAAATTCAACACAGATTCTCCAGTAAGTAAGCAATCAACGAGTAATAAACACCTTTGATAAATTTTATTTTTTTTGAAGGAAATTATGAATCAGAGACATTGGAAACAAATTGCTACTTGTGCCACATTGTCTTTTCAGTTTCTGTTTTGTATGCATCCTGTTCTCCACATTTTGTGTATGTACCTCACTGTCATCCAGATCTACAAAGTTCAGTTCATGCACTGCAACAGAATGCATAAAATGTTGTTTTCCAGGTTTTACAGATTGGAATAAGCTCACTCTCCAACAGATATATGAGTTCCTGGAAGGATATGCAGAGTTTGCAGTAGTCTGTTCCCTGCAGTTGGGGGCGGCTATATTGTTTATACGTAATGATCCAAAGGTGGACCAAAGTTAAATTTTACATTGTTGTTTTAAGAAATTCTGAGAAAACTATATATTTTAAGTCTCATATCGAAAGGCTATATCAGATGATAGCCTGTATTTCAAGTGATGTAAAAGGTGAAGTACCAGTAACACGCGTGTTTGCATGCTGTTATAGAAAGTCTTCAGAAGCATGGTCATGGGTTTGAAGGATCATTGACTTAAAGTGCAAACCCAACACTCCAACTTCAGGACGCATATCTAAGCTTCCTACCTAAACTGGTGTTGGTCATTTTGCAGGGGTAACAGACAGAGCAAGTATACATGTTAGGTAGGATGCATGGGGGAGTTATGTGAAAGAACATTTATAAATGCCGGTGAATACTTATGTTAAAGAGCATTACTTTATTAGCTTGGTCTCAGTTTCACAAAACACAGCCAGATGGGGTGCAGCTGGTTCCAACAGTTTAAAATAATTGAGAACAGTTTTAATGCTTGCTAAGATGAAAGGGGGTTTCTTTTCTGAGACTCTAGGACTTTTAACACTTGACTCATAAGTGTACAGTAAGTATATGGCTCTAAAAATTCAAAGTTCTGGTAGGTGCAGCTGAAGAGACATTTTCAGCTTACCTCAAGGTACACCTTTTTAGATCCATTAGGTAACCATGTTCCTACACAGTTTGAGAGGTTAATAGATGGTGCTGTACAAATATTCAGAGATATACAAGAATACATGCATATAGACATATATGCTTGTGTCAGAGTTTTTGGTGTATGTTGGTTCACAGCATGCCATTTTATGATGAGATACTGTTGAGCCTCTGTCGTAGGACCTTGAAAATAGCTTATATTTTGACCATAAAAATACAGGTCTATGAATGTACAATGTACTATAATTGAAATAAAGATAAGTGTATATACTGTAAATGAAAATAAAGGTAAATGAAAAATGTAATTGAAATAAAAATAGATGAGACTAATGTTATTGAAAATTTGCTGAATGTGTAATTGAAAATAGAGATAAATTAAAATAATGTGAATTTGAAAATAATGAAGATAATGATGATTTCTGAGCATTTTTTAGGATGATCATCATCATCTTATTCAGCATCATCATCTTCACCATTATCATCATTAACTGGTATATTGCATACAGTTTCTTAGCATTTCTTTAGCATAATACTTGTGGTACCTGTATGGCATTGGTCTTCTTTTGGTCTGTGTAGCCCATTTGAATTCATCCAATGACGAGTTTCTGTTGGAACAGCCCATGAGAACAGAAGTGTCTGGAGACAATGTTTGACCTAGAGGATGTATATGGTCGTCTTTCTATTCATTTCATCCTTGTATAGATCATGCCAGGCTATGACAATGCAATGGCCTAACCTTATTCTTTTTACGAAACAGTCATTATGACTTGCCCACAACATCCCTTCCCCTTACATAGGACCAATCTCACCATAAGCGTGAACGGGACTTTTCCAAGACATGGAGAAAGCAGTTCTGTATTGTTGTACACTAGTTTGCTACACTTCTGTGGATTAAATGTTGCCTACTGCTAGCTTGTCAGTTTACTGAAGAGGCCACACCAATAACTGGCTGTTGTGATTTATTACTAGTGTCTTAGTGTCTGTGATCATTAGTGTCTGCTATGTCCAAATTATTGTCTGGTGTAGGCGAAAATTCTGAAACATGCGAATGTGCCATGCAAGTTTGCAGAAGTAAGATGCTTTCTTTGTCTCATAATCTCTGTTCATGGGGTTGAAACCCTATAGGTGTCCATTGCACATTTAGTTGTTTGCAGACCAATTTGATTTGCGTGACTTCCAAGCCAGGGTTGGGTTTTTGTGATTGTCGTGTGCAGTAGATTACTGTCTTTTTCATTACCGGTGACATGTACACCCATTCTTCTGACCATCCTCTCTATCCAATCTTGGGACTGGCTTGATTATCCAAAGCCAAGGTAGCCTCGTGTGTTGGTCTAGTGTTTTTGAGGTTCCTATCGAGTTCGTCTACCTTGCTTAACATCCTAGGTAGTAGACATTCTCTTACTAAGTTGTTCGTTAGTTTACCACAGTAAGGTGTGAATTGGTCTTTGAAGGGATGTAATGCTTTGTTTGGCATACATGGTTTATTACTTTGTTGATTGAAACATTGTGTTGTTTTATGGGATGACTGAATGGACTTCATTTCTGAGGAATGATTTACTCCTGCAGGTGTCATCTTTAAAAGGTTTTGCATTTGATCATTTGATTATTTTGCATATTGCTACAAAGTGTCATGGTCATGAATTTCTTTAGGCATGCAAGTCCTCTGGTCACTTTGAGTTATAGTTTCATTCATGAAACTTGTAGCTCAGTACAGTGTATTTGTTTGTATTCATTTGTTTGTATTAACATGTGTGAATAAGCTATTGCTTTTGAATAAGACTGTTTGGATGCTGATGGAATGCAGAGTTCACTCACTTTTACAAAATTATGATTGTGAAACTGCTTCATATAACTGGTTAATTTCTTGGTAGCTGTGTGGCAAATTGCCTGCACATTGTTAAAATCAATATCTGTTAATGGCTGATACTATGGGTACACAGAATCCATGCTCACAGACATTTGGTGTCTGGTAAATAAAGCACAGATCCTGTCATGCACTTCTGTTAAAAGACCACACACATTTTCTGTCTGTTGGCAATAAGTTATTTATCCACACTGATCTCAGCAGTTCTTAGTGGGAGTCGTACCTTGACAGATGATTTGACTGATTTTTTGGTGAACTGTTGAGCTACGTTGTGGCAAAATGCATACATAGTATAGAAAGGAGGCTGAAGTTGATTGTAAAGTGGACAGAATTGGTGGTCATTTTACTGATCAATCGCCACACGTTGAACAATCGATAGCGCTGTGTCTGTTGGCATGTGCGTTGCCTCCAGTGTTTTCCATCTGCATCCGTTGATCCATCTGGCGGTTTCATTCCTGTGCAATCCGTCTCCATTTGACCAACCTACAGTCTTCAAACGAAGTGTGGCCCGAATATTCCCAGAGTGAATGAGCATTCTTGGTCATTATGCCCTACAGCGGGACATTTCATTTCCTGTGACACACCATATAATTCTTTTTAACGACGTGCCTTGTAACGTAGAAGGTATGGGTTCAAGTCTTCCCTGAAATGGTTACTGTCTACAGTGCTTGAGCAGGTCCTTCACACACAATTTGCTCAGTGCCACCAGCTGATGTTTTATTTTCAGATAGCTATACTTAATAAATGCAGAAATAATAATAATTCTGGTTGCAGTAAAAGGCCACTTTTTCCCAGATGTCTGATAATAAGATTATGTCTTATTACCAGACATTTATGGGCTTTCTGGTCACTTCTGGTCACTTATGTGTCTACTGTTGTGAGACATAACTTTGAAGAGTGTACAGTGTTTCGAGTGCGCCAATATCTGTCATCAGGGACGTGTTCCGATTGCCAATGTCCCTCTTTCCTTATTTGATTCCATTGCCTACAGTCGTCCGTCCATCTGTCGTGGTCCTCCATGACGAATTGCTGTTTATGAACCACCGAATCCGGTAGAACAGGGCCACCGGATTTTGGCCTACAGTCTGCAACTGGACCTTGCAGGCATGCGTGCCATAGTGCCTGTAAATAAATTAGTATTTTCGACTTAGGGTTTTTCGGTGCTGATGATTATTACAACAATTGTGTTGTTTGTCTGTCCCAGTAGTTTGCGTATTTTTGGCAACCATTGTGCATCTCTTGAACAAACTCTACCGGTAGTTTTCTTAGCAAAAGATGCTGTATATATAAATTTTGCCTTTACACTGCTTTACATTGCAGTGATTACCCATATTCTGTATTTTGCAAGAGAGAAATTGAAGTAGTTTAGCACTACTTAGTACTTGAGACATTTCATCTGTGTCAAGGAAGTTTTGAAGCTTAACACTTGAGACATTTAGTCTACAGGTTTTGAAGTAGTACTATTTTTGTATGGGTATGTACACTTTGAGAAGTGCTAGGATGTGCTTCTATTACTGCTTTAGGTTAGGGAGTTTCTGTCAGGCTTTGTCTCGCTCTCATTCTCTTTCTTTCTGTATATATATATATATATATATATATATATATATATATATATATATATTATATATGTATTATATATATATATCCTGCTAGAAACTGGATAATGCCTGAGTTGAATGCAGGTGATATAACTGTACTAGATAATTGTTAGAGATGGCCTCATGCCGTGCTTTTGCAATTGCATTAAACTACATATTTACAGAGCTCTGGTCTGATTCGTTTGACATCTGCTGTTGTTGGTTCAATTGTCTGATTCGGAACGAGTGGTTCCTTCACCTGTCTGGCCTAATTACAGACTGCTAGTTGGCCTGGATAAGTAGCTCTGTTTATTCATGTATAGTACCAACAGGGGAGGCTAGGCACTGTGGATACTTTGCTAGCAAGCACAGTAAAGTTAGGCAGCAGTAAACTTGGTTAGTACTCGAATGAATGACCATCCATGGAATACAGGACCATTTAAAGTTGCCTTCATTTTGGGGTTGGTATACAGTTCCAGTGCAAGTTACCGAGGAAGTTAAAAAGGTGTTCTGCTATTGGATTGCTGTGGTCTTGGCTCCTTCTCCTCCTCCTCCTCCTCCTCTTCCTCCTCCTCCTCCTCCTCCTGCTTCTGCTCAGTGGTGCTGTGGTGATTCCTATCCATTTCTGGTGCTTAATTTGTCATGTTCTAATTATCCTCTCTAGCCTCTTGTGACCTTTCTAATGACTACTTGTACTGGATTTTGACCAGACTCACCTGGAAGACAGCTTGGAAGCCCTTCCTTATTAGTTTTAGTTAGCAGCAACCATGTATTGATGCTTAGTGCGTTAATAGTGGCACTTTTAAAGTTCGTTGAATTTACTCATTGATTAGATAATTATAATATCGCATTAAGTCACATTTTCATTTGTAATTTTAAATTACAGCTTTAATGTGCCTCATCCATAAGTTCTGTTGATTTTTGTGTGGGCGTTTAGCTGAGTGGAAGATGTCATCCTCCACTCTGACGCAGGAGGAGATCTTGAGCCACACAAGCACTGTGGCTCAGGGCCTTGAGTCGCTCCGTTTTGAGCATCAGCAGATCCTTAGCAGCCTCACAGATTCCCTGGCGGCCATTGGCAAGGAAGATGGCACAGCCACTCGACTCATCGAAGACAAGCTCCACATCATTGGAAAAACAGTCGAGAAACTTGATCTTGGAATCGGCGAAGCAGAGGCAAGTTCCTTGGATGACAGTCACACGGAACAACATTCCAATATACTGGCGCTATATGAATTGAAGAAAAATAAATCTGAGAATGTGTTGATTGCAGGTGATTCAGGCTTTGGCAAATCATTTACATTACGTGGAGGCAGAGAAGCAGAAACTGCGAGCACAGGTTCGGCGACTGTGTCAGGAGAACGCGTGGCTGCGTGACGAACTGGCCAATACCCAGCAGAGGCTGCAGACCAGTGAACAGCGCTGTGCTACGCTTGATGAAGAAAAGACACACCTTCAGTTCATGAATGAAATGAAGAAATATGACGTCGACAATCCACAGGCGAGACTTCATTCATCTGTCTTAATGGCTTAAAATATCAGAGAATTCTCTTGTTCACTTTTGATTTGTTGGTTCATTCATCATTTGGTTTGTCTGTCTGTCTGCCTATTTGTCTATTCATCTGTCCTTCTTTCTATCTCTCTCTGTCTATCTTTCTATCTCTCTCTGTCTATCTTTCTATCTTTTTATTCATCTGTCTGGCTGTATATCTGTCTGTTTATCTATCTGTCCATTTATTATGTATTCATCTGCCCATCTATCTATGTATCTGTCTTTTTATATTTCTGCCTGTTTGACTTTCTCTCGGTATGTTTGATCTGTTTCTTTGGTAGGGAGTTGGTGAGGGTGACAAGGAATCGGAAACGTCATCAGCACATAATCTGGATCTTGGTTTTCCGGATGAGGATGATGACCATCAACCTGAAGGTACCTCAGCCCCTCCCTCTTTGACCAGCCCTTCTTCCCTCCTTTCCTTCCTCCTTCCCTCCCTCTCTCCTCTTCCTGTTTTCTGCTCTGCCTCCGTCCCTCTCTCCGTCCCTCTCTCCCTCCCTCCCTCTCTCTCTCTGAACATTCTCATTAGACTTTCTGACTCTGAATGCACAGTAGGAAGGTGAATATGCTTTTGCTTGCCTGCTTGCTGCTGTTTGGGATTTGAAGCTAGATGACTTTTTCACTAACAGTATTATTGTTTAAATTGTAATCATTAATGTGGAGTGTTTCTTTCTGCTTCTTGGAGCATTTTGTGATGGATTAGATATGGTCTGGTTAAGTTCCAATAATGTAAGTTAATATAAAACCACTTTACCTACTTAAAACAGCAAGAAATCATCCATCCATTCATTCATACATATGGCTATTCATCCATTTGTCCATTCATCCCATCCTTTCATCCATTGGCATATCATTTTATTCACTATCCATTAATCATTCCATCCATTGTTCCATCTTTCTGTCCATTTATATATCATTTGCTCTGCAAATCTGTCCATCTGTGACTCCATCTATACAATTACCCATCCATGTCATGTCAAAACGCCTTTGTCGCTTCTTGACGGTTGACTGCATGAATGGACCAGTGCCGCCCAACTCAGTCTGTCTTGTCTCCTGTGACGCCCAGCTGACTGACTCCTGATAGGTTGGTCCATATCATAACATTGCCAATCCAGCATATATTCTTGGTCTTCCATGGCCTCAGTTCCCCTCAACAAGACCCATCATCACACTGCCCTCAATGGTATCATGTGGCTGTCTCATCACATGTCTAAAATAAAGTACCGGTAGCTTGCGAGATTTAATATGGCTCAGTAGTAGTTCACTTTCTGTTCCTGCCAGTTTGTAGACTTGCTCAGTACCCTTCCAACCATTGTGAATTTATCCATCCATTAATCCATCATTCTCTACAGGCATATTTATCCATCTATCCATACAGCCATTATGTATCAATCCATCTATTTTGTATTTATTCATCTATTCTTTCATCTGTCCATCCATTTGTCTGTCCATCTGTCCACCCATCTAGACAGGTGTTGCTCAGCATGTAAACACAGTATGTGGCAATTTTGGTGCAAATTGTTGTTTTAGTCACACCTTTTAGATCTGTTAAATAGCCATGTTTTAGCATCTTTGTTAGGTTCTTTAAGGGTTCTATATAAACAGCTAGGTACATCCATCTAATCTATCAATCCCTGTATTCTTCCATCCACCCATCATATCCATCCATTCATCCATGTGTGTATATATGTATGTATATGTATATGTGTGTATGTTTGTGTGCATGCATGTATTATTGTATCAAGGCATCTATGTATCACCTTTTATGAACATCTAAGAACCTGATCTATCCATCCATTCTTCCATCTATCCACCCATTCATTACTGTGTTCAGTAATAAGCCCAATAGTCCATTAATTGAACTGAACTGAACCATTCATCCAGTCATCCTATGAATCATCCATTCTTTGTCTTTTTTCATGCATTTGTTTAAAGTGATAATTGGTATATAATATAACAGAGAGATAAATACAGAGGAAGGAAAGAACAGAGGGACACAGCGAGAGAGAGAGAGGGAGAGAGAGAAAAAAAGCATATAGCCAGATGAAATATATACTTGACATTGCTTGTGCATTGTCCATCACTCCTGGGAAATAGACACTAGGACTGTTCCATAACAGAGTCGCTTGATTGATTCAGGCGCTAACATTGACAATGCTTGCTTTTAATCCACTGCTACATATTCTGTCACCAATTGAGAGTTGTTTCCGGCCAGTCAGGAGTCTGCCGGTTGACCGATTTTAGTTCTTGTAAACCTTCCCATGTTTGATTAGCTTGCTGCATCTATGTAGCTGCAGTTGTCTCCTAAGTCTCTGCTAACGTGTTTTCTTACTGCTGGTTTTAACATTCAGAAAAAGGATTCCGTAAGTGCCAGGGACTGCTTTCTGTGCTTGTGATATTATATGTTATAATTCTGTGGCATTAGTTTGTATTTCATATGGCAGTTTGGCTTGTACTGTTCAATTATCATTTTAAAATTCATCTCTATTTAAATCCTGAGTTGCTTATTGCTTTACCAGTAATGACTAGAGTTAAATTTCAGTATTAAATGGCACTTCGTGATTTCTCATCTTCATGCATCTGGTTTAAATTGTTATTGCCTTAAAGTTTCAGTTCATTGAGCTACTAAAATTTGTTAAGGATCCTTTACATGCAGGAGTTTTACATTTGAGTGTGTTTTCATCATTGCATGCCAGAGTTTTATATTTGAATTTGTTTTCATTGTGATATCTGTCATAGATGTTTGGTGTAAACTCTTATTCTTGCGGATTTCTTAAGCAAAATTGCATTGGGTCATTTGAGCTTCTTAACTCTTTTGAGCTTCTTTTCTGTGCTTAACCTTATAGCAAGCACTAATGTAGGCAGAATGCTCACTGACATAAGTGTCTGGCTGTAAAGCATACTCTCCTGTGGCCTATATCCAGATGACAGTGTGGCCTTTTTATTATAATTAGATAAAATTTCTGCTACCAGGCAGCACTGAATAAGCTTTGATATCAGACACTTTAAACCCATTAACCTTTGAGTGCCTTCCAGTAGCAGACATTAGTTTTAAGATGCAGGATTAGTTACTTGGGGATTTATTTGGCATACTTTCTTGTGTACTTCAGAAATCAAGTGTTATTACCAATTTTCTGCTTCAACTAAATTTATTTGGAGCTAGTACCAGTATCCATCTGCTGTTTTTGTTGTTTTTTCTGAAATATCTTCTTAGCAGTTGTGTAGCCAGGAATTTGAGTGCTCTGATTCAGTTGCATATCTCTACTATCTACCTTGTTGCCTGTTATTATAATACCGCTTAATTTTTACACAAGTGATACTCCAGCCAGCTGAACCGTTGAACAGGCTATTGCTGTGCCACTGCCTCTTGGCCTTCCTCAGCCATTGCTGAAGTTCATTTCTGCAATCAAGGCTGAAGGAAACTGCTACAGGGACCTTAATTGCTGTTGTAGTGTTGTCGCCTTCTCAGCCGGGTGCCATGGCTCAAGCTGCAAGCGGTGGTTATGAAATTCCTGCTCGACTGCGCACGCTTCACAATCTCGTGATCCAGTATGCATCCCAAGGTCGTTACGAGGTCGCAGTGCCCCTCTGTAAACAGGCGCTGGAGGACTTGGAAAAGACGAGTGGACATGATCATCCAGATGTGGCAACAATGCTGAATATTCTTGCTCTGGTTTACAGGTTGGTCTTCTGTAGGTTTGTAACTTTTTCCTCAGTTCAGATGTGTTCAGGTCATGTCAGAAGAGATAAACGATGATCTGGGGAAAAATTACCAAATGCAAGAAACTGAAATACAGTGGCCACAAGATGAAGTTGTCTGCATCAATCAAAGTGAATGACCCAAGTCATGAGGTTTACAATTCCTCTGAGAAGACACAAGCAGGCAACGACCAGATAAGCTGTTTGGACCAGGGAAATGGGCCATTTTGGCCAGATGATTGGACAGTTTGGCCGAGGTGGATGGGATATTTGGCCCAGGTAACCTCAGTTCCCCTGAAGTCCAGTGGGGCCTCAGATTTTAACTGTGTAACCAGTGGCGTAGCTAGCCTTCCGAGGGCCCTTGTGCAAACTGAACTTCGGCTATTTTGCTTTACATTGAGCAACAGGGCCTTGGCCCCTTGGGGACCCAGGCGGCCCCTGGCCTCGTGGGCCCTTGTGCTTTGCACAACCTGCACAATCTATTGCTACGCCGCTGTGTGTAACTGGTAATAGCTCTTGGCTTTTGATTAATTTCCAGATATAAAATGCAAGAGTCCGTTAACCCCAAAATGTGGCTTGTGCTTATCTCAAATTCGGGTGATGGAGCATGACTCGGCTAAGGAGTTACAGAGTTGTTGTACAAATACATTATATTACATTTAATTACACTGTGCTGCTGGTAGGCTCTTGCTCTTTGTGCTTTACAAATGGTTAGTTATTCTGAATTCGATTTGTGGAATTGGGTGTTGCTCTTTTCAGAGATCAGGGCAAATACAAAGAAGCAGCGGCTCTGCTTAACGACGCCCTGAATATACGTGAGAAGACTCTTGGCCCAGATCACCCAGCGGTAGGCAGCTTTGCTTATCCTCATTCAAATGACTTGTCATGTCCAGACTATGCAGGACTGCTCAACCTTTAGACGGTTAGAGACCAGATTGCCCTTTCCCAGTTGCAGACTTTGTCATTGCTTGGAAGATACTGTATTATTGTTCAACGATTATTCAGTTCATTTACCTATCAGATTCTAGCGAACTCTGTCAGTATCATTTATAATTATAATAATAATAATAATAATATTAATAATTATAAACTTCTAATATGCCGATGTCTGATGCACGAGGCATCAACCAATGGCGCACCATAGCCAAGCCACAATCAGGTCAATATCCAGAAGGTCAGTCCACAGGACAGAGAGGCAGCCTACTGTGGATAAGCAATTTGAAAAAGGTAAGTTTTGAGTTGAGAATGAAATGACAAAAGCGACTGAGCAGAACGAACAGAAACAGGAAGGGAGTTCCAAATTTTAGGTCCAGCAATTGAAAAAGCCTGTTTACCCAGAACAGTTCTGGTCCAAGGTATGACCAGAGAAAGACAATCAGATGACCTTGCTGAATAATGGTAAGTCTTGGGAATAAGGACTGATTTTAAGTATTGTGGTTGGCCACAGTTCAGTGTTTTATAAACTGTAAGTCCCAGTTTGAAACAAATCCTTTGCCGAACAGGAAGCCAATGCAAAGATTTAGGCACAGGGGTAATATGCTCAAATTTTGAAGTATTTGTTATAGCTCTAGCCAAGGAGTTCTGAACTCTTTGGAGTTTCTGCATATTTGACTTTGTGATACCAACAAGGATTGAGTTACAGTAGTCTAGGCGACTGGAGACCAATGCATTGGCCAATGATATTCTAGAAGACATGGGGACATAACGCCTAATTCTGTGTATGTCACGAATATACATGTATGATGATTTACAAATACCATTTACATAGTTTGTGAGAGACATAGTAGAATCAAAAATAATGCCAAGTCATGAGCAGTATCAGACAATTCAACAGATAAATCACCCAGCTTTAAGGATTTAAGCCATTCAAACTTCTTAAGTTGCTGTGGAGTACCCAGGAGTAGACATTCAGTCTTCGATGGGTTAAGGGAGTTTATTTGCTGCCATCCAAGACTAGCTTCTCAAAGGCATCAGACAACAGCTGTGCATATGAGTGACAAGACATAAAATATGTATAAGGCATAAAAAGTATCACATATTTCTTGAATTGGCCTAAATGTAAATAGTTTTTAAAGGAAAATAGCATGGAAGAGGGGAATACTAGATTTTATATTCAACATGTCATTTCCTAGAAAGAATTGAACGAATTGAGATAAGGACTGAGATAAGCAGGGATTGTGATTTTAGAAATACAAGCTCAGAACAAGATCTTAGAAATATAACTGTGGAGTGTGATGTTAGAAGTATAAAAGCAGAATGTGATCAAGCTTGCCAAAACTGGGAAACAAAGACCAGGACATATTACGGGAACTTCTTGTACCTTTCTGTCCAGTTACTTGGTTTTAGCTTAAAATGGACAGTTAGTTGGTTTTAAGACATGCATCACATGAGGGAAGGTTGCCTTGTTGCTGGCTTGCGCTTGTCGTATTCACCAGAAAGATTGTTAACCCCTGCCTGACCCGTGTTTAAAGAAGCATGTACCTTATGCCTTTGAGAGGTTCCTAATCTAGATCCTGTCAGAGACTCAAGTACCTTGATACATATTTAATATACATATGAACATTTACACCATAATAAATGAGCAATTACTGTAACCTTGGTCCATTTTGTTGCAGCGTTTCACTGTTACCCGTCTGATGTTTTTTTGGTTTCTCTGTTATCCAATATTAGTAAAATGCACTTCCAGTTGATATGTAAGGTATCAGTCAACTCTTCGTCTGCTTTGCAGTGCTTACACCAAAAATCAAGAATTAGATTGCGGAGTGTATTTGTGTTTTTCGTGGAACAGGTGGCTGCTACACTGAACAATCTTGCAGTGCTTTATGGGAAGAGAGGCAAATATAAAGAGGCTGAACCACTCTGCAAACGAGCATTGCTTATTAGGGAAAAGGTAAGAGAGCCTCTCTGCAAATGAGCACTGCTTAATAAAGATAAGGTAAGAGAGCCAGTCTGCAAATGAGCACTGCTCAATAGAGATAAGGTAAGAGAGTCAGTCTGCAAATGAGCACTGCTCAATAGAGATAATGTAAGAGAGCCAGTCTGCAAGTGAGCACTGCTTAGTAAAGATAAGGTAAGAGCCAGTCTGCAAATGAGCACTGCTCAATTGAGGTAAGATAAGAGAGCCACTCTGCAAGTGAGCACTGCTTAATAGAGAAAAGGTAAGGGAGCCATTCTGCAAACGAGCACTGCTCACGAGGAAAAAGATGAGAGCCACTATGCAAGTGAGTCAGATATTTAGAGTATTAATTATTACAGATAAACACTGACCTGCGTGATGAAAGTAACCAAAAGAGAAGTTATGACTGCTGGTAGGCCTCTTTTGAGAGAAATCTGATAACAGTTGTGCAACTCTACACAATTAATTTCTATGAGAGGATAACTTATGGTCCTAGATGAGAAAAGTTTGAACTTTATCAGCTTGCATCTGAAGCCCCTTTCTATCTGAGTATTCCCAAACTGTATCATAGAGATAAGGTATTCACTGCCAGGGGAAGTTTTATTAGCAAAAATAATCCACAGATTGAAACTAAGTTTTGACAGTTGGAGTAGGAGGGAGTCAGGCATTTGAATATCCTAGCTTTCAAGGTCTAACTGTGATTCAGTGATGGCCTTTGTGATTGCTTGATAGGTTCTTGGTAAGGACCATCCAGATGTGGCAAAACAACTCAACAATCTAGCTCTGCTCTGTCAGAATCAGGGCAAGTACGAAGAGGTATATATGTTGCTTTTTCTTGTTTTCAGAGGTAGCTAAACATGCCAGCTTAGCAATATTTCTCCCACCTAACAGTTCACCTTCCAATGTTTGTCTTGGTGCTTCAGCCAAAAGGTCTACGAACTTGACCTCTGAGACTTTTCTTGATAGCAACACAGAGCTGCATGAGCTGTTACTTTTACTGGTGTATTATCATAATCATCCACTAACTTTTGTGATAATGTTGGCTAGATGATACCATGCCTAGAAGACTAATGAGCAAGTAATGTACTGTAAAGCTTTGTGGTGCACTATACAGAAAATGTGCAATTTAACTTCCTCCCATTTGTTATTACTGGTTCGCACTAAACACATTTTGCTGTGAGAAAGACATTCAGGTTCAAATATGCATTCAGGTGCTTCTGTGCTATACAAATTTGTGATCAAGATTATGATTACAATAGGTGTATTAAATGGATGATATATTAATGATTGGTTACATTACATGGCATTCACTTTATGAAGCTCCTTTTGCCACCAGGTGGAGTTGTATTATGAGCGAGCACTGGAGATCTATGAGACTAAGCTCGGTGTTGATGATCCAAATGTTGCCAAGACTAAGAATAACTTGGTAATTTCTAGGATCAGCCAACATGTGTTTAGCAGTTGTGCTTAAATACTTTTAACACCTTTGTGATGTTTCAGTTATAAAACTTATGCAGCCTGATGCAAACATTTATTTTTTCAAGATATTTTAAGTAAAATTAAAACATAAATTTGGATTTAAGCGTTCAAAATTTTGTCAGAATTAGTGCAATAACTTGGAATTTTTGGTTTGAATACTCATAAAGTGAAGGAAATTTTGAAGGTAAATTTAAGCAAAACTGAAACTATGCAAAGCTTTGATTGGTTGTTTTTGTGTTACTGTATATGATTTGATCTGAAATTTAGTTTAATTTTCTAGGGGTTTTTGATGGATTTGTCTTTTGTTTAAGTTGTTGACAAGCTACAAAATGTTTGCAGTATCTATTTAGTATGAGTTTAATTTTGTTGGTTCAGAATTTAATTTGGGTTTAGATTCAAGACTTTCATGTGTTTTGATATGGTTCACAAAGGTATTGTTGTCAGGAGGGTCCAGTTTATTTAGTGCCATGCTTTATACAGATAATGCTTTTGTGACATCATTTTGGAGCTTTTGTTTCATCAAATATTTTCTGTGCTGGAATCAAAGATGCCAATAGTTATAACTTGTTTCTGAGTTTGTGTCAAGTTGTTTTTGAAATATTTACTACAGTTTGTTCAGTTTTATTTTCTGGTCACTTTTTGTTAACTGTCTCAGTTTGTTTCACTTTCATTTTCAGGTTTGTTGTTGATTGAACAATCTGTTTCGCTTTCATTTTCAGGTTTTTAATGGTTAATTGCTGCAATATGTTTTATTTTCAGGTATCAGTTAATTCATAAAATTTGTTTTACTTTCATTTCTAGATGTGTATGTAGATATATTATCAATACATGTATGTTTTTCTGTTTTGGTTTTACGGTTCCAGCCTTTTTGTTGGATATTTAAATATTATATTTCATTTTAGGTAGAAAAGTATTACAAAAGAGCACTTGAAATATATATACATAATTTAAAAGGTGATGACCCAACCATTGACAGAGCCAA
The DNA here is from genome assembly GCA_964023275.1 of Norana najaformis. Taxonomy (NCBI): domain Eukaryota; kingdom Metazoa; phylum Annelida; class Clitellata; order Crassiclitellata; family Hormogastridae; genus Norana; species Norana najaformis. The sequence continues at coordinate 30,478,765 of OZ029916.1, read as the reverse complement.
AAACAATTTGGTAAGATCTTAAACTTGAGCTCTGTTGTTAGTTTCACTATCATATTTTTATATATTTATGTAGCACTGTTGAGGTGGGTTGAAAACATCATTCGGTAGTGCCAAGCCCGAGACTACGTTAAAGACTTGCTATAAATCCCTACACATTGGAGGTTCACACCTGTAAACTCAGCATTATTAGAGGGGCATTTAACCACTGTATTACCCATTTTAATGGAGCTTGATGTTCTTTTTTATAAAATTGAGATATGATGACTAACTGGGATTCAAGAAGTTTAGATGGGTTTGAACATCGCAACTTTTCATAAGGTTGTTGCATTGACGTTCATGCAAATTCAGTTGGAAGTAGAAATGACAATCCATATGTTAGGTTTCGATCTGGAAATGACATGCTTCCCTGAAACAGGACAGACTGTTTTGCAGACTAACAGTTTGTGCCTGTAGTTTGCCAGACTCCAAGATCACTTTATCCCTCTGACTGCAAAGCTTGGATCTGCCCTATTGTGGGGTATGTGTTTCTGGTGAATTCCAGCCCACTTCCACCCAATTTTACCCTGAATAGACTAATGGTGTAATCCTTGGCTGCTTTTCTCACATTTGATAAATATACTTCTTCAGATGCATAGCTGCATTTGGGTTTTGACAGTTTGGCCAAAATGTTTTCATTTGGGTTCCGTTTGGCCGGCCATAATTCACTATACACCTTTACATCATGGCTTCAGGTGAGTCAGCCCGAAGATACTGTTTAAGTAGCTTATGACCAAGTAGCCGTAAAATATATTTTAAATACCTCAAGGCTGTAAGCCAATGATACTTTACCTCAAGTTAGATTAACCTAAAGATACTTTTAAAGTACACATTGCCAAGTAAATTGAGGATATTTCTAATTACTTGAGGATGGAGTAACCCACTGATACTTTTTAAGTACCTCAAGTAACACAAAGCATATGTAAATTAAATATGTAACTGTGACTGTTTTTCCTGTTTAGGCTTCAGCTTACTTGAAACAGAGCAAATACAAAGAAGCTGAGTTGCTGTACAAGGAGGTTCTAACTCGAGCCCACGAAAGAGAGTTTGGCAAAATAGGAGGCAAGTTTACCACTTGCTTTGGTACAGCAAATATCAGTATGTAATGTAATGCAGCCTAAGACTGATGCAGCAGCATAGGAATAAAGATGTTTTAAGCAGCTGGAGGGCTACACAATGTGGACACTTGGATCCCAGCAAATGAATGTTGGTACATGGACACATACAAAATTTGGTAAAGCTGACCAATTCAACCTTTGCACAGTTGTGAGCATTTGTACTATATGCAAACAGTTGCATTACAGCACTAGTTTCGTGTGGCTCAGAAAATTCAGAAATGTTCATCTCATTATTATCTTGATCTTTATCATCTTTGTCATCATTGTAATCCTACTGATTAGATGTGGCAGTGGCTGATTGTCCAGGGTTCAAATCCCAGTCCATCAGTTGAAATTGACAGGATGTTGCTGAATGATGTAACCAACAAAAACTCTGTTATGTTTGTGCTTCATCTGAAAGATCTTTAAGCCCCATGGCTCGAAGAACTGTTGTTGATTGAAACGTGTAATAAATGAACATTCACCTTACCTAACATACTGCAACATTTCTGAACATAGGTTATTTATTACCAGTATACACAAACAGCTGAATATAGAAGTTATTCAGAATCTCCTGTAAGTGACTATGAATCAAACGATGTAAGTGCCCTTGTGTGAGATATAGTTGATTGAAAAGCCTTGTGCTTGAGTTGTCAGTGCAAAAGAACCGTCAGAATGAGCGCTTTAATGCTTTTTTAAGGGGACAATAAGCCAATCTGGATGCATGCTGAAGAAAAAGAGGAGAAAAAGGTTAGTTGATTTCTGAAGAAATATATATTTTCTTTTTGGACTGACATTCTCTGGCTTCTATGACCTGTTGAACTTTGTGCGAACTCAAGTGACTGTGATATGTAGCCTAAGGCTATTGATTAGTGATTAGTTTGACTTAGCGAGCCAAAGTTATTTCTAAACTAGGTTTTAAGGGTTGTGCATAAAATGTTATGTTGGTTATGTGCTGGTTGCTAAGACGAAATTCCACTGATTCTTCCAATTTTGTCAACCATGATTATTTGAAAGATACGGACCATTCTTGACTGCTAAGCCTTTTCTTCTGCTGGTTCCAGGCTTCGGAAGTCATTTGTGATGCCTAGTTGTGCTGCAGGATGTGTTTTAGCCTTTCAATCATAACTGAGACCGTCACTTTTTGAGACTGTATTTCTCCTTTCTAGGCTTTTTCTTTATTTCTGTGAATCCCTTGCTGGAATTTTACTGGACTGGTACTGGATTATGGCTTCTCTTACAGGTTTCTAATGAAGAACCTGTAATGCACTGGTCCAGGACTTTTTAGGCATCCATTAGATTACGTTATCTTTGAGTGCCTGTTGACCAGATTATCGTGTGCTTTAGGAGATTAGCTGTTGACCTGTATGATTATAATGTCTTTTAGGGTAAGGCAAAAGAAGTGTCACCAAGTTCAGAGTACGGTAGCTGGTACAAGACAGCTAAAGTTGACAGGTGCGTTTCTTTGGGTCTGCTCTTACACTTGAAAAAATAAACAGAAGTCTGAGGTGCTTTCTGTATAAACTTTTAAACAAAACATACCCTGTTTTTTATTAAGTAGTACCTGAAACAATTCATAGAGGAATAAAGAACAATGAGATTGAATATCATGCTATATTGCATTATATTTGATTGTTCATTTAACTGTTACTGCAGTTTAGTTATTGTCTTTTGTATGTGTTGTTGCTTGTAAAATGTATTTGTCTTACTGTAATGTAGATAACTTACTTGGTAATTAATTGTTGTGTTAACATTACATGATCTTTCTGTTGGTTTTGCTGACAACTGAATGAAAGCCATTGTTTTTTAGTCCAACTGTGACTACAACTCTCAAGAACCTTGGTGCCTTGTACAGGCGACAGGGAAAACTTGAGGCTGCCGAAACACTGGAAGAGTGTGCAAGCAGGTCACGTAGCAAAAATGTAAGGTGTAGCTCATTATCCATTTTGTTAGAATCTGTACTCTAGCCAAAAGAAACAGATACATGCTTAACTTGAAGTTATTTAGAGATTGTGTGATTGCTTTGCTTGTAGTATGACTAGTTATGGTAAGGTGTGAGGTTAGGTATTTGCCCTTAATCGGTGCACGTGATCTAGGGTTTTTCTCAGATATATGATCTTAGAGTTGAAAGCACAGACATGACTACAGCAGTCCAACAACTGGATATTATTAATTCTGACAATATTTTAACAGTAATAATATTATCATCATCATCCTTGTGTGATATGGTAGCCTATCTCTGGTTGATTGAGCTCTTGCCTAGTGATGTGGAGCGTGTGAGTGTATGCCTCTTACTGAGGCAGTTACGATGTAGAGACTTTCTCATGAGAAAATGTTTAATGCACAATAGCTTAGCACCAATGATTAATGCTTCTGATTAGGTATATTGACACTAAATAACATAAGAAATAAAATTAAAACTGAACTTCTATGGAGTGTTATTGTAATTTATATTATGTTTATGTTGTATTTATTTATTTATTGCACTTATTATGCGTGCAAGGTCAGTAACTCTGAATCTGAGGTGCAAGAAAAATGTTTGCAAACAACTTATCCAGGGTTGTTACACAGTTCCTGCACAGCCGGCTTGAACCAGCAATCCTTGGAGCGTAGACCCAGTGTGCTACTGAATAGACCACCCTGCCATGAGCTTAGCACGATTTATTAAATCATGTTGAACTATGGATTGTGGGAGTTTGTTGCGTGTTTTATGGTTTGCTTGATCTATTTGCCTTTTACAATAGTTCAAGGTTGCTGATGTCCTTGGGTCTGACTGCCTAAGGACTGTTGTCACGGCAACAACTCCAGACCAAATTGGAAAAGAACTTCCCCGCCCGGATTCTATGGATGCCATTTTGGAGCCCAGCTCAGAACAGGTGAGTGGCACATTTTCACGTTTACTTTTTTGTGATTTTACGTCTGTTCTGGCCTGGTGGTTAGTCTTTGAAACATGCATCTTCTGCTTCAGATATCACCAGAGTAAACAGATGTAACACTAATGAAAAAAACGAAAAGGCACATTTGAACTTACTTAAGTATTGCCGTAAATATCACATAAATATTGATATAGAAGCTGTCAATAATTGTGATGCGAACAATGAAGCTTTCCTGAAAATTTTAGTAAAATTATGCTAAATGCCAAATTATGTGTTTAAAAAACTTGTCTTGGTTTAGTAAAATTATGCTAAATGCCAAATTATGTGTTTAAAAAAACTTGTCTTGGTTTAGTAAAATTATGCTAAATGCCAAATTAGGTGTTTAAAAAACTTGTCTTGGTTTATTTTCAATTTTTAACAAAAACCAGCTTATAAAAATGAAATTAAGTTTTTGTTTATTTAATATTTGAAAAATGTAAACTTTGCAGATTAAACCAAATTGAAGTTTTCGTCGATTAGCTTGTAGCAAGAACTCAAAGTTTTGTACGTTGGAAAGAATTATTTTTTAAAGGTTGTGCTGTCACTGTATTAAGCGTTTTAGTTCTTTTCAGGCTGCAGTTTATCTCTTCATATTTGGCACTCTGTTTCATAATTCAGGCTGACTGCTGATTGGCTTACTGAGTAGTTTAAAGACTACTTTCTTAAAATGATATCTGCTATCAACAGATACTATACTGGTGTTTCTAGAACTCAAATGAAATATAAACTATTTGATATTCAAGCACATTCCTTAGTGTATAAAGCCAGACAGTTTTGCATAATTGATAGAAAAGGCGGGTTTCTACTTTAGGCTTCAATGATACCATTGTGCATTCTTTAGTGTCTGATGTTTCCAGACATTATTATTTTAAAGAGAGCCTGACTGAAAACAAAGTACATAAATAATTGCGTAGATGCTAAATAATCCTGTTCTTGTGGTTTTTGTCCCAAATGATTGCATGCATATTGTGAAGTACCTTAGACACTGGAAAATCTGCAATGGAGTATTGGCTTTCTGATTTGCTTCTCCTGCATCAAAATTGTCTAAGCATGTTTAAATTTCTGGGTTCTTATTTGTTTACTGGCTTCTCTGTTTATTTTAGTTTCTGTTTATGGTAACAGTTGATTGTGTTTTCATAGTTGTTGAGTTTTTATGATTGTTTTCTGTTCTTAATTTGCTGTCAGTGCTCATGAATGGGACAGTGAGTTCAAGTGGTTTTCTTGCACTTGATTTATCTAATCAGTAGTTTTACACACACCTGACTTAGCTCAGATTCCTGATGTCCAATTTTGTTTCTTGCCAGTAATAACATCCTGGAAAGAAATTAATTAAGTTGGTGACTTCTGTTTTCAACGGTTTTATCTTTTAGTTGGCTGTAGTTTGCACCACTTGGGTCATCTGTTGCACGTCTAAAGGGCAGTTGCACTAGTGCTGTTGACAGATCTCAACAGTGACTTGATAACTGGTTTAATCCTAATTGTCTGCAGTGCACTTTATTCTACTGAATCCAGTGACCTTTGTCACCTTGTGTGGTCCTAAGACCAGACAACATGTTCGTGAACAAGGTCACTTTGTTGTAAGGTTTTAGTGTTGTGCCATGAAAATAAATAACTTTAAGCTCTTCTTATGGTCAGCCTTCGAATTTATTGTAAATACTTTCTTTCATGCCTCTTAAAATATTTTAATTGATTTTGGTCATCACATTGTCAACATTACTATTATCTTTGACTTTTTGAAGTAAAGCATCTTATGGCTTGATCATCACCCTTCATTTTGCATGACATTGGTGGCTGACTGTTTTAGCACTCACTTCCTAATAATATCGGATGTGATGTCAGTTTTTACCTTCTCTAAGATGATCCTTGAGCAAGTCATTAGCAAATTATTACTTAGTATCATCAGAATATATATTAAACTAAATTGAGCCAGTAATTAATCAGTTCATGAGTTCACTGCAAGAGATCTGTTCAACTCTACACTGGTGCAGTTACCTAAAAACAAAACTGTTGAAAAAATGGCATTGGATAGAGGCAGTGACAAGTGATCAGAGAACAAATCCATGGTGTGGGAAGGACATCTGAAATTGGAGATGGCTGATTTAAGAAAATGTCACAAAATGCTAGCCAAGCTGAATCGTCATGGTTCTCGTAGTTGTTGTTGGGCTGGGTTTTGTCTTTGTTGTTGTGCATGCATTGCACATTACAGTTTGCATACACCATTTCGTTGCATAATTTGCTCAGAATCCTGTAAAAATCGTTACACCTGTAAGCAAACTACGCCAGTCACTGGCGCGAAGCAGTGCAAAGCTTGTTGAGAAGTTGCTGGGTAACCCAAGCAGCAGCAAGCAGGATGCAAACTCTGCCTCACACTTGAGCAACAGGTGAGATAATCTATTTCGCTTTGTCAGCTTTAATTGGGCTTCACACTCTGGCAGCAGTAATAAACTGGCTTGCTTTCCATCTTGGAGCTGTTGCCACTTGTGGATGACTGTTCATAGATTGGCCTTTCGCTTTGCCGCAGTTGGTTGCTTCATTTGGCATTTTGATGTTGAGCAACGTGACCTACAAGAAAAGGTTGTCCTGTTGTTTGAATGCTGTTGTTGGGTCTGTGCTTCAGCCAAAAGATCCTTCAACCTGATGACCACATCTCTGAGGATTTCAGTTGATAGAGGCTTGTAACAAATGATCACCTGATCCAATCTGCACTAAAGCATCAACCGATGTTTGTTTGAAATCACATGAAACCACAGTGCAGTCAAGATGCTAACCTTCAGGGAAGTTGTGGTCAACCAGAATGTACTCTTCTGGACTGGTATTAGCCAGCCCTGTTCTTCAATTCATCCATCCTTAACGGATCTCTACATGCCAGTGTAATTTGAAAGTAATCCTCAATCGCTGAAGTTTTAGCCAAGTCTAACTGCCTGATTTAGTTTCTTGTCATTTTTGCTGCATGAAATACAGGTATTTTCCTCCCATTTGATTTTTACTTCACTGGCTTTTAGTTCTGTTGTGGTTCTGCTTTTTGGCACCAGTTCCTTTCTGTTTTTGTGGAGTCGTCTATAGTTAACTTGTTAATTAAGTTCTTGCTTATGTTATTATGGTTTGAGTATGTTCTGTTTTTGAATTGTTCATTCTTTTAACTTCTGTATGATAAGTCGCTTAGGCATATGTTTACACAATCTAGTGGTGGTTCTATCTGGTAAATCATACCATACTAATCAGACAGTTGGCCAGCAGAATGTTGATAGAAATGGTGGTGCTGTGGCAAATAATGTGCGACTTTTGCATAGTACTGTATTTTCTGGACTACAAGTCTCCCCAATAACTGTATTTGGCAAAATCACCTATACATTTGTTAGATACACTGTGGAAATAAAATGTTTAAATTAAAGATTTGCAACACTTGTTGATTGATATTTTAGATGGTGCTTTCCGCATCTGCCATCGCTGCCACATGTGGCCGATACGGCAGCTGCTTAACACCAGCATGATCTAAGCTGCTGTATCGGCCATGCCTCGCGAACAGCCGGTGCATGCTTTCATTCCAAGCAGTCCTTTGCAGGCTATTGTGCTTGAAGCAACATCTGCTAACAGGAAATAGATGTAGCAGAACTGTTAATTGTCCGGTATCTTATCACAATCAGTTTGACCCTCAACTACATGCAATGTGGCCTTTTGAAGTAATTAGATCTTATCATCTGACAGCAGGCTACAGTGCAAGTGCTTTGACATCAAGCATTTTACATCTTTGAGTTTCTGGCCACACTAAGACTTACATAAATTGTACTCTACTTTAAACAGCATCCAGAGTCTAATATTAAGTGGAAAATACTCTAATTGCTCATCATATGTGGGTAGAATACATTTTAGGACCTTTCCTTTTTATCCATCTTTGCAGCACTGCAGATTATGCACAAGGGTAGTCCAAAAGTTTTGAAAAATTCATGCATAAGTCGCCCTTTTCAATAAAATGCACCCTTAGAAGTTCATGTAAAACACCTTGACTTGTAGTCCAGAAAATATGGTGTATATATGTATGTATATATCTATGTATATGTATGTATATATATGTATATGTATTTGTATATATATATATGTATGTACATATACACACATATATATATATATAGAGAGAGAGAGAGATTGGGAGTATGGCATATTAGAAGGGACATGTATCCAAACTATCACTCAGATACTCTGCATGGGATAAGCTAGTTTATACTGGTTTTAATTGTCATTGGGTGGCTGATTGCTAATATGTTTGCCCTACACTGTTAGGTTTGACTCCAGGTGAAACTGACAATAACAAGGTTCTGTAAAGTCATGTAACCCGTGACGAAACTTGAACCGTGAACTCCATTGCAGTCCAGCTTGTTGTTACGTCTTTCAGGTTGTGTGTTGTCAAGCTGTAAAGACCAGTTGTCCAGCTGCATTATCTGAGGCAACTTAGATGGTTGTAAGAGTGTGCAAGATCATGTTGTAAACAGATACTAATGAATACAAAATATGTAGATTACTCCACTTGTGATGTAATCATGCATGCCAAATGGCTCACCTGAACTGATAAATTGACTTGATACCATGGAATTTCTTGTGTTTGCAGTACGAGAAAAGTCAGTTCCATGGTAACACTCAACGCCAGCAATAATGTAAGTCAAAGCAATTACAAGAATTTGCTTCATTTTACTCAGTATCTCTCTTCTTTTCGTTGTTGCCTGTCTCTCCCTTATGCTTCTTTCTTTCTCTCTCTCTCTCTCTCTCTCTCTCTCTCTCTCTCTCTCTCTCTGTCTTTCTCTTTTGTGTGTGTGTCTTTCTCTTTCTGTTGTGTAGATTCGATCTGTTTCATTGGCACAGGTGCCAAACGTTAGTAAAATATGGTCTGGGTACCCGAGTTCATTTTGAGCAAGTACCTAACTACCCATCACTTCATCACTGGATATATAATTTAATGTTGCACCTTCTATGCATGTATTTTGAGTATATAACTATACTTATTAGCAAGGGCAAAATCACTTATATAATTCTTAGATGTATTTCTGTGTGGTAAAATATAGTTGATATAAAAATATTGCACTTTCTAAATTAGAGATTTATAATATTGCACTTTCTAAATTAGAGATTTACAATATTTGTTGTTTAATGCCTTGTTGTTTGATAGTTTTGATGGTGCCATTGTACTGTTAATAATCCCATGCAAAGTAATCAAATACACTATAGAGAGTGATGCTGTATATAGCACCACAATTAAAACAAGTAAGTTTAATCTGGTTTATAATGTATGGGTTTATTTTAATTGAAATAGAGTGTTTAGAGTGTTTCTTATAAATAATTTGATAATATTCATTAACGTCATCGTCATTGAAGAAATACTATCAATTCTACACAGCGCCAATATCAGCTACACGAAGCTATCTGAGTACATGAAAGTGGTAACTGGCTTTGGCTGGCTTGAAGGACTGCTTCAGTGAGGGCTGTTTCGAGTATGTAAACTTATCACAGATGCAAATGCCCCAAAAATAATGAAGTACCAGACTCACGTTCATTAGGTGCTGGTGAGTCTGAAGTGACTCCAGCCTGAGCTCAGCTGCTGTATGGGTAGAAGCGACAACAGTTGTGTGCTATTAGCCCAGGCCATCGACCTGGGTAATATCTAGGAACAACGGGGTGTCCGGTATTGCATTCGCGGCTCTGGCACCACCCTTCTGACAGGTACCAAGGCTTGTGGGTGCTCGCTGACAATTCTATCCACTAGTCTTGTTTCATTGTCTTGTCTTGCAGAACTGTGAAGGATCAATGGACTCCATCTTAGGAAAGACATCTAGTTTGGAAAACTTTGACTGCAGTTAGCAACAGGGACAAATGCATTTGTACTTTGACCAAAGGAACTTCTAAGCTCATTTGCCGATACATAAATAATAAAATATATGTATATACAGGTATATATATATATATATTTATATGTACATATACATAAGTATACATGATTTCAGTGTGAATTTCTGTTGCCCAAGTATTATGTGTATGTTGAATATACATATATGTATATTCAATATATATGTATGCTTGTGTGTACATGTACATATTCATAGACAATGAATTGATGGGGGACAGATCTAGACATGTAACTGGACATTTATGTAGTGCCTTTTAGCAACATCTCCAGAGAATTGCTAACTGTGCACTGCAGGAGTGCAAGAAGAATATCTCATTTGTCTGTGGTTGAGTGACGATCACAGCAGAGTGAAGAAGTCTGCTGAAGCATGCAGATATGCACTGCAGCTTGCTGTAGACAATTCTGGCATGACAATAGGCAGGCCGGGCAGGACCCGTTGGTCCTGTGTGATCGTTTCGTGTTTCGCTGTCCAGTTTTCCATCCTTTGAAAGTGTTGCATACCTGTTCCAAATACATTCAATGCCTAAATGTCTATGCTTATTTAAATATTTTTATTTAAATATAAAATGTAAAGAGCTGCGTTATTTATGCTATTATTTATTATTAATATTATTTTAAATAGTTATTAGTTACCTTAGGTAAAAGTGATCCATAAGCAGACAATGAGGTATTTACACAAAGATGCATTTATTATTACTGTTATTTATCTCCACCCACCCCCACCCACCCCAAAAAAAGAGCAGAGTTGAACTTTTAGGTTTCCAGCAATTATGAACGTGTGCAGGACAACGCTGATCTGGATGGGATTATCTTCTCTGCTGTCAGGCTGTCATTATTATAATATTACTACTACACATACTGTTATTGCTATTATTATTATTTATTGTTATTACTATTACTACTATAGCTATTTGCTGCTGCTATTATTATTATTATTATTATTATTATTATTTTTGTGATTATTGAATTCATCATCTTTATTTTTTAGTTGTAGAATTTATGTCTGACTAGTTCATAAGATGGCCGTGTACCAATACACACAGTTGCTTTTTAAGTGAGCATGGAACCCAACATATTTTAAGAGCAATGAAAAAGCAAATGTTAGACAAACCCATTCACAGATGACATTTAATACTCTTTATGTACACATAATGTATACATATACTGTATATGTGTAGAATGCAGTTAAGTTTGCCTATGTTGTGGGTTGTGCAGTTTTTCTATTGAAAATTTTATGGTGTTTTATGATCTCATAATTGGAGTGGAATGCACAGATTTTGGTCTTCTTTTGCAGTTTTGGTGCTTCTTCTGTAAATGCGATGCTCTGCATGTTGCTTGATTTTCTGCTCAGATGCAGTCATTATCCGCTGTAATTTTAGTGCTGTGTAGCAGTGTTTAAATATTGTTCTGCTGCTGCAGTTTGATTCTGCATTGAATGTGTTTGTGGTTTTGCTTATTATTTTTTCTGTTGTTTCATCTGTTGTTTTGCCTTTGTTGTACTATTGTGTACCATTTCATCATCTGCCTCAAATGGGCAGGAACTTTCTGGGAGTAGATTGTTGCCTTGGCTGAGTGGGAGTTATGATTTTACTGCTGGAGCTGGAAGAATCTAAACTTACCTGCAGTGCATTTGAACAGTAATCCAACAATTCCTTATGGTTTACGTGAGTCAGCAAGAAATTGTGTGTTGTAGGTGATACAATCCCAGATGGAGAATTTCATTAGTAGTCAGGTGCTGTTATACGAGACCGCTGTGTGCATGTGTATGTGTGTGTGAATTTACATGTCAGCCAGATATAATTTCATTTTCAAATATTTCTTGTTGCTCAGCAATTTCATTTAAGAAATATGAGTCTGTGAAATGATGTTGGTTGTAATGTAATACCGACTAATTGTTATCCAATGTGGGAGAGAGTGTTGGGGTCCAGATCCCTCTACTAAGACAGTCAGTGTGTGTGGACCTTGAGCAAGTCCATTCACACATGATTACTTTGAGCCATCGACTGATTCTTCATCCATAAATAATGGTGCTGTATAAATATTGAAATAATAATAATAATGAATTTTGTTGTAACAGATAATTTTCTTTACAGTAATCAGTTCAGCATTAGAGGCAGTTGTTTGGTCCTTTGTTCTCTCCAGTGAAATATGTTGTCAGCGGACATTCTCTTAGCTATTTTGCCAGTGTTCAGTTAAGAACAAGTAGCATAATTTACAGTTGCAATTACTGTGAGTAATCAAAACAGTTAGTCATACCATGAATAATAATAAATCTAGTCTAATCTAATCTGATAACTTCTGTTGTGATGTTGAGATAATGTGCAAGGCATCAGTCGATGATACACCAACACCTGTCTGTAAATTCAGTCAACTGCTGAAGGTAGTCCAGTGACACTGAAATTGTATTATAACCAGTAATTTCTGTTTTTGGAGAGGCATAAAGATTTGTTTTCCATAGGAAATTCAGTAAATTAATATTATTCATCTATGCATGAATGTACCTTTATGCAGTAAATTTGTTTAAAGATACACATATATTGATTTGAGATTAAATCTGTATATGAATGAATTTTATGGATTGGTATTAAATCTTTCCTTGACTGGTGATTTACAGATGTTAACATCTATGCACTGCTGTGTGACTTTGTGTGAGTTACAATTTCATATTAATAAAAATGGAATAGATTTGTGGATTAGTGAATTTTAACATCATTAGAAACATTTGGGTCTATTGTAACCGCATTTGTATTGCGCCCCTTTAGAGGACTTCACAGAAACGAGATCATCTGATGGTACAGTGCGGCATGTGTCGTTTAAGGTAGTGGTGGTCGGCAGTAGTGGTGGCAGTGTAATGGCATTATTAGAAGTAGTGATAGTACTAGTGGTAATGTTACCAAAACTACTAACCCCAAGACTAGCAGTGAATCATAATATGAAAAGGCAGAAACATTCATTTTGTGAAGTTCTGTCTGTGTTATGCATCTCAGATTCTGTGGAATGTTTTATTCTGCAGAGATGCCCACTATATTTTAAATTTAGTGCCAAGCATTTGACTTTAAAAGTTCAGTAATTTAAACTTATTTGCATGTGCTTTGCTTCAAAATCTATATGTACAAAACCACTTATCTGATTTACTGCTGTTAAAATGGCTTACTGTTTTGTCTGAAATTTCCTTGCTGAGCCTTGCAGCTTAAATTGTTATTGTGATTGCCGTTGTTAGGAATTCTGTTGGTATAGTAAAAGTCTGGTAATGCACAGATGACGGAACTTTAGCCATCATAACTGTTAATGGAATGTGCGCTACTGAAATGCGCTGAAAATCTCAGAATTTGCATATTACTTGTCCCAATTGTAATTAGATATGGAGCAAGTCTCCTCCAGCAATATAAATGCAGAGACACTTTCAGACATAATAAAGTGTTAATTACTACTTTGGAATTTTTCAGTCTTTCCAAAGTTTAAACAGTTATATTTTATTTAGTTTTAAGATCAGTATTTGGTTGACTGGCATAACTTCTTATGAGTATAGTGGCCTCAAAGTTGGTAGATTTGAATGACAGGCGTTCAGTGATTAATTGGGATTAACTAATTTTTCTGGTTGGTTGGATTGCTGTTATTTAATATCAGCACTTTTGCCAAGTGATTCTGATATTGCATTCAAAGATCCTGATGAAGCATCAAGCATGTGTATATTAATAAACACTCATACAGTTAATGAACACTAACAGCAAACACAACGAACCGACCTCAAGGACATTCTGTCGACTGTTGTTGTTGTTTCTGCAGTTGACATTATTAAATGCGACTTGTCTGGTTGCAAGAGATGTCTGTTACTTGACAGTTTTGTTTGACCTGTGAGCTACACTACCTTTGAGAGTGTTGTCTTCTAGCAGCATCAGTTTTTCTTAGTAATAGTGCTGCTGTTAGCCGGATTAAATTCCACCAATGTTGTTTAGTTGGTTTTTGTGGTTGTCGTTTTTTGCAGCATTGATTGTGATATCTGTACTGCTCTGGATGTTATAAGGAATTCTCTGTCAGAAGTTGTTTCTGATGAAATTTTGTGGCTTCCTCATATCAACAGCTCTAGTCATTGTTGGAACTTTTGTAATTTTGCAATTACAAAACGCATTATTTGTTGATGAATGGTCATGAAATCCGTTTTTGAAGGTTGAAATGTGTAAAGGAGGATCTGTAACAGTCAGTTCTTTGGTGTAAGAGATGTGTATCAGTCTCTTAAAAGTTGTCTGATAACAGACATAAATGATTGTGCCTGAGAAAACCTTCACAAAGTTGGAAAAAGGAGTATGCCAGAAGTCAACTCAGAAGGCCATTACACAAAATTGGTCCGAAAAAATTATGACTTTACCAGAAAACCCAGCCCCCTTTTTGTCTGACTATACTGTACAATGCTTTGTATGCTGTAACACTATAGTTTGGGCCTCAATTGTATGCTTCACTGTTAAACAGAGTGACTGTTAGTGTTCTTTGCCTTGGCATTGGTTGATGTTTGCCGTTAACAGCATTAAAAGAAAGGTTTCAAAGACGGTTAGCTAGATCAGTATTCCAAAGAAAATCAAACTCTGTGTTGCATGAATGTGGGGAAAGCTTATTACAATTTGGGAAATTTTGAACTGCATAGGTTTACTTGAGAATGGCCATGAAGAATCAAGCAGTTCTCAGAGAATTTCATGCACAGAAAGCACTGTTTCATTTATTTGTAGCAGATTCTAGCAAATGTGTATATAGTATATGTATGGCAGTTAATGGGAAAGTTGTACTCTGTTAGTGAACTTATAAAATAAACAATTAATCAGAAATGCATTTTTTTCTTTGAGCCAAGACCATCTTTTTCTAGATGCCAACGCCCACCCCATTGGAAGGATGGTAGGAACTGCTGTCCATCCCATTCGAAACTGACATTTCATGTTCACTGTTAGACTTGTGCTAAGACTTGTCCCATAGGCCCTATGCTGTCCAAATACCAGATGATGATGAACTTGACTTTCTGAAGGAGGGGCCTAACAGGCGGGTTAGAAGAATCAACGGCACTGTAGGGGAAGACTGGGAAACTTATTTGGGAAGTGAACGCCCAAATGACTTAGACGATTTTATACAAGTGTGTCTGCCGCCTTTCTACAATAATTTGAGACGATACTGAACTTTGGTTTCAGTTCATAACTGTAGGAGAGCGTGGCGTGGCATAGATAACACCCCAGGGGAAAATTGGCCGTGTACAGTATGTAACAAGGCGCGTGTGTTTGTGTGTGTGCGTGGTTGGGTGGGTGTGTTTGTACATATTTGATTTGGATTTCTGTTCTTGATCTGTCAACTTATGGGCGCAAATGATCATGTCAACAACTTCCCGATTCTCTGAGGTAGATCAAATTTCAAACATGTTTCGAAAGAAATCTACCGATACACCCATAAGAAAATTGAAATCTACCACATACCGCTTTTATATGCGGTACCTGAAACAGCAAACAGATAATATTTCTTCAGATCGAATCCTAAATTAGATTTCACGAGGATTTAGAGATAAACAATCAACATTTAATGCCGGTTTTCAACCACAGTCGATGCCTTCGTGCGCGAAATCAGCACTTTCGGGAGGCTCTTTATTAAGATGGCTTGCGTCACTTTCCTTTTCTGAGGCTGATACATGCGACCACTAATCCACATTCCCACTCCGTCTGCGATTCACAGCCAACGACAACTTCGGCACACGCAATGACGTCATTAACATTTCCAATATTTATAGACGTCACTGCCATGTCTATGGTCATTGCGCGAGACCAAAGATGTTAAGAAGGATCTTTGCGCGAGACCGAAGTTTATCTTTGTGAATCGCAGCCGACATACGTGGGATTGTAAAAATTTGTGTAGCGCCTTTCTACTTCGTCTCAAGGGTGCACATGTCTTTCTGCCTGTTCTGCAGAGTATGTTAAAGGTATTTTTCGATCGTTTTCAGTCAGCGCTGTGGACCAGCCACTGGCCATCGATCGATTGAGTCACTGTCGATTTATTAGGCGCTAGTACACGTTGAAATCGGGGTGACTCGGTCGCAGATTCGCTTGCTTCCCTGTCGTCCGCGGTTGACCAGTTGGCAGCACATCCGGTTCAGTCCGTCTTCGCTGCGAGGGGTGCAATCCGAGTCACTTACGCAAGGCGACCCTGTAACGTAAACGGACCGCTTATGTAGCACCAGAGAGGCCTCAGCCCAATGTGCCTCAAGTGGCTCAGCCTCACATGTAGTGGTTAATTAGGTCTATACCGCTAGACCTAATAAATTCATGCCTATATGATTAATATCTTAATTGCGTCCTCGAGATTCCTACAGCGCCCAAAAAGTCGCGGGCGCCAGCTTGTTCTCAGGCTCTCAGTCAAAACAGAATCGGCAGTCAGCGTTTCGTTCCAGGTCAAGATCCGTGTAGACAGATGGCTACGGTGGACGTTATGGCGTTACTAGGGGGCGAGTGGTGCGGCCGCCTTGGGACGGCACTGTCTAACAGGTGGGAAAATGAAATGTTTGCAAAAAATTTATAATCTGCACACAAAATTCAATGGTGATCACAAATAAAGACAACTATGGTCTATTTCGTAAAGATCCAAAACTCTGTCTTATGCACTTAATTATTGCTGACATCAGCAGTAATTATTGCTGACGCGTATTTTATTATGTGGGCGGTCGCGCGGCCTAAAATGCGTGTCTTTACTCGAGTTAATGTTACGCTACGAAACGGGCGAGTCGACGGTTCGAAGCCTGATTGAACTCGGAGAGGTCGTCGACAGTGAGGTTATCGTTTTCGGCGGAATTCATCGGCCTTCGTCTCCCCTCATCCTTGGCGCAACGCGATCGAGAGGCTTTGAACATGATGGCAACTCTCAACTCCGACTGAAAGTCCGTCGGTTGAGCTCTGTGTGTTTACGGACGCCCACCAGTGGTGGCTCTTCTACTTATCTGAGCATCGTTTGCTTATCGAAAAACTTGTGTGCTTACTGACTTTAAGCTAGCGTAGGCATGCAGCACTTCATAAGGTACTGAAAAGGCGCTATATTTTAAGTGCCTACACGATACTTGCCTAGTTTTCCGGTTCCTTTGCTGCTAGCCTGGTTATGATATCGTCTGCGATCCGTCATTTTGATCGACCGGAACTCGGGAATGCCGCCATTTTCCTTGGGAACCTGAAGACAGTACCTCTGTCCCATCCGGCCGAGCGCCATGCATCTCTGTCCACTAGGACATCCTCCTCCTCCTCCTGCTCGTGCCACTGATTCCGGTCCTCCGACGTTGCACGTCTGCAGATCCTTGCTCTTGACGCAGTATCCAGGCACTTCCGGCTTATCACCTGCAGAACAAAATTAAAGTGGTAATGCAATCGTTTTATTTATTTAATTAATAACTTCTATAACGCTGGTAATTTATGCGAAAGGCATCAACCGTTGGCGAATCAAAACTAAGCCGCAGTCAGGTCACTATCCAGAAGGTCAGTCCTTTGTGACAGAGAGGCAGCCTATGGTGGATTAGGAATTTGAAAATGTAAGTCTTAAGTTGAGGACAAAATGACACAAGCAACTGTGCAGATCGAACAGATACAGGAAAAGAGTTCCAAAAATTGGGGAAAAACCCATTCACCGTGAACAGTTCTCGTTTCAGGTATCACCAGATGACCTGGTGAATAACGATAAGTCTGGGAATGAGGACTGATTTTTATGGCGCCTTCTAAGTGATATTTGTTCGTTAAGTCGAAAAGTTCATCGGCAAGTAAATAATGCTCGAACAGCTGGATAAGTGACCACTGGTTGGCTCTCGCACACACGTAGAGTCCAATCAACGGAGTCCCATCCAGTGTTGACAATTGACACCGTATTCACTGCTCAGACGGAGTTCCTCGTCCGTGTTGCATTGAGGAATGATGACAGCCGAAAGAAGCCTTCACAGCACACGATCACGCTCAGTGTAACTGCCTACCTGAGATGATGGTGGAGACCACATCCGGATATCTCTCTGGCAACCAGATCTGTGACCTGGTGGCCACGGTGATATCGAGACCAACCCACCCACCTACGCAAAATCTGCTGGAATCCTGACCGCCCTACTGGCTGGTCTGAGCAGCTGACTGACTGACCAACTGAATGACTGACCAACTGATGAATAACTGACCAACTGAATGACTGACCAACTGATGAGTAACTGACCGTTATCTTCGTCGAGAACAGCACACAGAAGTCCACTGCAGCACTGACCAGTGTTGAAACACTTTCCGCCGATCATTGCACACTGCAATATATCAGATAGGCCTAAGAGAAGCTGAGGTAGGATAGACGAAAATTTATCAGTCATATGATGAAAATGATGATGATGATGATGATGATGATGATGATGATGATGATGATGATGATGATCAGGAGGAGGAGGAGGAGGACGAGGAGGAGGAGGACGAGGAGGAGGAGGACGAGGAGGAGGACGAGGAGGAGGACGAGGAGGAAGATACAAGACGACGATGATGATACCTCGTGATCTCTTTTGGCCGCCGCTTGGAGGCGCTCCAGTAGATCGTCGGAATCTTCGACTAGGTCAACATCTTGATGAGCGTTGGCAGCTGCCATGGCAACGCTGCCAACAACTGCTAAAAGGAGGACCGACGCCAACATCATCGGTGCTGTCTCTGCTGTAACTGTTCTGTTACAAATGATGCATAAAAGTCCAAAACATGTATAGAAACTGCAGATATCATGTAGACCTACCTATAGACTTGCAAGCTTAATTGTATTCGTATCTTTTTCGTAACCTCCGCACTTTTTCAACACCAAGAACAATTAAGTCGTGGCCGGGAATCGGTTTAAGGATTTCATTGGCGCTTTAACAGTGAAAAATAACGAATGTTATGTAGTCAAAGATTCAATTTATGAAGGCCCTATTAATCGTCTTGTGTGCCCGTGAGAGGGAGCATCATTTCTTGCAGGAGACATCGGTATGTTTTGATTACAGGCCTATTGGATGTTAAATTTTAGCTTCTGAATCAAAAGTCGATATGAGTGACTTACTTGATTCGCGCCTTTTCAGCTGATTCTGTCTGTGCCGCCTACTTCGTTTTCTGTCGTCTGCTTTTGTTGTCTGCTTCGCTATTTGTCGTCTGCCTCGCTGTCTGTATATTGATAGGGAGGGATTGCTTCGTCTGCTCTGTGCGTTTTTACTTTCTCGTCTGCCTTTGCACTGTGCCTTTCCCGCGCCTGTGTAGGATCTAATGCGTCCTCTGCTATGAAAGGTCTGCAGTCGAATTCTCCGATGATATAGGCTCACAGGAGGAAGCGATGGCGTCTATCTTGATCGAAGCACAACTCCCAGCGACTCCATTGGGTATTGCAAGGCTTCAGCTCGGGTTCAGCCGCGGGTCTGAGGAATGCAGTCACTGCGCCTTTGATTGGCTTATCACTGTATCTATGCGGAGGCGTTTGTGCAAAAAGCCTCGGCCACGGAAGGGAAAGGGGTGGCTGGATAAATCAATGGAAAAGAGATTTCCAGATCACGATCGATTTTTCTGCGGAACAGATGAGATCGGAGAATGGAAGTCGTATAGCCTATAAGTATGTATGCATGTATGCATGCATGCGTGTATGCAAGTATGTATGTATGTGTGTATATATGCATGTATTTAATATATGTATGTATATATGTATGTATTTATATATGTATATATGTATGTATGTATGTATGTATGTACGTATGTATGCATGTATGTGTGTATGTATGTATGTATGTATGTATGTATGTATATACAGTATAGCCTACATACTAGTGCTCAAACCAAATCAGTCGCGGCTGTGGCTTGTGACACGAAGACGACGCCCCGTTCGATGATCGATGCGGCGAACGGAGTCTTCGGTTAACTCCGGCGGCGCCTCTCCTTCGCAACACACAGACCGCATGCGCGCGAAGCGGTCCAAGGAAATTGACAGAGTTATGTTGGCACACAGTAGCAGTAAAAGTAATGTCTACGAACTCGGTTGTTGGGCTCACATTTGGCCGACAGTTGGCCACCAGTTACCAGCGACACAGTGCGGTCTAGTTGCTGACCCAATGAGCGAGTGCGGCTGTCTGGGTACTGATGCAACATGCAGGACTTTGAAGGTTCCAGAAAAACTCTGACCACAATAGTTTCGGACAATTTAGACGAATGGCTTGTGTTATCAAATCTTCTAGTATATGGGAGGGGGCAATGCAAATAGATAGCCATCTGGCGTATCAGGTGAGACACTCCTAAAACTGCAATTTAGCCAAATTTAGCCACCTTTTGCTTAAGCATAAGAAACCAAAACGGCAAATGACGCGGCTTTTAGGCAGTTTGACTATAGCACAGTGTCCTTTGTGCTAGGCAATTAATGCCTAGCCACACTAATGTCTGTTCGTTTGCAGACATTGCCCTATTTGTGATGACGTACTAAGAACCATGACAAACAACGATGGTGCTTCTGTTTGCTTGTCGTTGAGCAGACAATGAAGCAAATAATGCAGTGCAGCTCTATTGTAGGCCTACATGCTACCGGACGAATCCTGGCCCCACTAGGGATCAACGGATTCTGCCTCGATGAATTGATTAATCAAGCAGAAACTATTGTCGAATTGAAGTTCATAGACTCAAACGATAGGAGCTTCATCACCTAAATGTAATCTAAATCTAATCGAATGACTTCTATAGCGCCGTTATCATAATGCACAAAGCTTCAAGCGATGGTCGCTTAAAGTGAAAACGATTTCTATATCTATATTTCAGTTACAATAAGGCAAAGTCATTAGTCTAAATATTTGCCTTGGCTAAGCATTAATCCTCTCGTTAACTAATGTAGTCTAATAAAGTACATTGCAAACCTTCAAGAAATCTATTTACTTAGTTGTGCAGGCCTATATATAGTAAGTAAGTAAGTATTTGCTAACACGCCATGTAACAATTGTTAACACGCCATATATATATATATACACACACATATATATATAGGTTTATAAACAATGCATGTATACACGCACATAGACTCTAGGATTGCTTTTGTGGGGCAAGAGCATTTTCAGAGGCAGTCCATCATGCACAGGTCTGGTCTGAGGGGCGCCGGCATATAACCAAGAAGGGTGCGGGGACCCCCACGTCTATAGCTAGATCCGCCACTGATGTATAAGAATTATATGTTAAACATATAGTCCTATCGCTGATCTAAAGTAGGCGTGTTTTAATATGCAATGGGTTATTTTATTAGGTTTACTATAGGGGTATGGATAATACAGAATTAATTACATAAGTTCTATGGGTGTAGATAACGAAGACCAACAGCCACACGCACCCACCTCTGCCTCTCTCCCTGCCTCCTTCTCGGCCTCCCTCCTCCTCCTCCTCTTCCTCCTCCTCCTCCCTTCCATCTCTCCATTGCTACACTCCAGCCGAAACCCCTTCTCGGCGAATGATTGCAAAACAGCAGCAGGGAATGACATGCGAACTCTAAGGCGATCGATCGATCAGAACAAAAAACAAATCGATAAATCGATAATGCGGACGTCGCAGTAAACGTCACTCGTGCATTATGTCTGATTTAATACGTAAATACAAACATAAACATGATAAAAATATACATGGGCCTACATAATATATCCATACACATACATACATACATAAATACATACATACATAAGTACATACATACATACATGCACGCATGCATACATAGAGGAAACGTGCGTTTTTAGAATCATCGACATCCAAAGAACGGCGAACGAGCTGAAGCCGGTTTCTTTGCGCTGAAAAGGACTGGAGTTTTCAAGTTAATAAATTGTGTCCAGTGACTTGGGCCTACTAGAGCATTGCCACTTTCATGCCAGGTAGCCTATGCGTAGGCCTACTTTTCGGGAATAAGTAATAGGCCTACTCATACCAATTATTTTACTTTGATCGAATGTTCGATCAGTAAGTCGATCAACTGCTACTGATCCTAATTACTGAGAAGACAGAAAGATTGGCTTTTACACGACACTTCTCGTGCAGAAAAACACCACCTACAAGGCTACATAAATATATGTATACATGTAAATATATGATGTATGTTGTATATGTGTGCATGTATGTATGTTGTAGGCCTATATGCTTGTATGTATGTGAGACTGCAGAGAAAGCAGAGCGTCATGCGTCGCCAACCGATAGCCATCCATCACAGGTCGTCTTCTTGGCGCCAGAAAATCCTAGCAACTCTCCTCCATGAAACCCCAATCCACTCAAACGCACAGCCCTCCCTCCGCACCATGGAGAACAAACGGATGAGCTCATGGAAGAGTCGGAGAAAGAGGAAGATTGAACGATCTGGTATCACAGCCTCTGCTGATTCCCTGCCGATATCATGGTCCGGACAATTTGACTATATACGCATTATTAGCATATATATATATATATATATATATATATATATATATATATATATATATATATATATATATATATATATATATATATATATATATATATATATATATATATATATATATATATATATATATATATATATATATATATATATAGTGGCCCAATCTCTCCAACACATCGGTATATAGATTCAATAAAATCTGATTGTTATAGTAAAAACCTTTGGAACCAATACAAATGCAGCTAGTGTTGTACGTAGGCCTATGTTTGAATATTAGATCGTTATAAATAAATACCATATGAAATGGGTTCAAATGTGTAAATACATGTAAAGGCATAAATGTGTTTATATATGCTACTTGTATATTCGTAATCGTAAGCTCGAGATTTCTACAGTGCCCAACGAAAGCCAAGTCGCGGGAAATAGCTTATTCGGAGGCGCTCAGTCAAAACTAAATCGATAGGTAGAAAGGGTTCGGTTTCAGGAGTAATGCAGGCAGACGGCTACGGTGTTTCGGATTGGAGTGGGGAGGGAGACAAGGGGAAGAGGACGAATCGGTATAAGATTTTTGGAAGAGTAATGTTGTCAGTTTTGAATGAAAGACCAGCGCAGATAATGCAAGAAGTGAAGTGTTGGTGAGTTGTATTGTATACATTAGGCCAACAGTCATCAGTAGCAATGTATAAACCAGTCACTTATCACAAATGGTAGCTGATTTGCATGTAGTAAGTGCCCTTGACATTGCTTTGCTACTGAAGTGTGTTACATAAAATGATTATCTGCCAATTTATTGCCTTAACAAAGCAACTTAGTCCCGTCCTCAGTCACTATAGCCTTGTCTGCCTTCAATGTGTTGCCCGACTAGTGGCATTGGAAACAGCACACTGGCCTCTCCTTGTGCAACGGTGGCAGTTCAAGAAAATCCCACAGTCTCATTGGTTGGCACTGCTGAGTATGTGTGAGGGAGCTACTTGTTCTCGAGACTATGTCGATGATCACTGCAGTAGGCTGCCCGTGGGGAGATGAAGGTGCTGATCACTACATCCGGATCACTATCCTTAATTGAACAGACTCTTGAAACAATGCTCATTATGAACAGCCTTGAATGGATCAGACAACATTCAATTTCAGACTAAACCATACCATTTAAAATTGGCTAGTCACAAGCCCAGTAATTGTAAATTTTATTTGACTTCAGAATGTGACCTCTCAACTAGATCAGGACTTTTAACAGCTAGAATGAGGGCCCAGATTTACTGGTAACTATAATATAAGCCGCATGGCATAATCTTTAACTCTGAATTTCTGTCAGTACTCAAAATGCCAAGACCGAGCATTAGCTCATTCACAGAAGGATGAACATATGCATAGTGGTCTCAATTTTTATTATACATCTATACATACTCAGCCATACTCTTAACAATATATGTATACAGGTAGATATATAGTTTTAGTGTCAGTTTTATCACTGAAAACCCTTCAAGCAGTTTTCAGACCTTGCACTCTTGGCCCCTCCCTTTACAGACGTTTATGCTGAATTACCAACTGATTCCTGGCTTCAGAAGTGTCCTCAAGAGATTACTGAAGGAGCTACATTAACATCCCGATACACACATATACATAATGTATAAAAGACACAATTTATGGGTTTTGCAAAATATCAATCAGGATGAATAACTCCTAGAAAAGTCAGTCCCTGCTAAATGTTTACAAGTTAACATTAACAAACATCAGTCTGTCATTGAAATCAGTGTTCTCTGCTTGGTTTGAAGGTCAGTTTTTAACGAAACCTTTTCCCTGTTGTCAGATCACAGGCTGCTTTTACGCAACAGAATCGCTTGCGCACAAAACTAAACATTCACCTTTTGCTAAATTTCTCCTTCTGTTCTTATTTCTTCTGTTTCTTATTTTATTCTTCAGATTAATATTTGCTCTTCAGGCTGTAAAATTCCCAAAGCATTGTAAAACAAATACTGAGATTATCAGTATTATATCTAATTTTATTAATTAAATTAATTTTATTATACTATGTATTATTATTATTATGCCTAGTAATATTGTATTATTAGTTTATTATTATTGTTTTTTGTTACTAGTATTGTAGTTATCATCATAATTATTCAATAGTTATGAAGTCACGCATACTTGAGATATTTCTTTAAAAACAAATAGCAACAAATGGGGAGGGTAGATAGACAGTGGAAGGGGATCAGAACACCCATCTGTCTGAATCAAGGGAAGCCTCTTCCAGTCCATCCGCCAGAGTGTCAACATTCAGATCAACAGATGCTGCCAAATAAGCACAAGAAAACAAAAATTAGTGTCAGAAAGTACCATAAGTAAGTAATATTAAGTGAGGAATCGTAGGCATGGACTAGCAGTACAGCCGCACTTAGTATGCAGGCACCAGTCCAACCTAAGCTTCTCTTGAGGCCAGTGCACTCCTAAATTGTCTCATCTAGGTTTCTATTGTCCTATAAAACTTGTGATAACTTTTATAGGTGCTACATAAATAACCAGAAACTCAACCACAAGTGTCCCTGAGGTTTGTAACAGGTGCTATAAAAATGCAGACTTCACACGGACTAAGTTGATGTGGAATGTGTTACAGAAGTTTTGTTTTTGATGGGTTAAAGAGCAATTCACTGACATCACAGATTGCCAATCTTCATAAAGTAGTGGAAAAAAGATGAAAAGAAAAAATACATGATAAACTGTCACACAATATATGAATCTGAGCATCATCATCAATGAAATGGTACCCAAGTAAATGATTACTAAGCAGTGAGGAGTGACATCTAATGTAAACAAAAGTGGACCAAGAATGGAACCTTGAGGGACCCAACCCATTGAAGCAGTTCTGGGCTAATGTCTCCAACAACATATACAAAGATTCAAAGGCATGAATTTTAAACCTTGCGATAGATGAAAGGTAAAGAAACGTTAGGCAACAAACAAGAGTTCTGAACCTTGTGGCAGACTATGCGGGGTGATTGGTTTCAATGGTTTCAGTAATTCAGTCAAAGAAGGAACATTGTTCTTCGGTCGAAGTTGTTTGAAAAATGCGTGTTTTAACAGAACTGAAGCCGAGGGCCTAAAACAAAAGAACAACAAAAATTCAAGCAAAACTATTGAGCAACTGAAGAAAGACAGACTGAATGAAGAGTCATATTTTCAGTTGTGGTCAAAATGACCCTGCAGATAACCTGAACAGAAGCCTTCACGATCTAATTTATCTCATTAGGCATTCATAACTGTCAAAATGTTTCAAAACATACCAGTAATAATCAGTTTTATTACATTAGACACTGGTCCTTTCTGTGCAGGTTTGCACATCGGGAAACACAGCTTCTCCATTCATCTCTGTTAATTTTGACATATGAATCCGTTGCATTGTTTCTGTTGCTAAAGTTGTTTTAACTGGGTGGGTTGCAAGCCAGCAACAGCAAGTTATACAAGAATCGAACAACAGGATGACTTTACTCATGGGTTATGTGGCTCAACAAAGAAGTCAATATCACATGAGATCACATGAGGTACAATTTGATCTCAGCTACAGACACAATGCTGAAGGCAAACAAATAACCATCATTCATTTGTGTTTCAACAAAACTGGCCCTTGCAGCTTGCCTAACAAATTTTAGGTAAGTAAAAGGCCTGACATTTCTACAGCAAATGCAAAATAAAAGCTCTTATACCATTTGTCACTGGCAAGTGTACAGAAGTAAAATCCAATTATGGCTAAAAACAAAATTTGGCCAAAATTCTGATTTCTTAAAGTAACTGATTTCTTAAAGCAGTACATTGATAACATAGTTGACTTTACATTGCTCTGTCACCCACTGGCCAGTATGGGAAGGCTCACTATTTCTCACTGGCTTTCGAACATTTGGACGATTAACTGCACTAGCATCTTGCGGTTGACTAGCTGCATCACAGATTTACATTTCTTAATGAATTTGTGTGTGCTACAAATTTTGGTGATAATAAAAATAATAGTAATAATAATAATAACTGCCATCAATCTTACAGAAGGCTGATGTTTCTAGCACTAAGAAGCCAACAGGCTTGTTTCATTCAGACAGCAAGAGACTGGACAGGCTACAATCATTCCCTAGGTGGCAGGAAAACAACTGGTCTGGGATGCCACAATTGTACAGTACATGAGTAAAAAACAAAATAATGATAAAAATAATAGTAACAATAACAACAGATTGCATATCATTGCTGTTAAGTCATGTCATGTCATGTAATCATCTCTGGACTGGATCCAGTCGTTGATTTCTCTATGACATCCCTCCACAAATCCCGTCTCCCGGCCATCTCTTCAAGGGTCATTCTCCGTCTGCCCTCCGTTTTCCCATAGATAGTAACTCCGGCACCTTTCAGATCCTCTTCAAGGCAATCTATCCATCTTCTTTTCGGTCTTCCCACTGCTCTCTTTCCGTCCGGTTTGTATTTAAAGATTTTCTTTGGATTGCGGTTCTCCTCCATCCTCAGGACATGCCCACTTCATTCTTCTTTTCTTGATCATATTGCTTATCAATGGTTGCTGTGTTCGTTGTCTAATACTCTCATTCGTTACATGGTCCTTATAGCTAACTCTTAGTATTCTTCTGAGCCATTTGTTTTCTGCTGCATTCAGTTTCTTCTCCATTGCTCTTGTAATACTCCATGACTCACATCCATAGATTAGTACTGGGATCACGCATGTGTTGAGGATTTTTAGCTTTATCGCCAGTTTTATATCATGTCGTTTGAAGACCTTTTGTAATCTGTTAAAGGTTGACCCTGCAAGCGCTATTCTCCTTTTGATTTCTGTTTCTGATCCTCCCCCTGCTTTCATTTCACTTCCCAGATAGACAAACTTATTTATTACCTCAATTTCCTGTCCCTTAACTATTGGCCCGTTGTATTCCTTTTTTGTTATTGGCATTATTTTAGTTTTGTTATAGTTAATTTTCAGTCCAAGTTTTCCACTTTCCTCTGCTAATGCCTCCAACAACTCCATTATTCTTGTTAGGCATTCTGCAATCATACATGCATCATCTGCATATTCGACATCCTCTGTATTTCTTGGTTGAGATTGTGCTCCCAAATTATGAGTTCTTTCCAGACGTCTCATGATATAGTCCAATACCATATTAAACAAGATTGGTGACAGGATGCACCCCTGTCGGAAACCTGTTTCTATCTTGAACCATTCCGTTTCTTCTCCTTCTAGTCGAATGCATGCCATTATTGTGCCATATAGTTTTCTGATGAGTCTGATTAATTTGGCGTGATATATAATAAATAAATAAAAAATAATAAACGAGATAGATCAGGTCGAGTTATTAAATGAGGAGGAGGATGATTATGAGGAAGAAGATGTATCCCTAGAGGAAGTAGAAAGGGCAGTTAATCAAATGAAAAAAGGCAAGGCCCCAGGAGTATGTAAGATAACGGCAGAAATGTTGCAGAATACGGGTACATATACAGTAAAATGGCTGCATCGAGTAATAACATCTGTATGGAGAGCAGAGGAAATCCCTATGGACTGGAGAAAAGCAGTCATTATTCCAGTATATAAAAAAGGAGACAGACAAGAATGTGGCAACTCCAGAGGAATCAGCCTATTAAGTGTACCAGGCAAAGTTTTCACCAGAATCATCCTGAATAGAATGGCAGATAGAGTGGATGACATCCTACGGGAAAATCAAAGTGGATTTCGAAAAGGGAGAGGATGTTCAGATCAGATCTTTGTAATCCGACAAATCATCGAAAAAAGAATTGAATACAATAAAGAAACAGTTATGTGCTTCATTGACTTTGCCCAGGCCTACGACTCAGTCTGGAGATCAGGAGCATGGAAGATCTTGGAGAAATATGGCATTGCTGTTAAGAGGTTCCTTAAAAGTTCTGTACATATGTATGTCTCAATTCATACCGATTGGCAGGGTCGATATAAAGACACTTTTCAGCCAGGTCATGAAAATGGGGCGAAAACATGCGACGATATACTGACGAAAGGAGATGGCTCTCAGTGTGGTCCAAGTCAGCTCCACCAGTTCCAAGATCTACAAAGCAAATGCAAACTTGGTTTTCCTCGATGCTCTGAGTTATTAGGATTAGTCTCCCTAAAACATGCGATTTTGAGAACAAGGAGTCATCTAAAATGTTATTTCAAACAAAGTGATAGGTTTCAAGGTGCCAGGTTGATGTAGCCACTGACAGCTTCAGAATTTCACAAAGAAATTAATAAATGAAGAATGGGATTTGTAGCATGCCATACAAACATTCATCTGTTTGGAGTTTTTCTCACAAATTGAAAACATGATAACTGTTCTGTTCGTTCAAATTATTATTTTTTCTGCATATATTAAGCGTTACTATCTAATGATTAAGCATCAGCTAATGGTGCTGAGCAATTTAGATTGAAGGACTTGCTCAAGGTCCCTGCACAGTAACCGTCTCAAAGGAGACTCGAACTCGTACTCTCAACGTTACAAGTTGAGCGCTTTAATCAACTGGCTACTGTGCCCAAGGAGCCCCAAATCCCAGAGCAGTCTAAGACAGTGACATGAACCAGAATAGTTGAGTAAACATTTTCAAACGAAAGCTGATGAGTTTTTCCGAGGGAACAGTGACATTATTTATTATGACAAAGTGGAAGAAATTTTTACAACAGTACAAGACTTGACTGACTGCAAATAAAGAAGTCTTGAGAAGGTTACAATAACGCAATGTAACTACACTGACCAAATTGATAAACAAACATCAGCTGAACCACATCCGATCGATATCAGCCTAAGAATATCACTCAGTCTTTTGCCTACAATTCTAGTCTAACAACCAACATAAAAATCTCTTCTCTTTGAACTGATTTTGCTTTGTCCTTGGATGCATAACACCTTAGGGTACACAAACAATCTAACAAAGCACAGTACATGTAACTGCATATCAACTACAGTAGAGTACAATTTAACTGCATTTCTGATGTTCATCAAG
The DNA here is from genome assembly GCA_964023275.1 of Norana najaformis. NCBI lineage: Eukaryota > Metazoa > Annelida > Clitellata > Crassiclitellata > Hormogastridae > Norana > Norana najaformis. The sequence continues at coordinate 30,449,435 of OZ029916.1, read as the reverse complement.
ACAAATCGTTATGAATCTTTATAAAAATCAGACCAACTGACCATGCTGTGGCCATTCTGGTAACGTTCTTCTGTCTAATAATCTTGGAATGGTTCCCTCAATCTTGCTGAGAAGCATCTTCAAAAATAAGCAAGACCAGAAGTTATTCTGATCTGTCCCGGCTGTAAGAGGCAGTATATTATACTGCATGTCTACATGTCTATCACAAGCTTTTATTCCACTTGAACCGACTGGACCTTCTGAATACCTCTCAGAAACTGTTAACATGCAGTCCTATTTATGCATGGCTGTCGGGAGCCAAAGTCACCACGACCGTGTGTTAATAAACTGCAGGTTAAGAGGGCCATGCTGAAATACAGTAGAATACGATTCAGATAAGTCTCAGAGTGGCTAGAAAGCTTAAACACATATGCTGTCTCATGTGTAGGCATTTGTACTGTAGCCTGCTACCAGATGATTTCCAAAAACTTTGAAAGACTACATTGCTATCTTATCATGGGCAAGTGTTTGTAATTAAGTACCAGACAATTTATGGTTCTCGCTAATGTTAACATCGACAGTTTCTAGACACTATTTTTAAAGCAAAGTCCTGTCAATTGGATTGCCAAGCCTATTGGTACACGGCTGTTGTAACCTTGGCCGAGACAGCCACTAAGCTCCTGCTGGGGCAGAGCTGGTATGCCTGTGATAGGCAAGGACACAAATACCATAATTTATCTCAGCTGCTACTATATGTGGTACCTTTATCTGTTAGGGGAGTGGATGGAGACATGTGCAGATATATTAAGTTCACCTACTTTGGAACTGTACTGCCTCTGATACAGGCTGTCTAATATAAAACCAGTGAGACTGAATATTAGCTGATGCAGTGTGTATTGAATTTACAGAAATTCTGCCATGTTGGGGTATGCAGCAAGTTCCTGAACCACATGTTAACGCATCTCACATGTTAAATAGGTATTATCAGGAGGCCTGGTGTAACCACACGCTAAGTGGAATCGCGCATAAACGGGTCGCATGGGATTGCACTGTACCTGACATACTCACTTATCTACTTTACCTATATTTCTCTCAGCTCCATGTTACAAAAATTATGCTGCTAAAATTTCTTACTTATGTTCTGAACACACAGTGCAGATTGTTCAACATGATACACAGAGGAATAGTGCAAACAACTTGTGTTTACTGAATTTTGTGTTAAACTTTTTTAATATCAAAGTTTTAATATAAGCATTTACTGTAAACACAACGATCATCGAGTACAGCAACCACAACAGAGCAAATGCATTCGAACAAATTACAAGAACTACACAAATTCATTTAATTCTATGTGGTGAATAATTTAGAAGATAAAAAAAGATAAACCTGTAAAGAATTAAAGATGCTAGGCCTACTTTAAAAGTCAAAGTCAATGCGAAAGTTTAAATACTGTCCAGATAGCATCGTCTGGCTTCAAAAGATGAGTTACAACAAAGACTAAAATTACAGTAACAACAGCTAGTATGCCTTTTCTAGTTCACATTTATTTAGTGCTTAACAACTGACTCTGTAGATGATCTTCGTAGTTGTCAATGGTTGAGCTTCGAACTGTTGACTTGCCCAATTCATAGTGTTAAACAGAGTAAAAACAGAGTCTGTGATTCTTGAAATTACAAATAAATGAACAGCTCAAACACAACAGACCAATCATCATTACTTTCACGTCAATTTATATTTTGCATGAAACATTTTTGTGTTAAGTGCTTTCCACTGCAGTAATCTACTTGCCTCTGTTAGCGGCATGTCCTGAAATGGTACAACTCCGTTGGCCAATTCACAGGCAGTTATCCCTAAGCTGTATATGTCGGATTTAGTGTCGTAGCCTCCTAGGTTCTGAAACAATTCCAGAATTTAAACTATAGATATTCAGTCACAGTGTAGTGTTGTTGAGCATTTATACAGCACCACATCAAGAATTCTTTCAGAGGTACAATAACCTGCCACAAATCCATAAACAGTCACCCAAAAAACATCAAATAAAGGCTGAGATTTTGATACTGATTGATTCCAACTAGGAGATATAACACAAAAAGATAAGCAATGTGCACTTGCATGTACTGTAATTGTAATTTTTGTAACTGTACTTGTAAATTTATATAGTGCCACTAACAGAAACTCCTTAGAGGAGCTAAGGTGTAAACATGTATCTAGTCCCTTTCAAGTACATCAAAAAACTGTCAAAATATTTTAAGAACGGCACTAAATTTGAGGTAGGCTCGCAGAATAACTCCAAAAGGCAGATTTGGACACAGAACTGTAGTCTGAATGTATGAGAATGTATCAAGTAAATTGATGAACACAGGTATCCGAGAAGAGACATGACTACTCATCTGCTCATATACTCACTCGTGTAGCTGCAACTCAGTAATACTTATCATTTTGTTTTGGTTGGTTAGGGAACCGATTCAAGTCGGAGCTAATATTGCACCTCTGTGCTAGGCCTCTATGTCACGATTTCATCAAAATTTTGTTACATTCGACAAATCCTTGAGGTAAAAAACAATGAAAAGGCTTGGAATGGCTCTTATAAAACACTGCAGAAATGTTGAACTAAATTAAGTCATATAAATGTCTCTGTATACTACATCATATTATGTAACGGACAAACACAAAAGCGCAAACCAGAGCTAGTGTTAGTCAAAATATTTCTAGCCACGTATCTACCTGGTTTTACATATATCTACCTGTTCCAGAAGTTCTCGGCTTGCCCAGTTCAAAGCATAAACGTAGAATTTTGGAAAGTCATGCACCACTTTCATCCGTAATCCATTAGACATCATCGATAGACAGTGACGCAGGCCAGTCAAACAGGCATTACCATCTGCGCTTATTAGGATGTGGCTCGCTTTTATACATCTAAACCATCACTTCACACATAAATGTTAACAAACGACCATATACACTTGTATATATATATATATGTGTGTGTATATATATATGTGTGTATATATATGTGTGTATATATATATATATACATATACACACATACATACACACATACATATATATGCACCGAACACTCCTTATAAATACTAAGTTTGGCAGTCATGTAAATTACATCTACCTAATATAAAATCTTCAGCAGTAAAAACAAAAAATTAACCTGCAGCTAAACCCAACTAACAGAAAATTATCCAACCCGCAGGAAACATGACCCAAAACAAATATCCTGCATTTAAACTTGTAAGGAACAACTGGAAGCCCAAGTAAGCTACAAATGGAAAATTTACACTGATCTAAGTAATAATCTAATCTTTATTCATGATCTAACAGTTAACAGCAAATGAACTTGCAACTGATCAGTTTCATACAATGTCACTAAGCTTGTACAATGTTTTTTCAGTGGGTACTAAGTTCATTTGTTGGTTACATTTCCATTGCACATTAAGAATGTACGGAAAACTCTAACTGAACAATAATGTATTCATCCCAAAAAATTCAAAGGTTCAGCAAACAGCATATGTAAATGACCATATTACATGCCTTGATGCTCTCGTGCTGGAAGCACCCCTTATTAGTTTTTGTAAGAGGTGATATATAAATTGACAAATATCATACAACACAACACATAGGAGTACAGCATTTTCACCTGTGTATGATTGCCTTGGCATGCAGATATTCAAGCGCCTTTCCAACGTCTTGGAGGATGTGGGCAATGGCCAACTCTGGAAGGCCTTCGTGAAAGTGTGCATGGATCAGATCTCGACAACTACCTGGAATTCAGTAAGTGATACGTAATTAAGACAAGGGCCTCTCTTGACGTCTGACAAAGGGATTTTAGGTTTAATATCAACCAGACTGCTTACAAAAGGCAAGGTGAGGTAAGGCAATCACCTGCCTCTATTCATAACAGTGTCTAATGTTCACATGGTTGCAGGATCATTCAGCTCAAGCAAAGCCATGACAAAAGAAGTCCAACTGCAGGAAAACCCTGCCGATGTGACAATGGTCACTACGTGGAGAACACATGGAAGTAAACACTGGATGCTCTTGTGTAAATCAGGCCAAGGCCTTACCAATCAGCAAACTTGCTAGAAGAAACTCCATGGGTGGATTGGAACAACATTTTGTGCTCAAGAGGCACTCACAACAGTTAGAAAAACATCATTCAAAGCAAGTTTCCCAATATAGCCCATTCACGTACATACGCAAATGATAGATGGACAGAGAAAACTGCCATTTTATCAAGTGTAAGCTTTCTAAGAAACGTGATGGTTTGACCATACCATATCCCATAGATGGCAGTACTATCCAGACTTCACTTTTGTGTGTAAAACTACAGATGGCCGGCAGAACGTTCCGGTGTCTCAGAAGCCGATGCATTTTGATCTCGTGCTACAAAGAATACGAATGTTACATAAAGAAACACCTCTTACAGTGATTCAAATAAAACACCTCTATTTAGATCTATTGACAATTGCATGATTCATCAAGCCTCAAACCCAGGGTGTAGGTCAAATGTATTTTTATAGCATGAATGAGAAATTAAAGTATGCAGAATCACCATTTTGCCAGAGCAGAGGATGTTACAAAAGGATGCAAGGGCATCGAGTCAGCAGTAGTCGAAGCCTAAAGTCCTCAACCTGTGGTTACTGCACTGCAGGACTAGGTATGTGCATCACAGCTGGTGCCAAAGCCATAAGTATATGTATATTGCTTGCTGACAGTGGCAAATGTGTGCAACTAAGCAGGCTCGAACACAAAATCACTGGATTTTACAGACCAAACAGATGGCCATATCTCAACTTTAGAAGCTTCTTAATGTTGTGCTGTGGTTTTCTAGCTATTAGAAAAATGAACAACTTAAGATGAATTGACTGACATAGTAAGCTATATTTCAATAAATTTATTTTCCAAATACCGCTATGATGGCGAGGTTCAGTGGGCATTGGTCCAAGTTGATACGTTTCACGACCATGCATCTTCCAGACTGAACATGTTTGGCAAGGTATATTGTGATTGCACTGAAACTGCCTTTACCTAACAAATATAAAAAACAACAAATCCGGTAGGGTAAAAACACATCATTGCTTGTGATGGTCTATCAACAGTAATCCTCAGAAGTACATCCCCAAGCTCGAAGATGTCAGCTGAAGCACATCTTCTACAACAGCAGCTGGACCTCTAGCAAAATCTTGATTTTTCATTTGCAATCAAAAGTGCTGAAGATGCACCTGAAGATAAGTTCAAGCAAACTACACTGAACCTTTCAAAACTGAAATCTTTTTACCTTTCAAAATTAAAATCTTTTTACCTTTCAAAATTGAAATATTTTTACCTTTCAAAATTGAGATCTTTTTCTCGTCAATGAGTCAACATGATTTTCAAGTTTAAGCTGGAAGAACGTCTGTCACAGTTATACTAGCGATGGAAGATCTCAAACTGAACCAATCTACAGCGCTGCTCTGGTAACTTAGTTTATGAGAACCGCGCATTAACTGACAGACTGCTGGATGATTTAAGCCCAAACAGCTAAGAATGACCTAAAAAGTGGAGGCCATACCTCAAACAAAAGTTCAGGTACAGTCTTCAACTTCATCAGCCAACCATTGCAGGCATTTGTCATTGTCTGCCCTAATTTGCCTGTAGCCAATTCATTACTCAAAGGCATCCCGCCTACGATTCCTCGCTCAGCTGATGGACACATTGGGGTGTTAACAAATGTCTTACTTACTTACTTACTTACATACTTATCACCCATCAAATGGTTGTAGGTAACAGCTCAAATACCATACAGACCTGCATGATGCAGGCCAAGCATTATTGGACCTTTGGGCCAATATGTAACAATTTAACACAGGCACGGAAATACAGGCACCATGGTAAGCTCATGTATCATAAGTGTATTGATTTTTGCTGTTAGCACAGCATCTTTATTAATGTTCCTAAACCTCTGTTAAATTACTATGCAATAATTTTTGCAACTGCATAAGAAAAGTTTCTGTATCACAAGTTAATAGCACTTGGCAGTAAGGGCTACAATGTCTGTGGTGCCTTCAATGAATTAACCCGCCCTTCACAAGCAAAGCTGCACTGTATCGTAAATAATGTAAAATCCAAACTGAATCAAGCCATCTAAAACACGGTTCTTCCCAGCTTCATTTAGCTTGCCACAATAACGTTAAACACTAAGTGCAACAGTTCTTGTTAGTCTAAATTAAACTGGCTTCTTACTGCACCCTGGATGTTGGGAAGTAATACAGATCTGTGGAGGATTAGTGCAATGATGGCATGGACTAAAAAACTTGTCAATGGAGCTCGGCTAAGTCCTGCCCAGATAGGTACAAACACCACATGCCAACTCTGATTATGCTGGAACATATCAACGAGTGAAATGGGAAATGGACAATTATAGAAGTTGTTGCATTAAGACTGTTACGCAACTGTTATGGCTGGATTACTTTATGCATAGCCAAAAATTGACAATAAAAAACTTCTTCTTCCTTCTGGCTGGAATTAATCCCTCCTAGGAGAGGGGTCAGCCACATGAAGCCTTCTTTTCCATTTGTTTCTGTCTTCAGTATCTTCTTTCTTCAATCTGAGGAGCTTTAGGTCTTGCTGAATCATGTCTCCCCATCTCTTCTTTTGTCGTCCACGACTGCGGTGTCCGTAAACCTCGACTGTCATAATTCTTTTAATGCAGTTTTCCTCCACTCTCCTCATCACACGACCACACCATCTCAATCTGGCTTCTCATACCTTGTCAGATATACATGCCACTCCCAATTTCTGTCTGATATACTCATTCCTATTCCTGTCTTTCAGTGAGATTCCAAGTATCCATCGCAGCATTCTCATTTCTGTCCTCTCCAGCAGCCTCTCCTTCTCTTTCATCATTGTACAGGCTTCTGCTCCATATATCATCGCTGGTCTTATCAGTTTTGTACACCTTTCCTTTGACTTGAACCGGCATTCTGACATCGCATAATACGCTTGATAGGTCTTTCCATTTTTGCCACGCTGCCTTAATCCTGTTCTTAACATCATGTTTGCATTCTCCTTTAGCATTCATTATCGACCCAAGATACTTAAAGATTTCTACTTGTTTCGATGCATTTCCTGAGATGTCCATGACAACAACTGTCTCATCCATTTTGGAGCATACCATGGTCTCTGTTTTATTAATAATTATTTTAAGACCCTTGCTCTCCAGTGCCCTCTGCCAATCAGTGAAACGCCCTTGTATCTTTGTTGCTGCGTCAACTGCCACTATGAGGTCATCAGCATACAACATATCCCATGGTACTTCTCTTCTCACATTTTCCGATATGGCATCCATTACCATGATGAACAGCAGAGGACTCAGGCAGGATCCCTGATGTACACCCACTCAAATCTCAAATTTTACTGTGTTTCCTATATTGCTCCACAATGAAGTCTGTGCATCTTCATACATTGATTTCACCAGTCGCACAATTTTCTCTGATACTCCCTTTTTCTTCAGGCTCCAATATCTGACCTCTCTTGGTACTCTATCAAAAGCCTTCTCCAAATCTACAAAAGTCCAATATCTCTGGTTGTTTCCTTCTAGTATTTTCTCCTGCACCTGTCTCAATATGAAGATTGCATCCGTTGTGCCTCTACCTGGTCTAAAGCCAAACTGGTTATCATGCAGCTTGACCCATTCACTAATGTGCCCTTCGATCACCCTTTCGCACACTTTCAGTCCAATTTCCAGCAGCTTAATTCCTCAATAAAATAAAAAAACAAAAAAAACTGATTCACGTAAAATGCTTTCTTACTCTAAATCAGCATCAGCAATGCAGTGTAATGACAACTAATGCTCAGGCTACTTACCAATAACTGCCAACAGCTGGTAGTTGCTTGGACTAGCTGCAAATTCTGTCATGCTAAAGTCAAGTGTCTGGTCACTGAAGCGCGTCTTAGGACAGCCGTCTTTCTGAAAAACGTATTCATCTTTATTAAATACAACAAATTTAAACTCAGTGTACTAGTTGTCACTTTTCTAAAGTATTGTGACAATAAATTGCAGAAACCTGAAGAGATGAACACATCTGTCAGGATATTTCTATAGCACCTTTAAGAACCTCTCAAGGCATCGAAGGATGGCTATCAGATAGATCTAAAAAGGTGCATGTTAAGACAACAGTAAACTGCAAAAGTTTTTGACCTGTACTAAGCAGAAAAGCTCTGATCTAGTCACAGCACTACAATTGTTCTCACAAGTATCTAGGAAAAGTGTTGGCCTGTGTGTAGACGACTCGTAAATTATTATATGTAATTGGATCCACTGACGAAAATTTTGGAGCAAAAGTTTCATGATCGGATGCCCTTCCTGACATCAACCCTATTTTCAGTCGCGGCCCTAATCTTTGATGCAAGCACCTACTAGCAAGGCAGCAAGGGCTTCAGGCTTGTTCGAATGGCGGCCTATACTTGGCATTTGCAGGACCGTTAAGGGGCATCTGTGGTGTTTGCCATGAGACGGGTGCCACCCACGTCCCACTGAATTGGTGTAAAATGTCAACCCTGGTTTAGACTCCATTGGTCGGGTTGTGCAAAGCTGACTTTTCCAGCTATTCGTGTATCATTTGCATGTAGAGGTTTCGATTCTTTAAACGCTTTTTAAAAAGGCGCATTATGTATTTTTAGATTCACACATAATTATCAGTAACTACCTGTACTAACGACTTTGTAAGCACATCATCTGAAGTCTTAGACTTTGACCCAGGGGTCGCTGAGTGCAGTTCAGTTGACTGAACTACTGTATCATCCTCTGCCTCTTTACAGCAGAGGCAAACCTACAAGAAATAAATAAAAAGATCAATCATTAGTAGTCTCAGTAATTTGCCTTTAATCAATAAACCTTCAAGCAAACAATCAAGCAGTATCCATTCAACTCAATCACTATGTTGGTAAACTTTCTGACAGCCACTAGAGAATGTTCTTGAAGTGAAGCTTCACAGCAATTCAAACTGCATTAGGTTACACTAAGAATGGACACACCATTAAAAATATCAAAATCAATCACCTCAAAAGTTTAACTTATTACTCAGACTCATATCAAGAATAAAAATCACATAATTGACAGAGATTTTACCACAAAATGCAGCTGTCAAACATCTGCAGATGAAAAATAACAACAAAACTGGCAAAAAAATCTGATAAAAGAGAAAGAATTATAAATTATAATTAAATATCAAATAGTGGTTGGAACAACACCAAAGTTATTATGTTGTCTTTCCGGCACAGAAACAGGCAAACATAAAGGTTAAAATCCATACACATATACAGCATAAATGACATCAAGCACACACATGAAGGCAGTTTTTTACAGTTAAACAAGGCAAAAATACAAAGCTTGATAGCTTAATGAGTTGGCCTCATGGTACTGTTCCGGAATGCTGGCAAGTACAAGATATGAGATACAACACCACATTTCTAGTGAGCCACATACATCTATAGTGACCAAAATGCATTAAGAGTTAGTCATTAAGCGAATCTGAACAGTTCAGAAATGTTCTCAACTTGCCAGATGAAGTCTAAGCACATAAAAGTTTGTATGGCACAGTTCACACTTTAGTATCAAGCAGTCCACACTCTAGTATCAAGCATGACTCCTGCATGACTGCAGAAAGGGGGTTCCAGGTGACCGGGTCCACACAGGAGAAGCCACAATCATCAAACTTCTGTCTCATGCAACTGCCACCTGCCTAACACAATCGGCTGCAAGATGGAAAGCTTGTCATTGACATGAAATTGAGGCGCAATGAAAGGAAAGCAACATTGAGCCCAGTTAGTACTAGAATGGGTGACTTTCCATGAAAAGCCAAGCCACCTGGTGCTAACTCAGCCCTCTATTCGTTTGGGGTTGGCAAAGTAATAGCAATGCAAGTTGGGTTAAAAATGTGTCTTGTCACTGGATTGATATGGTCATTTGCATCCCTCAGCCAAATCATCCTTTGATCTCAGGACCATGCTTCTGAGAAGCTTGTATGAAGGCATGTAAAGAACTGTGTTATCTTAACCTTAAAGAAGACCGATGAATGTACTAAATGAATTACAATAACACTGAAGCTTTAATCTTACAACATGAGGCAAGAGTTCACAGCAACAAGTGTTTTCAAAAAAAGAACAGAGATTGTTAGCCAACAAGAAAAGTGGTAAAATTCACTTGAAGTAAACTACTCTATTCCAAGAATTCCGCAGTTGAGTAATGGAACTGTAGGATTTTTGGACTGAACTTAAAATTCCGACTGCGGTAATCCAACAGAACAAAAATTCCCTTCTTACAATTTGAAAAACACAAAACAAGATAAAGCAATGGGACAGCAAAATTATGTGCCAACCAGCAAAGTAACTCAGAACACAGCAGAAAATACATGGATACATCAAACAGAAGAAAACTGGAGGAAAAATCTGCATGCCAATTTTATCTCTAAATTAAAGAGACCTGAAGATAATCACCCATGAAGGCATCAACCCTTGTCAAGATAGGCTCCTCTGTGTCCCAAATTAGTATTCAAAGGTCTACCATAGCATCTGCACAGCAAGCTAAACGAAAAAACAAACACTGAATTAGTAAAGCCATTTATTAGTTCAAACACACTTTCACATGCAAATAGTACAAGGACCTGTCAGAAGAATTTCAGCAATCTTCATGCAAGCATTAAAAGCTTATTCAAAGTCCAACGTCATTATTACTTGAAAATAACAGTGTCAAGATTGAAATAAAATCTATATTTGTCACTTGAAGCTCTAGTTAATCCCCACTTTTGTGGTTTTTATTATTTGCTGTTACTTTCAACCCAATTTTATTGGTTTTTATATTTAACAGCATTTAAAAAAATTGACAATATGAATCTTGAAAATAAAGTGACATAATGACAAATTTTTCTCAGCCATGCAAAGAACTAAAAACAGTGTTTGAAGCAAATAAAATAAACAGGCAACAATGTAAAAGTAAGCATAAGTTGCTGAAGAAAATTAAACAACAGAGAAAAGTTAAATGCTTATTGTTAATGCCAAAAAGTTACTGGTGAAAGTTATTCTGATAAATGATATAGTTTTGAGCAACTTTTACAAGGAATTCACCAAAAAAATTTCCAATTTACAGGGAACAACATACAGTACAATAAATATTTCCGATTAACTTCCTGGATTGACCTAGTTCCAGTGAGATTCCAATGTTCTGTTAATAAAACAAACTAATACCAACTGCTATTAAGCAGAAATAATTATTGATGGTTATATGGTTTCTTCTATTTTACTGGACTTCACAAAGTATGTTACAAAGCACTAGCATTTGGTCACTTTCATAGAAATAAAGTTCATGGAAGCAGCTGTTTATTTCATTATACCACTGGTTTGGCCAATAAAAAACTGCTAGAAAGCAAGATTATTAACTTTTAATATTAGTATTTACCTTCAAAGGTTCTCATTATTAATTATTAATTACAAAAATATCTTATGCATATGCTACATATATCTTATACACATATTAGCACTGGGTATTGCAATCAGTGTTATTCACAATTCATATATTATGTTTCTATTTGAAGTATTTGAAGTTCTGTACTACAAATCGGTAATTTTGCGTAAAAAGGCCACTAGTAGTCGCTAACTTGTGCAATCAGTAAGTGACAGAGGAACACTAGGTTTTCAAAATACTTGTATTGGTGTCAGTAAATTAAGAAATTGGGCATGTTTCTGTTACATATAACAATGTTCACAAAAAACTTCTCAAGAAATGCTCTTTGTCAGACAAATCCTGTAGATACAAAGGAAAATTCTTACTGACTACTTATTTATTTATTGGATAGTCCTTCCTAGAGCGTGCAGTGCTCTACTTTCTCTTGCAATCGGCGATGGCCGTATTGTTTATAAGTTAGCGACCGCAAGCGGCCGTTTGAGAAAAATTACCTTACAGGTCTACTAAAGAACATTTATACACTATCTAGTAAAGGTGGAACTGTTGAAGCCATGACAGTCAGCACTCGAAAACATGTTATCAGTAAATCCTACCTACTAGAGAACATTGGCTATTGTGACATAATATTACTCTGCAGCTACTAAAACTGCGAATATTCTGTTTATTACTGAAGTTTAATAAATGCAAACTCGTAACAAAACTCAGATAGAAAGACCTAAAATCCTAAATCCAAGTTCAGTGGTACGATACCAGTAACCGGGAATTTAAAACAGGAGAAAAGTTAAAACTTTAGGGTGAAATCTTCGGTTACTCGATCTGATGCAGAATTTAGTCTGCAAACTACCACACTCGTTTAATAATTTAAAATTGGTTTTGCAAGTTCAACAAAGTCAAATTAGACATTAAGTGCTTTAAAAATCCGACAATTTAAAAGAAACTATGCACAACATTCACCGGAAACAACAGAATGCAGCAAATGACGAAACTAAACATATTTGAGCCAAAAATTCTTAGAAGGCGTTATTACCTGAGATAGACTTCTGAAATAATTGTTTTCTGCGCTATTTGATGGTTTCACTTGTTATCTAAACGCCTTTGTGAATTAAGTTTTTAACCAGCATGTTGCAGCATTTTGTAATTAACGTTAAAACTAATAGTTGAGATTCTCATTTCTTGTAACTTTTTTGTTTCAACTGGGAGCTTTAGTTAACATTTTCGGTGCGTGAGGATCCCAGGTTCGCGTCCCGGTCGTGGCTTATTTCAGAGATTTGAATCTCGGGCTAGTACGGTCCGTGCGCGGGGACCTTAAATGGCGTGTAGCGGTGGTGAAGGATCTCACCCGTGCGCGGGTGGAGGCCATATGGCCGCTGTAGAAAAACGTGTACAATTTACAATTTTTTTAATTTTAAATTTTTAACATTTTGACAGCGGCCAAATGACTGATGATAGCGGCTGACTATATCTGGGGTTTTTGTAAACAAGTCAAACGCACGCGAACTCGAAGTAGGCGTGTACGCGAACTGGACGTTGCGAGTTTCAGTTTGGCCGATTTTCAAGTCATAGCATTACTGAAATTAACTTGTACCAGTGTAAGAATCTAGTACCATTATGTTTATTAAATTTTATGTTCTAGTTTTGAAATCAGTTGAATGGTTGGTGTTTAAAATCGTGATTCACTTGCAACTTGCATCGAACCCGGAATGTTTGCATATCGGCAAGGGAAACGTAAATTTTATCTCACGTGACGATCAGATTGGCCTTAATTAAATTTTTACATGAGAATGATATCGGCAGACTGTAGACATTTAAGCTGACACTACTTATTGTTGATGTACTGTAAATAGGAATTGATATAGCATGTACTGTAAATAGGAATTGATATAGCACAGTCAATGATGTTGATACTCAAGTGCCTAGTGATTAGTTGATTTTATATTTTGCCATTGTCTCTGTTGTTGAATAGTAATTTCTGTAGATATAATCTTGCTGAACAATCTATTTGGACAACTGCAGTTTACAAATGTAAATGTAATGTGAGGGGTCGCTTCCCCCTTCTCAGACGCAACCTATTGTTTTGCCGTCTCTTAAGCATTATGGTTTTGATGTTAATAACATGGCCAATGATTGACCCATTTCCAACTTTTATCACTTATAAAATCAAAGATTGTTGAGAAATATGTCTCAGTGTAGCTTACAACATCTTGAGGCAAACTCATGCCTACCAAGACAACAGTCGGGATTCAGAAAGTGTCAGTTCATAGTCTGTTGTAAAATGCATTTTCATTGACTTTCTTTGGGGCTGTTGATTGGAGTATGTAACTCGTCTCAACTATATTGACACGGTTGATCGTGTCATTTTTGGAGCGCCTTGAAAGCTTGTTCGGAATCATGGATCACGCTCCGTTGAGGTTGTGTTCATTCCTGTTTGAGCAAACTCAGGCAGTGTTTTTTGGTTCTTCACGGTCTGACTGCATGCTGAAGCAAGTTCTTATGAAACTCTACAAAAAGTCATGGTCTCACCTGGTCTTCCATGTGATTCCATCCTAGGATCCATGCTCTGTATCATCTACATCGCTTATTTAAACCTAATCCTTTCATCTTTGGGGGTTGTGGCTCATCATTATGCTGATGAAACTCAGGCATATGTCCATGGCTCAGCTGTTGGGGCTATCTCCTTGGTAAGCATTTTCCATTGTTTATTTGAGAAATATTTATGCTATTTTTAGGACTTAATTATTATTTAACATTTTGTAAATTTGGTGTGATGTTCAGTTAAAACCAGGATCTCTGTTGTAGTATCTTGGTGCATGCAAAGGCAAAATTGGCTCAGATTCATTGGATGAAGCTGCAGCAGTCAAATGGCTGGAGATCTTACAGGCATTGGTCTTCTTGGTAAGCTGCTTCTTTGCGTTTTTGAGAGGTTAGGTAGACCAATGCCAACCTATGTGACATGATGTGATGGGACAGTGTGCTGACTGACTGCTAAAGTGTCCAGGGCTCTTTTGCGAGAAAGGGAGAACTTTCTCCTCACTGGTTCAGACTATTACGTGTCTGGGATGCATTTTCCCATTCATTTTGCTCCTGCAGCAGGTCTTTCCCCCACTGCTTCCTACCACAGATGGCACCCTTGATGGAGTGAGCCTTTCATCTGTATGCATTCCACTTTCAAACCCAGTTCATTTAACCCTGACCGTTAATTATGGAACCATGCAACCATTAAGGTTTTTTGTCATGGGAACCATATCAGGCAAACTTTATATATAGGGTGAATCAGTTGGCCAGTTTACTCTTGTTGTTGCATAAGTCACCTTAAATGACTCGATTGTAATGTAGGGAAATGTAATATAGTAAATGCGTTGTGTATGGATGATTGTTGTTGCTGTCTGCAAAGAAAAGGACTCGCATGGAGACATCCTTTGGTCCTGGGTTTATCCACACATTCCTCTGGATGTGAGGTCTGTGATAGAGAGACGGATTGGCATCTCGTGGGATTCACCAACTGCTGTTCCTTTCCTCTGTGGCCAGTTCAAGAAACAGTGGCACTACTGCTACACTGAGGACATTAGCCTTGAAAAGCTTCCGAAGGTGACTACTTATTTGATTTCGTCTCTCTAAAGCAAGTCAGACAGTATTAGCTGCCAGTGGTAACTCAGACGATACTGAATTTTCCCCACAAAACAATTCAGAATGCCTTGTCGCTTAAACTCCCAAATGCCACTACAGAACTATAGTTGTTAAATCTATGCATGCAAATCCATTACAGACTTACACATTATGTTAATTTGGTATCATGTTCTTAAAGCAAGTCAAATGCCATAAAACTGTAGTATCTAGAGTATCATATCCTGATGGTAATTACGCAATGCTAGGTTTCTACACTAACTCATTATCATTTTGATAAGGGGTTACTTTGAATATGAACATTGGTCATGGCCAGTCGAAACTACTCCTAATTCCCACATAATTGTTTGGTGGATGATTCGTACAAAATTTGGCCGTTAGTCGTCAATGATGCATACTTATTGTTGTACTCTTTGTTGCTCAGTATCCTTTTTTAGATAATGTTTACAGCTGGTCTTGCTTTATGAAATGCTTTGGACAGGTTAGGCCTAAATTTAATTGTGTAACGTGCAACCCAAATGAATGGTACAACAGTATGGTGGGTGTATTGCTATTGTCTTTGAAGGTGACAAGAATGGCTATTGTTTTGTTGGCTTCTGACTTCCATCCAGAGAAATACTATATGCTGAGCCAAGTTCTTATGAAACTCTACAAAAAGTCATGCAGTCCATCAGTTCTTCTCGAGAACTACCTCTTAGTGTTCACCAAGGGCATCTGTAGTGCCGATGAGAATGGCACTTTCAGGGTGCAGGATCATGACATCCACCATCTGCTTGGGAGCTCCAAGGTCAAAGGTCAAAACAAAATTTCTACTGTGCTACTGTTTCAGAATTTCAGTCTGATCTAATCAGAGAACTTATACAGCACCAGCAAAATAATGCAAAAGGCAGTAGCTGCTTCTAAGGAAATGTGATTTCCATACCAAAATCCAAAGTTAGTGTTGTCAAAACCAGAAAGATAATACATAAAGAAATGTAAACAGCCTACAGGGATATGTGTTCTGGAGTAGTGATGTAAAGGCCAACACAAACTCTATGGAGTAAATATTTACTGTAAGAGAGTTCCAGAGTTTGATGCTTACAACGTAAATGCTAAGAATGTCAGCTGTTACTGTGTCTCCTAATAATGTTGCTTTTATATACCAGCTTTTGAAGTACAAGTTTCTCTCTTGAAAGTACACAGTTAAGTCTTGAAAAGACACAGTTTTAATACCAATAGCTGGTAGTTATTATTGACTGTTTGCATAGTTTAAGGTACAGTGTCACGTTACAAATGTTTTATCGTATTCCATGGCTATTACTAACTATATAGTATGTAGCATATAACTATATAGTACAATGAAACTGTGCTGCTGAAAGTAAAAGATGCATAGGAAAGTTAGCTATTGTCTGATTGAGAATAATCTACAAATTATACAAATTGCAAATCTTCTCTTTACCTGCATGTTTCCACATAGCTGGTCATCTAATTTAATCTAATGACTTCTATAGCACCATTGTCATAATGCCCAAGACACCAATGGATTGTAATTGTAATTCTAAACGAACATTTATAAAGATGGATGTTGCTTCAAGTGAAATCGGAGATGAGAAAATGAGATTACAAATCTCAGCCAAGGTTGTTGTTTGGAGCAAGCTGAGAACTGGTTGAGATCTAGGATATGAAAAGCTTTCAGATGAGAGAATGTTGGAAAAGTTGAGTCTAAGGGCCAAGATTTTGTGAGAACAGAAGTGCAAGAACCTGTCGGCAAGGGAAAAGTGTTATGAAGAGCTTGGTAATATATTGCATTTGTCACGGTGTAGGATCCTGTTTACTGTCAGCCACAACAACGTAGGAGAAGAGGAGCGTGCAGAGACCAAATGAGTCAAGTAGGTGGATTTTACAGCTGAGACAAGTTTACAGACATTACGACACTGAGCAGTAATGGCTTGTACTTGGTAGACTTATTTTGCTTCCAAAGCCTCGATTCCCTTCTGCTGACTTCTATTGATTTGGTGGACTTTTTGCCAAATCCACTACACCCTTCTATACTTCGTTTACTGGGAAGTTACTATATTACCAAATTGCAAGTACTATATTATACAAGGTTTGTTGTTTCTCCAGATGTGGTGCAGATGTTTGGCTTAGAAACTATTCTTGTCTACACCGCTATCCTGCTGAAAAAGAGAGTGGTTGTTTACCATCCTGTGATAGACATGCTTGCAAACATTTGCAGGTAAAAATGTAACTTATCAGATGCATATAGTACTTAACATTAGGTCTCATTTTAAATCTTCTTATATTTCAGTTATTTGTGAACCTAATTTGTAATATCCTAAAGATTAAAAACTGTAACATTTAGCATTTCAGTTGTTTTATTTAGAATTTTGTAATATGCATGCTGCTATTATGTATCCTTAGTAAAACTGCAACGGTGCAAAAATTTCCACCATGCCAACAAACCAGTCCAGACCAGTCTAGACTTACCTATGACTCATCGCAACGTAAGCCTGATGTTTCTCGTGCATGTGCCCATATGATGAATTATTCGTCAGCTGACATCACACCAACCCCAGCGCATGGCAGCTAGACACATCCAACAGTCAGAAGCACGTGATCAATGCATGACAGCCAGATGCACCCAGTAACCAAACGCATGTGATCAACATGTGCATGAACTAATCGGCAACACGACTCATCACTGTGGACATCGCAGTGATGAGTCGTGTTGCTGATTAGTTCGTTAGTTGAAAATTCCGCAACATGTTTGCCAGCCAATCACACACAAGTCGACAACCTGAGGACTCGTTGGTGTGACATCGTGGAAAATTCATATACAAACGAGTACATAAAACTTGCCAATTAATCAGCATAATATTACTTTCGCAGTAATCAATAATGAGTTACATTTTGACCTTTGAAATATTGCAACAGAGCTCTGCCAACTTTTGCTTGTCACCGGAAAAACTGGAACATTGTTTATCCACTTGTGAACATCAGTGATGACGAGATTGCTGACCTCAAAGAGTCCTCATCCTATGTGGCTGGTTTCGTAGACAGCAGAGTTGAAAATCGGTAAGAAAATGGCAAACCTTTTTCTCCTAATTCCTGAGTGGATTAAAGATTTCAGCAAAGGGAGCTACATGGTGAGCGCAGAGCTTGAGCCTGTGTGGGAGTCTGGGGGTAGCCCATAGTCGGGACGAGGGGTAAACCTATGGTTGGGGATTTCCTTCTCTGAAACTTAGAGTTTTTCTTCTAAATTTCGTATTGTGGGTATTTTCCTTTCATTATTCTTTAGGTTTTATGTTGCACTGTGGTCCATATTTTACAGCTTTATGCACAAAATATTACATAACCTGTTATACTTGTCTAAGTACTGACAAACAGTTGTATGCCTGCTATTTGAATTTGAAGCTTTAAATTCAGATTTTGATGTCGTGATCATAACTCAAGATTTCTACAGTGCCCAATGAAAGCTATGCCGCAGGAACCAGCTTATTCACAGGCACTCAGTCAAACCAAAATTGATAGTCAGGAAAGGTCAGATTTGTTTCCAGGTCAAGAACTGAGTGGGTAGTGTAAAGGATAAACAGAAGAGACAAGAACAGAGCCTTATTACTACAACACCAAAATCTGAACACCAGAATCTGAAATAATTAATGTTTTACAGTGAAACAGTCTTAGCCTTAGCACATGGGGCGGGTGGCCTGCCCTCTTCCTCACCGTCTGATCTTCCCGCTGACAGCATACAGTTTATGTACTCATTCTAGACTTATAGCCTAGTTCATTACAGAGCACAAGTGGAGCAGCAACCTCAAATATCTATATGCCCTGGCAGGGATTTGAACCCACAACCTGTGGGTTGGCAGTCCAGCACTCTAACCACTAGACCAGTGCACCTGCATCCAACTTGACAAAGGACACTGCCATAAATCAACATTTTTTAACTTGTGTTTTTTTTTAATATAGGTCAGATTTGTATGATATTTTTGTAAACATGCATTCCAAAGAAATCACTGTAGCTTCACATGCAAAGGGTGAGTGCAATTTAAAGTTTGAAAGCTTTTTGCATCATTCTCAGAAGGAATTCAATAGTTTGCATGCTTTGGTTACTTGATTATGCAGCTCTACAAAATTTTATTTATTTACCCAGTTTCTTCACTTTTATTATGATTAATAGGTATTATTCTGATCATTTACAGCATGTATTATGTGCAGCAAGGCTGTCTAGCTGTGTCCTGCTTGTCCTGAATCCTTTCTAGTGGGTGTGAATGTGTAATATCTATATGTCCTGGCAGGGATTTGAATCTGCTTGTCCTGAATCCTTTCTAGTATGTGTGAATTTTCTGTAGTATTATAAGAATAGGTGTCAGTGTTTGTAGAATGGCAAAGGTGTGAGAAACTGTACTGGTTTTCCAGGCTTTCTTGGTTGCTCTGAGACCTTGGCATTTGCTCCAGTTTCTATCCGCTTTGCTAGTTTCCAATATCATTCAGGTCACGGCTAAATTCCCATCACTGTGGATGTTTGCAAATTAGATTGGATTTCTCGTAGCCAAGATGAACAATGATTGTCTTCTGAAATTCCCTCAGTTTTGGCATATCTACGTACTTCACCATGAATGTTGTATTGTTGGAAGTAACTTTTTGTTTTTAGAGGCATTCAGTATGGGTAAACTGCATAAAGATTTGGCAACATTCATTGTCGACATTTCAGAAGCTGAAGACAGTTCGGACGTTCAGTGCATTAAGGTATGTTCATCTGCTGAGGCTAAGACAAGCGAATACCTCTGGCTGCCTTTCAGGGTTGACAAAGAGGACTTATTTTCTTCTTGCTCATCAAACTAATTCCCATGTGGCTTCAAGAATTTTGGTTTGTGCGTATTATGTATAGATGCAGATTGGTTCTGAGGTTGGAAGAATTGAATCACAAACACAACAGCATTCAAACTATTTAACAACCTTTCCTTGTGAGTTGCAAGTTTTGACATTTGATATCACTTGATGCACTACCCTTCTGTAATGTCCTTTCCAAACCCAAATCAAGAATTCTAAGTATAAGGTGACAAGAGGGCAGAGAAGTGGAGCGGATGGAACAGAGTGGTTGGATTGTGTTACTTCATTACTACGTTGCTTCATTTTCAGGAAATCTCTAGAAAGACCAAAGAACTTATTAATAATCTGAAGAGCTTTTCCATGGAAGATGAACACAGGAAACCAGTTGTAACATTGGACAGCTTCAAGGAAAAGAAAATGAATTCGGCAACTCGTGGATTTCTGATCAGCTTAGCAGCTGCAGAAGGAATGCTAAAGCTATAACTGACACCAGTGACAGCATTCTGTGTTTAGTGCTTTATTTTGTATGTGCCTGTATTTAGTTATTTTAATTAGAACTACTTACATTTGAAATCGTGTAACTGCAAAGCAAAAATCCCTATAGACAAAACTTGTGAAAAACAGCTGGCTTGTTGCATTAAACCTTTAGAAAATAATGAAAATAATGAGCAAATTTTGCCATAATCCTACTGGAAAGTAATTTAAATCAGAGGCAGTGTATTAAGCCCATTACAAGTTGATTAAAAATGAGCATAATAAACATTCAGTCCCAACTCTTTAGAGCTAAAAGAAATGGTACAGATCAAGGGGTCAAGTGCGCTTAGCATTGTTAATTTTTTTGTCATATGACTTGTATTTATTTTTTAAATTCCTGTGATTCTCTTTCGTTACTTTTATTGCGTAAATGTTGATTGTTTCCTGAACTGATTATGTGTATTAATTGTTATTTAGCTTTATCTTTCATCGAATTTAGAATAGAACCATGAAATGTGCATGTACAGCTTTACTCAAGAAGATTTAATGTATCTCACTGCGTGAATGGGTGATAACAAGAGCCACTGCGAGGAGTTTTGCTTCTGCATTGTGGAGTTAAACAAAACTGATACGTAGACAAATGTTGCTTGTAAGAGGTGGAAATGGCCACCATTGATAGGTCTTCCAGTGTTACCAAACTGGTGTGGAGGGTGTGTTTTGGTTATAGTTGAGTAATTGAAGCATCCCTGCAAGGCAAGATTTCAACGATGGCTCTCCATCATACCTCAAGGCAATTTTTTTAACTCCAACCCATGCATAAAGTACTGGGTATATTAAATAGGCAAGTAATGGACCATAAAGGTGAAAAGTTATGGATGAAGATCAGCACTCCCAGTAACTAACCCCTAGACACTAGTATAAAGCATTAATGACTTCAATTTCTTACCCATGACATGGGGGGATGGGTAGCCAGTCCTTTCCCTCACTGTCTGATATTCCCAGTGGTAATTCAGTGGTGGACATACTCATTTTATAGCTAGTTCACCTGGGGTGCAAATGGAACAAAATCTCAAAGTATTTTTCTCCTGAAGGTAAGATAATTACCTCTGTATGCAGTGGCATGTTCGTCAAGCCTAAGGCAAGAGCAAGTGATGTGTGAAGATAGCAGTCCAACAAATGTTGACCTATCCTTTTGCACCTGTTTCATTTGAGTTTCATGGCTGCCAGTTGTGAGTTTCAAGTGACATCAAGTCAAATTAATTCCTAGAGATCAGTGGGAGGAATGTTTGAAGCAGTCAGTCGCCTTGCCACCAAATAATTCCATTTCATTTTTATGTCATAAATTAAGGGCACTTGCTTTGCCAGGATTAATATATTTCTGCACTGATTTATTCATATTTTTAGAAATGATAATGACCTATATAAGCTGGTTATGCTGATTAAAAAGGTTTATGTAAAAATGGCAGAAAATTCATCTGAGTTGATATAATATGTGAAGGCATCGTAATACTAGTAAAATAATTCCCTGGTACACATGTTACCACTTTTATCATATGAGTAGGCCTGTTCTGTGCATGTGCATTGGAGGCTTAAGATTTTAAAGAGAATTTCAGGATATTTCAAAAATATTTGTCATACTTTAAATAGTTGTCAAGTTGTGCTCTTCAAGACTTGCTGTGCTGATAAGACATCTTGTTTCAATATGTCATAGTGAAGAACTGCTGTACCTATTTGCAATATATCCATCAAAGTTGTAGAATATAGATGATTATTCCATACTGCAAACCATTCCATATTGTTCTTAAATGAGGAATATGAGATAGAGACAGAGGGAGAGGCAGAGATGTGTACATTTATGTATGTATATTTTAGACTTGCTGTATGCTTATTACAAAATATAGATGTAAAGACAGAGAGAAGAGGCTTGGAGCATCTAATAATTTGTTCTGTTAGTCATTTGGAACAAGGAAAAGGGACAAACTTTAGATCATTGATGTTGTATAATATACATCTGCAAGCATACCTACTGATTTATTCTTTGCTTAATTATTACTGAATACTGAATTTGACCTACAAACATTTGAAACCAACTCTTGTTCATAACTTGAAAGCAAATTGCAGCCTACTGGCTAAATTACATTCTTACATTTTACTTGTGCATGCTTATATAGGACCTAGAGTATGTAAGACTATGTTGTGGATGTGCATACTTATGTATGTATGTGCATACTTATGTGTGTATGTTACAAAGACATAACCAGACTTGGACTAAACATACTTGGACTTGACCAGGTGACCAGAAAGAACCGAAAGACCACATCCTTTGCTTTCAAATAGATAGCGTCATCGTAAATGCGGAGTTTACGATTAACTTCGGAAACTGATGTAATGTAATGTAAACCTCCAAAATGTCTTCGAAACCCTTCACAGAAAATCTCATAGTCGGCCTGAATGAACAACTGAGCAAACTAACCTATCCTGACCTTTATCCAAATGATTGCACTTCACCTGCACCTTCCTTTTCTTCATTCCGCAGTCTCGGAATCATCACCTTTCACCTTTTGTCAAAAACCTTAGCTTTGTTGACCACATCACTCTCCTGTTGCATTTGCTGCATGCATATTCATGACTCACTGACTTTCCCCCATATTTGACTATGAAACTAAACTGCCTGCAAAATAGACATCACCTTTGTTCACTCCAAACTTGACTACTGTAATAGTAATTACGAGATTTCTACAGCGCCCAACGAAAGACGCGCCGCGACTCATCTCAAACAAAAGTAACCAAACAAACCAGAATGCTTTTACTTGTGCAGTTACCAAAACTCCCCTTCACCAACACAACCCCCAGTGCTCAAATCACGCAATTAGCTAAAGGTCCCTCAGTGCATCCACTGCAAAATTGTCTCCTACCTACAATGCGCCTCAAACTTTTGAACCCTCTTAGATTCGCCAGAACGTCCAGATCTATTCGTTCTTTAGACCTATCTCTTTCTCGGCCTCCAGTTTCCTCCTCTGAAATACTGCATCCGCTCCTTAATCTACACGGCGCCAGCTTTTTGGAGCTACCGAATGACCTCCGCCAAGTCGCGCATCCCCTTTTCTCTCCTGTCAACACGAACACTCATCCGCTTGCCCTTTCCCTTGCAGCCTTCCACTCGAAACTGGAAACCAAACTTTTTAAGCTGTCCTATCCTGCTTCCGCTCCTGTTACGCCCCATGACCTCCATTACCAACGATTTCCAGGGTAGCATCGTTCCTTCCCGGCTTCCCTCCCCGGCTTCTGGCCTGGCATCGAAGCTGGCCAAACAATCTGGCTCTTGCGGACCAGATCTGATATAGCGCCGGTTATTAAGAAAGTCTTCCTGAGGCGCCTTTTGTGCGGCGCTGGGAAATTTCGGAGACTTATAAGACTGTTGATGTAGGCTTCCGTACATAATGCAGATGGATATTTAAGTACGTCGGGCCCTAGTGTTTGCCTGTGTTAGCTGTTTGACAGCTGTCGGATCGCAAGCACACGACCGCCCAACTGCAAGGTCACGGCGGACAAAGTAAAGCGGAGGTTTCATTCGTAAGAAGGGTTAGTGCAGTCTGTTGGAGGCTGATGAAGTGCGAGACCTTCGAACGTCCACTATCCGGACAACCACGTTCGTTAGGCCTACCATTAGGTTCACAACAATGGCACGGTCACGCAGCTGCCGCAGCCCGTTAGTGACACAATGCTAGCCAGCTATGGACCCAATCAATGCGGCGTTGAGTAGAAGTCTATCTGTTTCGCGACCGCCTGCAATTCAGTGTTTTTCTAATTTTTTTCACCGTGCACGCATGGCCTGCCACGTGGGCAATAACATTTGGGACCTGTTCTCTGGTCCGTGCAAGATTGCACATCTGTTAGAAGTCGATTAGCCTATGCATTTCTGTCTTCGTTGCATTCGCAATGCTGAGCCGCTCTCATGCTCCATACTAGGTGTCTAGAAGTTGCACATGGCACATATATCTGAGAGCTGTGCTAACTCGTCGAGTTCTTCTTCATCCAGAATGTAAGATTACACGTCGTCAAATGTCTTGATTATTCCTACCTAACCTTTTCTCGATCACCATGTCTTAAAATTACGTTACTGCTTGCAAGCCTTCTTATATATGTCATTAGTATTATCAAGTGGCTTACAAAACTTCACTGCTAATCCAACAACCTCGATTTGTGCAGCGCCAACATAGCTCTCTGCGTCAGCCTGTGTGCGTACCTCAAACATCTTAGATTCTGTCTATAGAGCAACTCGTCTTTTGGGAATATTTAGTTCAAGTTGCTGCAGGCTCTCTCAAATGAACCCGATTCGGTTTCTCAGCCCAACTATGATTAACACGGATGTGTGACGATAAATGATTGTTGTTATTAGAGAGTAGTTACTAGTCGTGTATGGTTATTCTGTGATCTTAATTAGGCCTATAAGCTTACAGCGCGTTTGTTTATGAGGTAAGCCTACGCTGGGTGTGACAAGGTCACTAGGTTACTGTAGGCCTATATGACGGCATCAAACACAGAGACAGTCGAAGCCCCAGCTGTATCCTGTACATCATGAAAGTCTTCCAGAAGTTAGCCTTATTCCTCTCCCTACCTAGAACGGATTGTACTCTTTTACCTCCTTACTGCCAGACTACATTAATATTTCTTTTTACAATAAGCTTATCAGACAAAAACACAATTAGCAGACAATATGTAAGCATTCTTATAATATTTAAGCAACACAAGAAATTTTAACACTGCCTGAGTTGCACTGAATTACAACTGCATATTATAAATGCCTATTTATAGGGCCTGAATAGGCCTAAATAGGCCTAGTAGATCAGTCTGCCAATAGAATAAACCAAATCAGAGTGCATAGTTCACTGAATAATACCTATAAAATCTGTCATAATGAACAAATTGTCACAGGCTTATAAAAACTCTGCACAGTGCACAAAATGGCTTACATGTAAACAGACAAAATCCATAGTATGTGGTGGCATTGGATGTTTCAACAATGTACACAAGTCCACAAAAAGGCCCATAAAGGTGCAGTCTTCAACAGCATAAAATCAAGATCATCAATATGACTATCCCAACATCTTATAACTAACTCTCTTCATACTGAATAGATGATCTTCTAATAACTGTTCTTTACTAAAATTATGCATTGCAGAATCTGCTCAGTGAGTGGGGAACATGTTGCATCTCAGTTTCCACGATGTAACTCTCCCACCCTAAAATTTTGGCATTCGATTAGCTGCATATAAATAGAGCCTTAGTAGTTGGGCCGTGAATGACTGGGTAACATAAGCAAAATCAGGCGCAAAACACAGTCCAAATGCTAAACAGCTTTACATACATTCGAAGTTAGACTACAAGTAAGTTTGGATGCCAGTTGGTTCTTTATACTGCAATGATCCTTAGATAGAAAGGCACACATTTCGACGACGATGATGTCGACGGCGACGAAACTACTATGAAAAACGCAATATAACCTTTGGCTGAGGCAACAGGAACACTTCTTCCAGGCCTTCCAGACGTTCCTCCTAATTTTATTAAACATGATATGTGCGTTGATCGAATTTAAAACTGGTGATACCATACATTAATTAACCAATTATAAAACTGGTGCTAGAAACTTAGACTAAAAGCTGATCAGCTGTAAAAAAGGCTATACATGTTGATCAGTTATACATCGGAATAGGCCTTACACCTGCATCTAATAAATACAGAGACTAGAATATCGACGTGGCTCTTCAGAAACTTTCTTCTAGGAATTTGGAACTGTTGAATTCGTTTTTACTGTACTATTTGACAGACATGGAACACCATCCACCAGTTCTTTCCAGATTTTCAGCTGCAGGTTTGGACTGACTCTCGTTCCCGTAAGAACCGTGCGGTCAGCGATAGCACAGGCAGATGGCGCTTTGCTCGTCCAGTAGGCAAAGCCGCTTTGAGTCACGTGACCAACATTGAGTATTTTACCCAGAATTCCAGTAATATAGACGTCATCAACAAATATCCACGGAACATAGTCAGAGGTTTCCAAAAGCGGACCGATTAAATCTGCACTAATGGCATACCCGGACCCCGATTCGTACGGTGGATAATAGTAGAAGGGGTATTGTTTTTTGGTGAGGCCCCATTTGCCGCGACGGTAGACCTTGGAGCCGCGGTTGAGTGGACCCATGATTGACCACGTCATTGGTGACGTTCGAAGGAGATTCAAGATGGCGGCGACGTTAACGAACATGTCGTCGTCGCATTTGAAAAGGTATCGGGCGGAAGGACAGAATTCAATAACCCACTTCAATCCAAGCAGGGATTTTAGGGTCATATTAGTGTAGCTTTCGATGAAGTCGCCCTGGACGATATCCCCGCTCGTCCGGCTCTCTTGCTCCAAGTTCGCTTCCAGATGGGCATCGGAGTGCTGCCCAAAAATAAACACCACCGTAACGTCACGGGGCCCTAAGCGCGATCCTTGCAGTGGCCATGTCCCATTGTTGACTGCCCCACCCCACGTCCTTCGAATGGCATCTCTCCGTTCGCGGTAGCTGTGGAGAGAGTGAACGAGGACTACCATATACGTGTCCTCGTTACACATGTCGGGGGCGTTTCTGACAACCGTGTGATTGAAGACATTGACCTTATGCTCTCGTCGGCTGAAGTACAACTTCTGGTCCAACTCCATCTGTCGGCAGAAGTCGAGGACGGTGGCGTTGAGGGTCGTACCGGGGACCACCGTGGTCAGACCCTCTGCGGACAGTCGCTCGCAAAAGGCAGTCCTCTCGAGGAAGGCGTGGATCTCGGCTTTTGCCTTGAGGGCGTTCTCCAGGCGGTTATGCCTGACGGCAGTGTCAACCAGGAGGACGAACAGAGTGAGCGACAAGAGGAGTGGCCCAAGCAGGGCGACTGTCTTTATCAGTCGGATCAGACGCACCGGAAGATAATGGAGCGCCATTCGTCCGTCAACAGAACTTCTATGACAAGAAAGAGCAGTGAATTAAATCAAAGTTCCAGCATGCTTTGTCTGCGCTTGGTCTAGTCCACCATATGACCTATGACCTATGACCAATCTATCATGCATTGTATACGCCCATGCAGTCCATACGCAAACTAGCTGCCAGCAGTGTGTAGGTAATCCAATGTAGCATATGAAGTAGCCTGTTACTTAATTGCCCAATAAATAATAAACACAGCATGAGCAGTGTTAAAACATATTGGCCGACTATTCGTTGGCATATTGAATATATCCTGTACATTTATAATGAACAGGATATCCTGTACATAATAAATAAGTATGTTTATAATGCAGTGTGTGTAATGTCACAAGAATATATCCGGCTAGGTTGTCCAGTGCTTTAGCGTATCCCCTTTATTCCTTAATTTATAATATTTGGTTTAATTGGAATAATTTACCGACTTCATGCCCTGCCTGCTAGTGGTGTAAGGCTGATTGTCTACAGGCAGACTACAGCAGCTGAGGCGCATTAGTACTAATAATTATGTGCGCTATAGAGTTTTTGAAACATTAGTGTCTGTTGTTATTACGCATAACAAGTTTCCTTAACTATGTCGCCATGTGTACACTTGAAAGAATGTACAAGGGCATACCGTATGCACCCAATGCCCGTTTTGATACGTTTAGTTTGTCGGTAAACAAGTGAAACATTAATCATGCATGCTGTATATTATATTGGCCGGAATGACTAATCTTTATTGTCCGGTAATTATTGGGCGTATAACGACTGCTCGAGTCTTATTCTCTGCTAACATTCAAACGAAGCCACCGCTGACTGAAAGATTTGAAGGTTCTGTTGACTAAAGTCTTCTTAGAAAGAAGAAACACACGACAGATTTAGCATCAACCAGAGGTTTAGCCTTCTTTAGTTGGCTGCTGGTGGCGTTTTACAGACACGAATAGAGGCCTAAAGTCGGTCATTTTAACGACAGTCATTTCGTTCTCAACTTAAAACTTACACGCTTCAAATTGCTTATCCATCGTAGGCTGCTTCTCTGTCGTGTGGACTGACCTTCTGGATATCGACCTGATTGTGGCTTGGCTTTGGTGGGCCATCGGTTGATGCCTTGTGCATTAGACACCGGCGCATTAGAAGTTGCTAAATATTATTATTATTATTATTATTATTATTATTATTATTATTATTATTATTATTATTATTGTTGTTGTTGTTGTTGTTGTTGTTGTTGTTGTTGTTATTATTATTATTATTATTATTATTATATATTATTATTATTATTATTATTATTATTATTATTATTATTATTATATACTAGTCATAGAGACAGATTACTGACTGACTGACTGGCAGACAGACAGACAGACTGACTGACTGAAAGACAGACAGGCTGACTGACTGACTGACTGACTGACTGACTGGCTGGCTGACTGACTGACTTGCTAGGCAAGATTATCTGTGGTCCTACCTGTGCGGGTATACTTCTTAGAGGCAGATGTGATATAGGCCTATTCGGCCTATCCATACAGCCCTAATATGCCGCTATTAAATATTTGGCGTGTATTGTCACCTATGTGGCCTGTGTAGCCGACATATGTAGCCTACAACGGTGTAGGTAGGCGTTGCGTTTACTTTCTTGTCTTTGCCACGCAGAATAAAAGATGCATCCACGCAACACAGAGACGTAACGCTGACTAACTGGCTCTTACCTAAACGCAGACCTTTCATATCCACGCAAGTATTAACTGATCGGCCGTGGCTGTCACTGTGTAAGTCATTATACAACAGGACTTTGCCCGACTCATCGAATAGGATTGATACGCACACGCTTAAAATTCGTGTCTAGTAATAACCGACACTGCTGGGACAATTCACAACTTCTATGCGTACACTGTGCAACAGAGGCACTGTGAAAATCAAGGCCTCAGCACATAGGTCTAATGGGGCGATGCACCAGTGGGGTCCAGGGACAAAGATCCTAGTTTGGGGTCAGAGGCGACGCCCATGCAGCTGAAAACATTTATATAGCTGAAGCCATTTTTGTATGAATTCTTTGGTGTCTCGTGGATTATAGTGTCAGTTCATATGCATTATGGAATGCTTTCACTCATGCTGTTACCAAAAACCCCAAACAGCATCACAACACTTCTGTTTCAAATCACTTCACTGACATCAGATACCTGAACGAATAGAGCACAAACCCCTTCCACTTACCTGAAAACACTCCTCTTCCACAAATCATATTCTGATTTTTTTTCTCATCCCCTTATCTCATAGGCCTAATGGGGCCTTTCCGGTTCAATTCCAAACACCATCCACCGTAGCTGCCTGCCTGCCTGCCTGCCTGCCTGCCTGCCTGCCTGCCTGCCTGCCTGCCTGCCTGCCTGCCTGCCTGCCTGCCTGCCTGCCTGCCTGCCTGCCTGCCTGCCTGCCTGCCTGCCTGCCTGCCTGCCTGCCTGCCTGCCTGCCTGCCTGCCTGCCTGCCTGCCTGCCTGCCTGCCTGCCTGCCTGCCTGCCTGCCTCTTGCCTGCCTGCCTGCCTGCCTGCCTGCCTGCCTGCCTGCCTGCCTCTTAGATCTTGACCTGGAACCGGACCCCCAGCCTATCGCTTTTGTTTTGACTCAGCACCTGTGCGCAAACTGGTTCCTGCGATTTGGTTTCCATTGGGCGCTGTAGAAATCTCGAGCTTACGATTACGATTACGATAAGCCATAGACCTATAACCCATGGGTGTCGGAAGGTTTTAAAAGTGGTACGGCTCATTCTTCAGCCCAGGAGAAGCGAGTCGTCGAAGGCGCCGAGAACGAGCTGCCAGAGATCGCTGGAAATAACAGACAGAAATAAACTATTAGGCCTACTGCTTGTAATTACAACACGTATTACAACTTGACTCTCAAGCATACAGATCTGACAGTTCAAAATCTATTAAAAGTGATCGAACACTGATCGTCTCAAGTCGTACAAAACGACAAAGTCACGAGCCACTGCAACTATGTCCGTGTTGTCGGTAGCGTCGTGGTGTGTATTCAGAAGCATAACACTGTTCAAATATTCCTGTCCCACTGTTGATCTTAGAAATGCCTTCAGTCGTCGCGCAGCACTGAGGTTACATGTTCAGCTGTGACTGACGAAGCTGCACGATAACTAAGAGCGGTGCTATACTGTAAGTGCTTCATGTTCTTTGCACATGCGCCCTTAGAATGACACAATTCCTTCACACAGTCGATAATCTGCTGAATCGTAACCACTGGTGACAGGACAGATCTGGCAATAAGTCCGAGCTAGGTTTCAGTTTCGTGCCGATATCATAATGAAGGTGTGCACCGATGGCACCTGTGCTGCTCTTTACTGTAATTCCTGATGTAACAACTTGCAGTTTGCAGGCGACACAATAGTCTCCTCTGTCGTACTGGGCAGCAGCTGCGTACTGCTTTGTTCCAGGCGACATTTAACTGTTTCCACAGTATTATCTAATGACTCAACAAACAACCTTCTAAACTGTTGTTCGGGCATTAGGAACACGGGGTCATTGCCCTCGTCAGTTCGCCTCCGCCGACGTCTGATGCGAGGAACAACCGGCTAATCATCCAGTTACACCACGCGCCATCCAGCAGCACATGATTCCCATAGATCCTTCCACAGATCATCTTGTCGATATCGGTCCAGCATCGCACACATTTTTCTCTACCTAAGTTGATGCTGCTGTGACTGTCATGATCTTGTCCTGCAAAGTTTTGCTCAGCCGCTCTGGATGCTCAAACACAACTGCCGCAGTCTTAGGCGAGAAGAAGTGAAGTGATTGCATTACAGATCTTTCGCCTTGCTGCCAGCATCGTGAGCATTAGATGGAAGGGTCACTTTTAACTCACCCCTAATAAGCCACGGGCGCCTTCAAAGCACTGGCGCTCACAAGCCAGACGACGGCGGGGCTTAAGCCACCCCTTCCAATTCACTGATCATAAGCCAATAGAGTGCAGGTTGAACCCCAACCCCCAAACGAGGGTCACTTTAGTCCACCTTCAAACGAGCAGCCATTTCCCTTTAACGCTCACAAGCCAAACGAGTGTGCCTTTATAATAATAATAACAACAATAATAATACCAACAACAACAATCACAACAACAACAACAATAATAATAATAAAGTATCCCATACCTCACAAGTACGACGTAGGGGAGGCGCTCGTCTCCTTTTCTTGGCCTTTGAGCTTGCAATGGACGAATCCCAAGGTACTGGACACGGGGCCAGTGCATCGCAGGACTTTCCATTTACTTCCCAGCATACGCCGGTATCAAATTATACTGCCTGGTGACGAGGCATCATTAGCTGGTGGCTAAAAGTTTATCAAAATCGACTGAAAATAGGCGTAGGCCTGTCTACATATGGTCGTTCAGTAGTACAGAATTAAATGCCTCGCAATATGTCGCATCGAAGCTTGTATCAATACAATTAGCTACGACGCAGGAACTCGGGATTCGTCAATTGCCGGCTCAAAGGCCGAACTGCGGAAAATCGGCGCCTCCCCTATGTTCCGCATATCAGTCGTCATCGTCATCGTCATCGTCATCGCCACCACCACCACCACCACCACCACCACCACCACCACCACCACCACCACCACCACCACCACCACCACCACCACCACCACCACCACCACCACCACCACCACCATTATCAGTCCCTGAACCCAGCCGTTTCGTTGCGATTGGTTCGAATAAATGATCTCTATTCTTATCGGTCACTTCTCACATCTAGAGCTTTTCTCATGTTTAGTCCAAGTCTTATAACGTCCTGTTTATGTTGACTATACAGCGCAGTCATGGTCTTTCCGTTGCTTCTCTTTCCTTCTCTTTCCTTCGCCTCTTGCGTGTTATGAATTGTGGGGGATTCGGTCAGTTAGCATTCTTTCCACATGACCAACTGAACGACTTTTTTAAACAGAATTGTCTGCGTATCCAAGGATTGTCGTATATCATCATTTATTATTTTTGTAGTCTTGAGATTCCTGCAATTTGCTCATATATTCTAACTGTTATTGAACATTTTTATTCAAATTCCGAAGACGGCTAGAAATTCAGTATTCATTGCGGTCCATTCGGCTAGCGACCCGGACTGACACAGATTATAGGTTATATGGGTCTGCTGATTCTGAACCACTTAAAAACCCTAGTTATGTTATGTTTATACCTACGTCAGTCTGCAATGGCATGTTAGTTTACGCGCGCCTTTAGGGGTGTGTCGGGGTCTGCACACGTACCACGTGACTCCCTCCCTCCTTTCCTTCGCCACCCTTCCCTTGAGTTGACGACGGTGGGGAAATTGGATGG
Source organism: Norana najaformis (assembly GCA_964023275.1). NCBI lineage: Eukaryota > Metazoa > Annelida > Clitellata > Crassiclitellata > Hormogastridae > Norana > Norana najaformis. Next base: position 30,416,782 of record OZ029916.1, on the reverse strand, counting down.
AGTGTAATTATTATCCTTATCCCTGTTTGCGGCGGGCATATTCGTGAATACCGAACTAATACTTTTAATTATATAGGATCGTTTATATTTTGTTCGTGTTCGCATAATTGTGTCTTTGTATTTAGCCGTCAATAGTCAACTGTTATGTGGGTGCGAACGTGTGTGCGTGTGTGCGCGCGCGTTATAGGCCAACAGTCTAAACTAGGCTACAGCCTACAAGATATGCTGGTAAATAAGTCTGTAGGCCTATAAGTGGGATGCACCAGTTCTTAACATTTGCCGCGGGTCAGAGTTTTCTTAAAGCGTCCGTATGGCCAAGACCCTGCTCATTTTTAATGAATTTATCGGGTGAGATCCTTCACCACTGCTATTCTCTGCTAACCCTTTTAATGGGTACCAAGCCATTTAAGGTAATCGGAAGCGTAACTCGAAGCTTAATCACTGGCGCTCAGTCAAAACGAAATCGATAGGCAGGAAGGGTTCGGTTCCCTGTGTAGGCTACGGACCGTGCTGCATGGACGAACACGGTTTAGAGCTTTCCCCTTGAAAACGTCGACCGAAAATTTAGGCCTACTCTTTAAAGCATAGTTGGGCGTAAACAACTGGTATTGCCTGGTGTTAAAAGTATGTGTGTATGTATGTGTGCGTGCGTGTGACACACACACAAACATACTACGGAGTCGTACGGACTAAACGTAAATGTAGCCTACATGTTTTTCTATAACGACCGTATGGCCTCGACCCTGCTCATTATCAATGAATTGCGGTAATCGGACGAGATTCTTCACCACCGCTGACCGTTTGAATGGGCACCACGCCATTTAAGGTTCCTGTATACGGACAGTGCTAGCCCGAGATTAAATTCGCTTAAATATAGCTACGATCGGTATGCGAACCGGTATCCTCGCGCACAATGGCGGACTTTTTCTATAGCGACTGTATGGCCTCGACCCTGATCATTTCTCGCTGTGCCAATCGGGTGAGATCCTTCACCACTTAAGCGAGCATTTAATTGTATGATTATGTGATTATTTGATGTATACATACATATCTCTATCTCTCCTTCTATCTGCAATTAGTCCCACCTGAGGTGTCAGATATATATATACATATATATATACACATATATATATATATTATGTAATCTATAGGGGAAGGCTTTTCATATGAGCCTCGTCAAATAGTGAACCATTTGTAAATTGTTGAAACCTGTCTTACTGATACGAGAGGGAAATGAGTTACAGCCGTAAATTTGACCAGAAACAACGGTTTTATCCAGTGAAATCAAGATAGGTAAGGAAAATGAAATCTGACAAAGAATATCATGTAGTCTAAGTGAAAATGACTTTAAATACATATCGCCTGAACATGGTCATAGGACATGGTTGAGTCAGATATTATAGCTATATTGCATGTACATTCAATAGGATTAAATTAAAGTACATTAATTTAGTTTTAACATAGTTACCAACCATCTTATCTTCTAATCTATAAATTTCTAACCTGTCCGAATGATCAGCTCTTGTTAATTCTGGTTAATAAACGCCTATGTAAATAACGATACATAATGTGATTTTTCTCTTTTGTTGTCATAAATACATATATATGCATACAAAAGTAAGAAACATTGAAATGTAAAAAAACACCAAATTAAAAATTAGTGTTAGCAAGAAAACAATGACCAACTTTATTCCAGTCAACAGATAAATTTCTTTTTATGATAACATTTTCGGCCTCAGCCATGCTACAGCACTATAAATCGCCTTTATTATTATTATTATTATCATCATCATTATTATAGCCATCACTCACCTCATTTTGCTTAACATATTGTAAACATACTCAATGATTTAACATAATAACTGGCTTGTTTGATTGTGTTTAAATAAAAACAAAGATTATGTTCATTTCAGTCAACATAAAGCACTAAGACATGTCTGCAAATAAACTGAGACAACATAAGTGAAAGCTGGCATCACTTTTCAATTTCTTAAGGCCATTAGTCACAGGAGGAAGCAGCAAGGTGCAAAACAGTATATGGACTAGACTAACACAGTTGCTTTGGTCTGTTACAGATTGTACAACAATACTGCATTTCTAAGCTTCATGTTATCAGTTAACTAAATTCAGTGTGAACAAGGTCAAAACTCTGGTGTGTAGTACTACTACTAATAATAATTAGGAACTTCTAATGCACTGGTGTCTAATGCACAAGGCATCAACCGATGGCACACCAAAACCAAGCCACAATCAGGTCAATATCCAGAAGGTCAGTCCACAAGACAGAGAGGCAGCCTGTGGTGGATAAGCAATTTGAAACGTGTAAGTTTTAAGTTGAGAACGAAATGACAGAAGCGACTGAACAGAGGCTGATTTGTTTCACTTCATTATCTGGCTAAAATCATCACCTTCAATGCCGTTCAATGCTATAGTGTAATGCACAGCAACTCAGGAACACACAGTGCTTTTTTTGTGCATGGACCCTCCTTCTGGAACAGTCTTCAGAATCTGAACTCTTTCGATAACAACAGAGCTCTCTAGAATCATGTTCAGCTTATCTTAAGTTACACCTTTTTAGATATGTCCAAAACATTTTATGCTAGACAAAAATGTTTCAGTATCTTTGAGTAGTTCTCAAAAGTTGCTATATAAATGCTCAGATATGTATGTATATATATATCATATATACACACACACTGGTGTGCATGTATAACGAAGTCACAATGCTACAGGACTTTACTTGAGTTGAGCTAGTGCAATATATATATATATATACATACACATATATACACACATGTCGAACTGCATTTTGTTAGCTCTTCAAATATTCTAGTGTGATCTTTCTGGCAGTATACTTGGTCTGTAATCCAACAATTATAAGTTTGAGCCAACTGAATGAACTCTGTGTAACAATCCTGGGCAAGTTGTTCGCAGTTAAGCGTCATCAAGTAGAAGAATTTGTACTTGCATAAGTTGAGAAATAACAGCAAGTCAAGTGATGCATTGGCATCATGTCCATTGCCAGACCAAGGGCCTAAGGGTAGGAAATGGGTGCTTCCCTACTCTGAGACATGGGGCATTTACTTACTTTATTTACTATATTCTATGCTTGAAGCAGATTGACAATGCTTGGTGTTAAAAGATGACTTTAAGGTTAGAAAAAGACATTTGTAAGACACAAGCTATGAGTTTGAATATCAAGTCAGCTGGATCAGGAATCACTATGCTTCCCTACCCTGGGAAATTTGCAGGTGCCTAGCTTCTGCACATCAAATTGAGCACAATGGGATTTCTCATACATTGGACCTCCCTCTTGGAACAATCTTCCACTGAACATATGTACTCTTTGTGTGACTCAGTTGACATTTCTTAACATATCTTTACATATCTTAAAAGGTGAGCACTGTCTAAATGCTCTGATGCATGCATACACAAATAGTTTAGCTTAAAGATTGGTCCTTAAATTCTGCCAAACCAGCAGGCACAACAATTGTCAGGCTGCTGGACAGAATCTCAGAAAGCAAACCCACAAGAGATAGAATGTAACAGGTCGGCTAAGGCAATGACATTGGCTTCAAAGAAAAATACTTACAATATAAAATAATAGACTGCATCTGATTAAATTAGGCATTTTGAAGCCCCTGTAAAACAGAGTTTTAAAGAAAGTAGAAGGCCCAAATGCGAATTGAGGCATTTTGTAAATATGCTAATTCACACATAATTTACATATTTTGATTGCATGCTATAGCCTTGTCCTAAGATACAAGTGAGGATTCTGTCTCTGGTCCACTGACTGCTGTCCTTTTACAAGATGGCACGATGTCGTCCCTGTTCACATCCATGTCTGGCACCGAGGAGCAACAGGAGGCAGAGGTCAAGGCAGGCAGACACTCGATCGACTCATCCAGGCGGCATTGCAGTCGGTTTGCAGCAAATGACTGCGGTATGTCAATGGTCCGTGGCGGAAAGCGAGACGGAGAGGAGGAGGAGGAGGGAGAGGAGGAAGGTGTAGTAAATACTAGGAGTGAATTTGTCTGAGATGGTGATATGGAAGAATTCATAAAACCACCTGAAAAGATGCAACATCAAATGTTAATGTATTATTTATTAGTTGCATTAAGGACAACTGCAACATCATACTCTAATCTAATCAAATTTGACAACCTCCATAGTGTCATGTATGAAAAGTACTACCTAGTAAATATATAGTCTGTAAGTTATTTCATGATGAAACGACAGTCCTGAATTAGAACCGTAATTGTTAGAGAAGCCTAGTTGAGGTTTGGGAAAAGAGTCTAGGATGACAAGAAGGCCATGCTAAAATGGCATGCACATCACTAGCAGGTCCAGGAGTTGAGAAAGGGTCACCAAATTTTACTATGGTCAAGACATTGTTGGTTGGAAAATGTTGTTTATGACCATTTTAGTCATTAAGACTTTTCACAACCAAAGACTACATTCATGTCTTTTATTTTCTTTTTCCTTGATTTTTCAAATTCCTTCTCTCTTTCCCACTTTCACACATTTTTCATGACTTTTTTGCTTTTCAAGTTTTTCTCCTGCACTTCCTTTAGCAGTATTATCATTGCCATTTTACTTCACAGTTTCCATTGGCAACCCTCCAGTTTGAAAGGAACTAAATGGCATGGCCCCAAAATCAAATCTATGGCCGGATTGGTCCCCTCTGGATCCGTTCTTAGGCTAACATATGCTAACTGACTGAACTGGTTTTGTCCAAGTCAGTACACTACTGATAGGCACAAGCAAGTCTGTTACTGGCCAAAACATGAACCACATATTTTCACAATGGATGAGTGTGAAACCAAAAAACCTAATATGTGTGAGTGAACATCTCAAAATTAATAAAGGTGTGCATTCATCTCAACAAGAAAGTGATGCTTTGGTCACAGGTGCAAGAGCTTCCCACCGTAGGTCTGTGTACACTAATTAATTGTCATCACCATACAACTGGTATTTCATTTGGAAGCTGAAAAATAACTGGCCTTGGAAATTAAGTGGCATATACTGTTAATAGGCCATGGCTGAATCAAAACCTATTTGGAATAAGAGGATCCAGTGATCATTATGAAGTCACTTAGAGTTAGGAATGCCTAGATACAAGGTAACATAACCAGCAGCAGAACCTGTGCTCAAGAGCTGAAGAATAATATATGATCAAATGCAGCTGAAAAGAGAAAGTGGATGTATGAGAATCAGTCACTGCTCTCACTGCATTATGTTACAACTAAAATATTAAAATACAGGACAGTTGAAGAATAAACTGACTTTCATGTTCATTGTTTTTGTAGACCTCTGTCAGTTTGCTGCCTCCGTACCACTGATGCTCTGCATCTCTCCTGCGAGCCTTCATCAACTGCTTGTACTCAGACACTCGCAGCTTCTTCCCATCCATGACACACGTTCGTTTTGGTCGTGGCCTAGGCAAAAGAAATTCAAAACTCAACCACGATTAGCTAATCATCTGAGGTAGGTCTTTTACTCAGATTCTGCGCCTGAATTGGTATGCTGATGCCACTCAATATTGGTGCAATTATGGCTAAAGGCCACGATCCTTATAAAGAAAAGTTATGCAGATGTTGGCATGCAATTGTGTCCATGCTTCAGCTCAAAGAATCTGTCACGATTTTACCTGATGACAGTATTCAAGAACATCAGCAAGGCTAGGGAAGGTGCTTTTGGCCCCAAAGTTTTGACCCAAAAGGTAGAAATTTGTATGCACAAAATTTATGAAAAGGCTTAACGCCTGGGAGGTCCGCTGGGAAGAAAAGAGGAAAAGGTGAGTTATCTGCTCAAGAGTGTAAGAAGTAAACTTATGCAATATAATATGTGGGAGTGAAGACTGAAAACACAATATAAACTGTGAAAACGTTGGTGACATGAAGCACATACTTCCTTAGATGGCTGGCCTCCTTCAAAACTCAGGGACCACTGGTGGCCCTGTAGTAGCATTACATATGTAACACACTCGTGCACCTATGAAGTGGTAGTGACAATATCCAAATATGGACAACTTAGACGTAAGTAGCTATCTATCTAGTTATTAGCAAGTGTGGTCAGCAATGAAGCAATACAAACAACATTACATTGGCGACGAGAAAGGGTTAATTAATCGGCGCAATTTAGGTTCACAATAGAATGGAGGTACAGAGCTGTGAATGGAATGTATTGTAACTGTAAATTTTTGCCTATTCTAGATCTCTTCCTTGCGAGTTACAAATGCAGAATCATCCATTATATGGTGTTTTTGACAGGAAACGCAATGCCCATCTGCCGTCAAGTGATTCCAAGCAAACCACAGCTTAGTTTTTTATACCAGATTAAAAACAGGGAAGCAAACTTTAAAGATAACACCTAAAATCCAAAAACCAACTATTGACCAAAAATGGGAATTTGTTGGCTGATTTAAATGTGAAGGAGTTGCAAGCGTCATTTGACTACTCATGAAATTTTCATGCTTTCTAAACTCTAATGTCATTTAGATTAGCACGAAGTTCTGAAACTTTTACCGTAGAAATTTTCTGATGCAAACATGCACATTGTGAATATGTTTGTCAGACTTCTGATGCTTTATTTCTGATATTTGTTCATTACTCAATCATTTGTAAAGCTGGTTTATATAATTTGAAGGTTTGAACTCTTTGTAATTTATTTTATTTTCAACAGCCAAAACACAGTGTTAGATCAGATGTCACTGGTTTTACCTGTATCGATAATCCGGATGGGTTTCCATGTGCAGTTTACTCAGACGAGATTGTTCTTCATAGTAAGGCTGCTTGTCAGCATTTGACATAGCTTTCCACTTCGACCCTAAAATGTGCAGTAAGTCAGGAACAATTAATTTTAACTTCTGTTCATCCCAGTCTCTCTATCAGTCTGTTGGTGTATATTTATCTGTGTCCGTGTGTCTGTATGTCTGTGAATCTTTCCATGTTTGTCTGTATGTCTGCCATTCTGTAAGTCTGTGTGTTCAGATATCCTTTTCTGTCACTATTTCTATATGTCTGTCAGTCTGTCTTTTTTGTGCATCAGTCTGTCAGTCTTTCTGTATAAATGTATGTCTGTCTGTCTATCTGTTTATCTGTCTTTCTCTACGTCTGCCAATTTGTCTGTCTGTCTTAGGATACTCAAAAGAGTGATGGCTGCATCCAAGTAAGTGCATCTAGGCTCTGCTGAAGGCCATTTCCCACAGTGCTTAGCCTATTACCAATTTTATACCAAATCTTTTTCCACAATTCTGGTTCAAGTGGCTTGTTGTCTCTTCCAGTCCTGTGGAGCTTCATTCTATAAGGCTCTTCTACCGGGTGTCTTAAAAACGTCATTCTGCACACCAAATCCACAGTGAAAGTGAAAACTAATATGCTTTCCACTCTTGTCCTGATTCCTCGGTTACTCACATGGACATTAAAAATCATTTTATGGATCTTTGGAGATACCACAATTAAAATCTCTCCAGTTTCTTGATCAGGGAGGGTTACCATGGTTTTTTAGGTCCTGCTGCATGAACTTGGTGTTTAGCCAAATTCTTGTGATCCAGATACCATTGTCAAGGGAGAGATCATATACTTGTGAGTACAGAAATCTTTAAGCAGGGCTAAGTCTCTGATTTTCTGGCATCGTTGGCAGTGATCTGTTCATTTCCAAAAGACAGCTCTAGGCACTCTGTACCTGGTGAAACAGAAGCAGGGTTCCACAATCAAATGAGAGCTGTGCACACTCATGACGACACAAGATGGACAGAAGGAACTCAGTGTCAGAGGCACACAGGAGGTGAGCATGTTTGATGTGTCACTGTTTGTGATACAGAAAAGGGTACGGTGACTACAGCATAGAATACAGCATCAGATGAGTTGAACTGACATCAGAACTTAAAAGGTGCGCTCAGCAGACAGACCTGAAACAAACAGCTTACTTGTCAGCACAATTTCACAGTCTCCTTATTTTGCAGTGAATCATTGCATGATTGATTGATATGATTATTATGTAGTAGCAGAGATAACTGACCAAGTAATTTGCTGATGCTGGAGTTATGCATGTCAGGACAAGCCTTGAGTATTTTGCGTCTTTCTTCTCTTGCCCAAACCATAAAGGCATTCATTGGACGTTTAACATGCATCTTGGGTGCCTCTTCTTGTAACTTGTGCATTCTCAGTTTTGAGTCTATAAGCTTACCTAAAATCATACAAGACAGTCGTTGTAGCTTTAACTGGGAACAATATAGTTTAACTTGGAACATTATGGCTTCAACTTGGAACAAAGTCCACACCATCTCTATAACTTCAATAGTTCATGAGAAAGTGGTTTAAAACAATCACAAATGACTATGGTTGTGATTCGATATGGACCCAGCCTTTGCTACTATGGATATAAAAGCCATATGAAAATGGCTTTAATAGCCATAGTGGCAAAGGCTAGGTCAGGTTCTGCTTGTCAGGCTCAGTAAAACTCTCAATCTGCATCACAATGAGGACCAGAGACTACATATAAACATCAGCTGTCAAACATAGATGGGATTTCATTGGTTGATCTCTAAAGGTCCAAATGACAGTGGAGACCTTCTCCAGCTGTTTGAGCATCCTTCAAAAACAGATGAACTCGCCATTCCTTCAGAACATCACTTTTGCTACCATGGAACACCTTTCAGAAGTTCTCAAACACACTACAAAAATGCTCAGATACATAAATACCTACCAAAATATCATACTAGGACCATGCCTCCAAAGACCAATGTTGATAGGCACATGCTATAAATACTAGTCAATGTGTACTTTGCATGACCTTTTCTACTTTCAGTTGAGTAGATTCTGAGGTGAGAAATATGAACTATCAATTTCCAGCAAGGTACTGTTCCAAGACTCCCTTTGCATCAAACATAGATGCTTACAAATATCTTTGCATTAAATCCATGCCTAAACTGCAGAGCATTCATGTTGCATCACTTACTCTGTTGTGTTTTTTGTGATAGTACACTGCCCTGTTGTCCAGAATCTGACATTTCCTTGTGACAACCATTGGATGGAGCGGTAGTGGACGGATGTAAAGGTGGACCAATCATGGATTGATTGTGTCCCGAGAGAGCAGCAAACACTGGATATGGAAGTGAGAGGCTTGGATAGACTAAACTGGCAGCAAGTCCATTAATTGGCAGACCATGAGTGGGAAGAAGGTTTCTAGACATCAGTGCTTCCAGGAACTTCTACAAGACGATTGAACAAGCCTAATGAAACCAATGTCTATGGCAAAACTAGTAAGGTCAGACACAGTGACCAAGCTTTCAACAAACTGTTGGGGTTAAAGTCCCAGCATATCTTTTCAAATCAGGAATTTGAAATGATGCAACCGACTGCCACCATTGTTAAGGGGCAATCTGTAAACAAATGTTATCTCATTGTCCAACAATAAAATTCCACCTACCGAGATACATGCAATCACTGCTTATGAGGATCATATTTTATGGGCAAAATACATGAACTCACAAGACTCATCTAAATCAGTTCTTGGGTTAAGCAATTGTTTGCGTGAAGGTCTAACATTACAACAGCAATACAACGACAAGACAAATTTTCGTTACAGGTTGCATGGCTAAGCAATACAACTGGAAAAACAAGGACAACAGTGAAAGACATAAGGACAACATCATGAAGACATAAACTAAGGTTTTTGTGCCAAATATTGAAAATCATGAGATTTGAACATTGTATGAACGACACCAAAGGAACCAGCTAATGTCTGAATTCATTCTCAACACAAACCTTGTCATATGGTTGCACTGTTGTATCTTTTTGGCATTCAGCACCATCATCCAGCACACCAAATGCACTTGGCACTGAAGTACTGGCAAGCACACTGGTATCTGAATGACCGTTCTCTGGACTGGTGGTGCTCTTTGGAACTTGAGGTGCAAAGGAACGAAGATTGCCGCTGACTGGATTAGAACCACATCTGTGAGTGGGTGCATCATATGCCTCTGCGGATCTAGTTGAACGTCTGTGGTTGTGTGCAGGTGGAGGCACTAGGTGCACATGTGAGGGATGCTTTAAGGCACTTGATTTATTTGGCGATGGCACAGTCTCAGACTTTAATGACACAGGTGCCACATCGAACTTTACTTTCGATTTGCTGAGGTTCAGTGGTCCGTCAGGTGCTGCCATGCTGTTTATAGCATTCAGCCATGACCTTGCCTGGCCACGAATGCTGTCAGAGTCAGCTGAGGCTTCTGAATCCGAGGCAGCCGAGCCACTCAGCGACGAGTGGCGGAGATATCCAGAGGTGACAGGATGAAGAAGTGGAAGACAATGGGAAGGAGGAGCAACAGAAGTAGGAGGAGGAAGACAAGGAGTGGATGTCTTGGTCTTGTGGCAAGGCATTGTTTGAGATAATGACACTGAAAATTTAAAGTAAATCATTGAGCCATAAATTACATAAATGACTCATCTCTTCTAAATCCAAATTCCCCGACGTAAGACAACAGACAAGTACAATCTGAGTTGTTGCTATGACACAATAGCATTATAGGTGTGAACAATTTCATTATTAGAAACAAGCAATCATCAACAACTGCTGAAACAGTTAACTATGAAAGTAATATATAACAAATGCCAAATGCCAGGAAAAAAGACAGACTCTACTTTAATATATAAAAAACAATCCACCGATACATTATACAGATCACTGCCATAAAACAGACACTGCTTGAGAAATGGAAACAAATATTCACAGGTTTTAATGCCAGAACCCCTCCCCTCTGAGCCTGATATGACCCAGCACCACAGGAGGACTGGAAGAGAGAAAGCGTCTGTGCCAAGCAGAGCAGTTGGCAGATGATACTAGGTTCATCCATGGAGAAATCTCAGTTTTCCAGGAACTGTAGATCCATTTAAAATACAGCAGTGAAGAAGGTCCCTGGAAAGGTACCACTTCCCTCATCAAAAGATACCACGACTCCTTTGACATTAACAGGTACTTACCATAATAGCAGCCCATTCTACTCTCCTCTGCTCTACACTTTCTATTTCATCCCATAATATTCACACTCGTCCATTCTATGTATTCACCATTCATTCTTGTCCCAGCTTCAGTTTACTAATTATAATTTACCAATTACTTCAGTTGAATTAAATAATAAATATAATTAACCTTGATTCTCACTAGTTTTATCATCTGTAGCATGACTTTCTTTCGTCTAAAAGTACAAACATTAAGACAATAAGTTCGAGTGCAAATTTTAATAATATCTTAATGTGAATGCAACTGAAAGACCAAATCATCAAACAGATGATCATAAAACATGTTACAGAGAGAAATTTCATTATTCAGACACAGGTACAAGTACTAATGAACGTACAAAAGCAAAGGACATTACAGGAACATTGTAATGTAATGCAATGCATTGTAATTTGATGGCAGTTTACTGTAGTGTAATTCTTCTGCTGTACTTTCACAGTTTACAGTAACTGAAAGTACAATCACAATTTCATAAAAAAACAGCTGGTTTTCATTTATTTATTTTCAAAACTCTGGCTGCAAAACTGATACTCATTGGTTCAGCACAGATCAGTAAACATCTGTTACGCACACAGATATGTATGTATCCAAGTATGTATGTAGTATTAGTATTATTAATATAAGGGCCTCTTAGTTTCAAGGCCCTTACAGCATGGGCCATCACTAACTCGCTCAGTCACATGGATATGCTTGCAGGATTATTGCAGTTTTAAGTCTTATCCTAAATCGATCGACTGACTGCTGGTGGTAATGGATGCCAGGTGGTGGGCCATTCCAGACAGATGGTCTGCCAGCACCTGTGAAACTGAAACTCCAAGAACCGTATTGTCTAGTTCTTGTTGAGCTAGAATGTAGGGGTTGCTATGAGTTGCACAGAGCAAGTGATGGCCTTTGTAAAGAGTAGCGATTGGCATGCTAAATTCAGTGAGATAGTCTGGGTTCAGATGGTGAAGGCAGTTGTAAATGAGCAACACCATCTTGTACTTGATTTGGTAGCTATTGGGGAGTCAGTGGAGTTCATCACGTACAGTTTGTGATGTGCTCACACTTCTGCTTACAGGTGATTCTGCGTAGGCATGCTGTGGCAATGAGAATGGACTGTCACTTTTTAAGGCGTAATATGGTAATGCCAAACAGTTGAGTTACTGTTACAATAGTCGAGGTGACTCGTGATGAAGGTATGGACTAGTGCCTTGGAAGCATTTAGTGTAAGTGTATGCTGAATGGTAGACGTAGCATGCAGCCAGACTGTTTATGTGTGGTGCAAATGTCAGTTCACAATCAAGTAGAACTCCGAGACATGTGGCTTCATCTGGCAACTTTATCATGGAACCATCGATTTCAACCACATGGGAGTTTGTGCAGCTGTTGGCATTTACAAGAACACAGAGACTTGTCCAAGTTCAGCCACGGGTGATTTGATGTCATCCAGTTGATCAGGTCCTCAATGCAGGTTAGCAGAGCAGTGGACTATACTAGAAGAGAAGTGGCATATGTATGCTAATACAACTGTGTATCATCAGCATAGGAAAGGACAAGGAAATTAGTATGATGCGGTTAAAGGTGCATAAAATTTACATTTACTGGAATCCCTTTAGTCCTACTGTAAGATGATCCAGACGTTTTTCAGTGTTTGCTTCAGTGCTTGCTTTGTTGGATTGCTGGTCTCAATACAAGGTCCAAGGGACAAACAGACTGCCAACAGAACTCAAAATATTTCCTCAAATCCATAACTCAAACACTTATCTGCTTAAAGAGACCAGAAGTCACTGAAAAATCAGGGCATAAGAAAACAATAAAGCAACATGTGAAATTCTATATCTCTTACCAAACCACTGGAAAATGCAATACAGTGGAATTTACTACTTCTTCTCTTACAGATATAGTAGCTCAGTGGTCCACTTTCAAATGGAATAACACGGACACTGATTTGAAATATCAACTCATGGTAGCTCCCAGCCATGCCATGCCAAGACGAAAGGTGCTAATAGCACCTGTTTGACTCAGAAGGCAGAGAAAGATGAACCAGATTACTGCACGACAGAAGAGCAAACAGAAAGAACATACAGTTGAGCTCTAATCTCCGTCTTGTTACTCAAATATAGATAATACACCAAAATCCCTTTCAGGGAATGGAAACACAGTTACAGAAGTCGATATCACAAATAGCAACCAGTACAGCAATGAAATACTGCAGGATATTGAACTTTATGAAGAAATTTTGGACCAGGAAAACTTACAGATAATACGTTAACACAGTTTGCCACCACTTGCCCTGCTTAATCGCCACAGCTACCCTCACACTTCAAAATCAGTCACTTAAGCTGAGTGCTGTCCATATTTAGTCTTCCATTTGCATCAGTACTGTAGGGTCTACACTTAGTGATTATTGACTACAGGTGTTTGTTGCAACTGTAACAGTTACGCATTCCATACTCCATAATGAAGGCTACTAACCTGTATGTATGTGCATAAACATGTATTTGAACATTTGTGTTGGTTCTCTTAAATACCTCTAAAAAACTAAGTATGTCTAAAGAATAAAAATTCTGCAAACGTGATTGTTTATCAGATCTAAATGGAGACTTAGGTAAACAGAAAATACAGTTTGAACTACGTTGGGTAAAACGGTACTTATGTGTGAAGGAAGCCTGTTACTTATTTACTTATTTTTTCAGCCCACAATATCTTTCCTACTGCCATAAATAATATACGCCTCTGAGGATTACTGGTTTTGAGCTTCATGTATAACCATGCAACTAGTTGTAGGCTACGGCACAACCCAAGCCCATTCACAAATTCATCAGTTTATCTTATCTAGCTGATATTGTTCATGTCCCACTTCAGGTCGCACTTAATTGTAATCGTAATTGTAATTCCAAAATTTCTACAGCACCCAACGAAAGCCACGTCGCAGGGACCAGCTTATTCACAGGCGCTCAGTCAAAACAAAATCGCAAAATGGTTCGGTTCCAGGTCAAGATCCAAAAGTTCCACCTAGCTAGAAACAAATTCATATACCTGATTTGGCACCAGCAGATGCAGATTTTCTTTCAGTTGCTGAAGCTGTATAATCATTGCATTCAGTGTTTGTTGCTTTTCATCCAGAGTCCTTGCTGATCCGATCATCATCCGGATGCACTGCATAACATCGTCTTCCTGGCCCCTCTGGTGGCTATTTGAGACCACAACACCTCGGCTGTGGATCACAGAATTGTTGGCACCAGAATTAACTATGGTGTTCAAAGTGTTTTCATCGTCAAAGTTACATTCAGTTAACTTTGTCTCAGAGGATGAGACTATCTTGCAGTCATCAGGACTCTTTGGATTAGCTTGGAAATCACAGACTGGGCTTAATGTCACCTGATCCACATTAGAGGCACTCCTATTCAAGACTTCAGAACTCTTGCAGAAGGTCTGAAATTCAAGCTGCTTTTCAAAACCATTGTTCTCAGAGGACGGAGGAGATCTGGGAACTGGTTCAGTAGGTAGTTTGGTGGGAGTGTTCTTTCTTTTGGAAGACATGGTCACATGTCCATCTGATGAAGAAAATGACATAAACCAAATCAACTACATGATCAAATGAAACATTAGAAATAACCAAAACAAAATCTAAGCTTATTGAAAAGGATTCCGTTGCAAAATTAAATGATGTCCATTCATTTTGGGTTTGTCTCCTCAAGGGACACAGTGGATGATTTTTGAATGGGCACTCACCTTGATGCACACTGAATGCAGGTTCAAACCTATGCTCAGAGGGTCACTGGGTAAGCATTCTTTAACACTCAGTTACTCAATGTCATCAACTGATAGAGGAAGTTTCTCAGTTTTAATACATAAATAAAGCAGTTCTCCATCTCTATGAGCCAGGCCCCTTGACCAGTAAATACCGAACCATTAAACCGCGCCAAAGAGAATCAGAATCAGAAACAAATGCCAGTCTTGGATTCTTTCACTTGAAGATTCTTTAGCAGCAGCATTATCACCAAGATTCTCTGGCACTTAGCACCTAATGGCTACCTGTCACATCTGAGCTTTCCTACTGTCAGCAGCCAGCAATGTTGATGCCGGAACACTCTCCGCACATTACTGTCAATCAGGTCCGATAATTCCAGTCCATGATGGAAAAGGACTGCAGAACAATGACAAGTTGCCAGAATCAACTAACGTATCATGAACGATTCTTATGTATTCTGGCATACTTTTATTCCTTGCAATTTTTGCATATCACTTTTGTGCTGGAAGCCAATTTGGAAGGCCTTAAACAATGACCACACTGGCCAGTTGCTACATTAACAAATGACCATTCAGACCCCTTTCAGTTTGGAGACAAAGCTGCCACAGTGGCCAGTTGCTACATTATCAAATGCCCAATTAGATCACTGCGCAATGCCTTTCAGACTGGTGGCCTTTGAAACTATCAATCCCACCTATAAAAGCGATATGCAATGCTTCAAACTTCACCAGCATACAGACATATTTTTAAGATGCATCCAATATAACAAAAAATAAAAGACACTACTAATTCCAATTATAAGTTTAAACAAAGCAAAAGGCAAACTTTTCAAAGTGATGTCACCATTACACAGCCATTGCATCAATAAAATTTACAGATGAGTCAGCATAAAACTGTAGCAACATACAATGTTAGCTCTTTCCATCGCAGTTAGCAAATTGTTTTTTAAATAGCACAGTTTACAAAAATAATATCATTTGTTTTCTTGTTGTTAAAGTCATAACTATGGTCATGTACACTTCGTTAGGCAACATGGGTGACTACTTCATTTGCTTCATTTAAGCAATTACATGATCAAATCTGACAACCAGATTTTTTGAAAATCTGCTTTTTTAAAATCTCATTCCTAATGGTTTTAAATGGGAAATCTTCAAACTTGTATGGTTTTCTATTTTCGAAGCAACTTGTAACTCTGAGCTGCTCTGCCAGTCTTTACACTGAAGCTGCAAAAACTAACTATAAACACCAAATTGATATCAGCATGACCTTAAGCAAATGACAATCAGTAATTCAGCCAATTAACTGGGACCGCAAATATTTTCATAATTTTGCAATGTTATTAAAATAGATCAAATTGAAGTACCAAAAAACCTAAATAAAGTAATAAAAGATATATAAAGTTGTAAGTAGATCCAATAAAGCTAAACAGCATGGATTTCATCTGACATAGTGGAAATAGGAAGAAGTGATTATACCATAGCAAAATAAATGGTATGTTGTATTTGAATGCACTTAACTGCATTTAATGCACCCTCTGTATCACATTACAAACTTATTAATTCTTTTGTACTGCTCATCTTTTGAAGTTGGTCTGGATGAACCTAAACAATGCCCTTAAGCATCCCATATGGAAGAACAGGAAGGACCTCAAGACAGTAGCAGGAACAGAAAATATGAGTGAAAGAGAGTGTGAGAGAGAGAGAGACAGAGACAGTGACAGAAAGCGACAGAGACAGCGACAGAGACAGAACAACAGATAGACTTGACAAGGGCATTCAGAAAAACATCACAAAACTGAAGCAGTAAGCCACACTGAACACAATGAGCACAAAATTGAAAACAACAAGAATCCTAAGAACACTTATAATATAATGCTGGTAAAAAATGTAATGGCAGATTTATTCCATACTCTGTCAACAATTCAACAAGAGGCAACATTCATTACAGTTACACTGCTGGACAAAGAACCGCCAACTCAGAAAGGTTCAAACTACAGGCCAAGAGGTGAAAGGTTGGTACTTCAGTAATCATTCACCAGTCAGCCTGACTACTGTGCATGTGAAGTGTACAACAAGGACTCCTCAGGCCCCTAGGACACATTTTCAACATCTGCTCTAATTGTCATTTATCAAGAAACACTGAACTAACTTACTCACTTACTAAGAACTACTGCAAATTCCAGATTTAATGACCATTTAAACAAATTAAGATCAAAGTGTGGAATAACAAGGGAAATCTGCTTTCCTATGAAAGACTCTGGTCAATAAACCAGAAAATGGATTAATTAAAGAACCAGAGTCAGGCCCTATTCTCCACCAAGTCACACACAGGCATACAAAACAGATACACAGGCGCAGTGCCATGCACTCATTCACAGGAACACCGACCCGTACACGGCCATCCTCATTAGCATCACTTCCTAGATAAAGCCAAGAGATTATAAAGCTGGATTATTAACAGAAGACCATGAATCAAGAGTGTCATTACTACATGCCTCTGACCTGCTAAAATCAAAACCATTAGGACATTCTAACAGTCATCAATCAAGACCAGAGACAAATATCATTGTGCCTTGGCATGGAGGTATAAATACTATTTAGATCTCCGAGGTATTTGACAGGGTGTTAACAGCTGCTACATAAATGTGTGAATGCATACATACAGCCATACATACATATGAACTCACACATATGTACATACCTTCATACATATGGTACACATGCATGCAGCCATACATATAATGTCACAAAACCTAGAAAATGTGGCCTTTTATGCACTAGTATGACTGTAAAACACAGAAACGACTGAAATATTAAGCCAATAATATGCTATCTACATCTGATATACGAGTATATACACATCTACTTTGCCGACACCCCAGAGGCAGGCAAGAATATGAAGCATTAGCAACTTCATTTTTTAGCCTGGGTATATGAGGCTGGGTGGCTGGAAGGCTCTCCCTACCTAATCTTCCCACGAGGACAGCACAATCGATGTACTCATTTAATGGCCACGTCCACTAAGTGACATCCAGGAGACAGAAATCTTGAAATAACACTTTTTCCTGACGTGAATTCTGAACCACCAAACTCTGGGATGACAGTCCATCATATTGACCACTGGGCTACCTCTCATCCATACTAGTGTATATAAACCGAATCATCAATTCACACTGAGAGCCAATTGGCAGCAACAGGTGTCAACAAATAACCCCCATTCTCTTTGGTTGTCAGTCCAATACTTTCCTACTGTTTAATCCAAGTCATGTATATCCTCATCTATGTTGTCTAACCAGGATAGTCTTAGCCTTCCTCTTCACTTCTTTTCCTTCATATCTTGCATGAAGTGCTTTGTTTGCCATCTGATCAACAGACTTTCCCTCCACATGACCAAACAATCAGTCTCAGGTGAACGACTTACAAAGCAACAATATAGCACAGCTGTTTTTGTTTTCAAGGAGTGTTTTATTTCCTCCTTTTCTAATTCTTTGTGGTCTTGAAAGTCCTGCAATTTTCTATTGCCTGCTCCATTCTGTGGATAGGAATCTTTTTAGTCTCCAACATTCTCATCCATATGCTTTTGACAGGTTCTTGAAATGCACTGCATTCAGTGTTGTACATACATCATGTCGGTATATACTGTACACTGTAAAAATAATAGATGGTTTCATAGTGGACAATTCCAACCATTGGTGGAATGGTTGCGGTAGGTGAGGAAATTCCACCAATGTTTAGCCATGGGTGGCAAGTCCTGATTAATCCTACTAAAAAAGTAGGTGTCAAAATTCCACCAATGTGTCTAAAAGGTGATATTTCCCCCCAACATTGCCAAATTCATCATATGAATTTTGCTTTGAAGAATATTTTGTAAGTGCAATTATTGAAAACATATCAAGTAATAATCGGAAAGAATTGCTATAATAAGAGATTCTAATATTGCATGACACTCTACCAGAAAATAAATGATGCAACGCTCATTCACCTTTTCTGAACAATAACAGTTTCGCACTATTTTGTGAGGCTTTACGAGTGTGCCTCTAAGCCATGTTGAATGCTGTTTAGAGCCCTTATGATTATTTCTCAAATTAAGTAAGCAAATAATTAAGTATGTGCAGTTAAAGCACATGCAAAAATTCAGTATGGTAGATTATAGTGTCAAATATTGGCTCTATATATCGGCAATACCTCAAGAATAATATAGCAAAGTAATTTCTTTACACTTGGCAAGGAAAAGGGTCAAGGACTGGATAGGAACAAGGAGTAGGTGCAAACACAGGTCACTGTTATATCTGTAATAATATGCAAGGTTACGCATATTTTAAAAAATACGATCTATGTCAACTGCACATAATGGGCATGGGTTTCTAACCCAGAGGAGCTAAAAAGCTGATGCGCTAGCAGCTCAGCTGCTGTGCCATCTCCCACTGGCTGAGTGGTAATGAAAGTATATTATAAAACTGGTGACAGTTTTTAAGTTGAGGTCTTTTATGAAGGGGCAAAACAGTATTACATTATTTTATTCAAAAGCTTTTATTTGAGTCCCGGCAAATTGGAGAAATGGTAAGGGCACTATATAATTATCAGGCTTCAGCGCACATGCACGAAGCACATTAACACCTCACAAATTAGTGTGAAGCTGTTAATGTTTGGAAAAAGACAATCGAATGTCCTATCTATTGAAAATTTTCTTTTGTGATCTGTAAAGAAATGAACTATTTCACAGTATTTAATAACTATCCTATAAATTCAACATAAAATACTATTTGAGAAATTTGAAACTATTTATAACAACAAAGAATAGACACCAATTTTTTAAAAAACTGTTTACAATTCATAATAAAGTAATCTTTCGAATAATATGAGAATAATGCACAGTTGTTTATGACAGGTCACATAGAAATAAAGTTTTATTTCAAAATGAGCTTAATGAAAAATATTTTAAGGTGGTTAATAAATAATACTTCACCAATTTCAAAACAAATATTGTTTAATAAATTTCTTATATTATTAATATTAATAATAATATTATTAATAATAAGAACCGGTTTTATAATAGGCCCACATGAAAGACACCATTATTATTCTAATACTGATTTTTACTTAATCAACAAGTCATCCATAGATAGAATATAAAGCAATTAAATATTCTGACCCTCTGTATTTCTACTGTTTTAGCTACTGGGAGCTGGATGCAACAGAATTTCACGAACAGTGGACATCTACTGAAGTTCTACTGGAGCATTCCACATTTTAACGGTGGACCATTCCACCAATAACTTGTGGGGCATTCCTCCTTGTGAAAGGTGAACCATTCCACCCAAAACTGGTGGAACATTCCAACTTTTAAATGTGCAGTGAACTATCCCATAAATGGTGGAATGTTCCATCTGTTATTGATGGACAAGGAACTACCAAAATTGGTGGAACTTTCCATAGATGTTTTTACAGTGTGCACACATACATATATATGTCCCAGAAGTGTGTGGAACTGACTGCAGTTCATCTGTGTATTTTGCAGTGTCTAATGCTAATTCATCCATTATTAGCTACACGATGTGGCAAAATGTTTCATCTACCAAATCATTTTCTTGAAAGGTTGAAAGCTGTATGTTTGAAGTTTTAATCTAATTTTCGACAAGAAACTTACTACCACATAACCGATGGCTAGTAGAGACAACAAAATTGGATGCCCATTGGGAAGCCGTGGCATAGTACGGCAGGCCACACAACTCAGTGGAAGGAGAGGAAAGGAGCCAGTCTAAACCCCATTATCTTCTTATGGGATTTCAAGATCTTCAGTATAAGTTATGTCTGTGGGTGCATGTTTAGTATAATGCCCGGGACAACAAGAAGAGAATGCAGGGTTATCTGTGTTTAGAATATTAGAAGCAACCCTTGGGCAAACAGACAAAGGCTGACTCACTGTTTAAGATTCCTAAGACAATTCCTCTGTGAATGTGAGGAACCTCCAGATGGACTGTGCACAATTCTTAATCCTCAGTATATGACAAGCACAACTGTGTACTGTAAGCACTTCATTCAGCTTTGGTTGTTGATAAAAACATTTGGGAGTGAATTATAAATAACCTTCCTATGTGATCGAAATAATATGAAGTTAGTATAATGGCACCAAAGAGACAAAAACAATGCATCAACTGTCAAACTGGCATCAAACTGCCAGTGGACACCTTCTCCAGCTACAATAATAATAATATATATATATATACATATATATATATATTACGTGGGACGTGGTGGTGTAGTGGTATGTTCTTAGCCGTGTAACCGGAGGGTCGCAGGTTCGAATCTGCCTCAGCCTCAAACCACTGCATTAGCGACCGTGGACAAGTTGCTCACCCACAGTTGTCTGTGAGGAAGACAACGGGAAACCACCTCACTCATCTTATCCCCAGGTGGCATAAAGCCAATGGGCCTGCCTTCAGGCAGAGAACTCACCACCACCACCACCACCCACCACCCACCACCACCACCCACCATCACCACCCACCACCCACCACCACCACCACCACTGTTGACAGTTTTTAAGTTGAGGTCTTTTATGAAGGGGCATAACAATACTATGTTATTTGTTGAAGAGCTTTAATTTGAGTACTGGCAAATTCGAGAAATAGTAAGGGCACTATATAACAACTATAAAATTCACAGACACATACATACATACATACACACATCCAGTCATCCACATATACATACATAAATAGTCATGGTGGAATGCCCTTGATCATTATTCCTCTTCAATCCACAGACTCAATACTGTCAACAATTTGCAAATAACCTGTGAATCTGGATGAGAATTCATCATCTGTGCATAAAAAAATAATTTGCTGTCTGCAGCCCAAAAACAGACTTAAACAGCCAATCAACTCAAGCAGAAGACAGACTAAAGTAATTTGTAAAGACTCACTAACATATGGACATTGCCTGTGCTGTTTGGTTTAGACTGTAAACCAACTGATATTTCAGGCAATATTCCCTGTAATTCTTTTGCCATGCGCAAACATAGCAGTAACATTTGGGAC
This sequence comes from Norana najaformis, assembly GCA_964023275.1. NCBI lineage: Eukaryota > Metazoa > Annelida > Clitellata > Crassiclitellata > Hormogastridae > Norana > Norana najaformis. Next base: position 30,394,985 of record OZ029916.1, on the reverse strand, counting down.
CTGTGCTCTGGTTCATGCAAGGCTGAAACTAAAAAGCTATGAATTCGCGTTTAGTAAAGAGAAAAAAGACTTATAACAAGTTAACCTAGTAATCTCTTGTTTGCGATTATGCAGGTGCCAACAAGCATTTTCCCCAGAATTCAAAAGGGTCTTTATTCTTAATATTTCTTATGAGACAGTCCAAGGGTCAATCTGAAGTTGATCATGCATTTTTAAGTCGTGCTCATACTTCACACTCGACTTCTAGAAGGTGGCACATACATCTGTGAGGGTTGCGAACTCAATGAGTTCTTCATTCTCCAGGATGCAGGACAATACCCCATCAGATGTCTTGATCATTCCTGTCTTAAATTTCTCATTAGTGCAATATGAACTCACGACACTGTTTGCAAACCTGCTTCTATTCGTTGTCGCTTTTATCAAGTAGCTAGCAGTACTAATCTAACAATTTCGTTCTGTCCAGCATAATAGTTCTTTGCATCATTCAACTCTTGTAACTCAAACACCTTCCATTCTAGCAGCTCATCTTTTGAATATTTGCAGTTCAAGTCATTGCAGACGCGCTCAATGTACTTGACTACAACAGATGTGTCAGTCTATGTATTTGCTTAACAATTCTTTAACATCATCACTTCCGAGTATGCATTCTCTGAGGCTCTGTGAGACCAAACAGACAATTTTGTTTTCACTAGAACGATGTACTTTGATGGTCAGCAAACAGCTTTTCAGGGTAATTTTACGGAAGTCTGCTAACTCCTCAAGAAAGGCGTTTAGAACAGTTAGTGCAACATGATACTGAGGAGTTGTTAAATGCTTCAAACAATACTTGAACATGAGGTAGTTGCTTTATCGTCTGTTCTTCACAATACTTGTGTAAAATGCTGTTAATGGAGAGCCTTAGACCTCTGCATCACTAAGTACAGTGAAGTCCCGTTTACATGCGATCCAGTTGCACGCTAATCCACTTCACGGGCATTGCCTCCCAATGCTACCTATTTAAACACGAAATACGCATTACAGGAACTTTTTGTGCAGTGCCACAAGGCAGAATTTTTAAAAAGTCGATACACGTGCTGCATTGTCTTTAAGCAGAGGGCAGTACAGTTCCAAAGCACGCACATTTTATATAGCCGCACGTCTCCACTCCTTTAACGCGATATCGCAACCATACATAGTAGCAGCTTTAACTGATTTAAATTATGGTACTGGTACACAGCCACTCTAGCTAACACTGGCAGAAGCTGAGCTGCTGTCTGAGCCAAGTTGACAAAAGCTGTGTACCCATACATTGCAGGCACTTTACACTTTAAAATAATGTGTGGAAACAGTATATGCTAAAGTAGCCAGATACTTAAATTGCCTGGCATTAAATCACAATCATTTCGTCCCTTAACCACACAGCACTGCGGCGTTTTGAAGTAAATGGACAAAGCAGTCCGGCACCAGTCTACAGTGCAAATGCCTAAACATTAAATAGCTTGTCTTTGAGCTATCTAGCAACACTACGACTTACATAAGTTTTGCACTATGGCATTTCAGCATGGTCCTCTTAATCCGCGGTCCCCTAACACGCGGTCGCCGCTGCTTTGCTTTCCGAGGATCACGGGTAAACGGGTCTGCACTGTATCAATGATATATATATATATATATATATATATATATATATATATATATATATAGAGTAGGCTTTAGGTCAGAGTTCAGAAAGCCGCGTTCATAGGGCTCACGCGCGTTCATAGGGCTCACGCGCGCACCACTGAGCACTGGTGTTCAACTCAGTAGTCCAGTGTATTATGTGGGCCAAATTAATACGATTTTACGTCTCGGTGGACACTTCACAACCTAGGTGGGCATGCCATAGTGTTTCTCAACATTGGGTATGGAGATCTTGTTTAGGCCTTCTGATAATAGTAGACTAAATATGCCAGCAGCTGTAATGCTGAGCTAAATTTTACTTTGAAATAATGTGAACTGTGACGAAATAGTTTGTGCGCAAGCCGAAAATGGTTGTGCGCGCTATACTCCAAAGTCGCGCTCGTCCAGCTTGGAGAAAACGTTGATTTTTGGATGTTCCATTAACGCTATAAATTACCTGCACAGGGAATGAGGGAGGGAGGTATGGAGGAACGTACAATCGGACAAACGAACGGACGACTAGTCATACAAGAGAATACTTACACTCTATTCTGCGTCCGTTAGTGTGTGCATTCGTGCACCTCTAAGTTGTCAGCAGAAGCAATGGTCATAAATATAAGCAAACAAAGATGATAGTTCTCAAGCGAAGCCTTTAAGCTTCTTAATCTGCTTTGAATAAGGAGCAGACATGCAGCAGAGGCAGATAAAGATAAGCCTGTCAGTCACAGCACCTCTGTCTGATAGGCCGCCGTGATATATGAACAAAGGGAAATGTCACTCCAGATTTCTAACATCCTACAGCTGCCCAACATTCCCAACGCACTCTTCCTCCTCCCCTCCTCCCCTCCTCCTCCCTCGTCCGCCAAAGGACAGTCATCATACTCCATCATCCAGGATAATTCATCCAACAGAAGCTTCAACCCAGTTCCAGCAGCATGTCCCAGTAAAAGCCACCAGCAAAGGCACTGCTGGAGCATTTCTACAACTTGGATTAAATGTCAGCATTTGCTTTTGAGCCATAAGGAGGGGCCCCTAATTATATAATCATTGTCAACATTGTCACGTTGGTGCTTCAGCACAAAAATCTCCCAGGCACATATCTATTGAGAATTTCCTAAAGATGGCTCCAAAATGACCAGATGCATACATAAAATCTCCTCTATCCAAATCTCATCAGTTCAAGTACATCTGCAACTCGACCATCTGAGTCCACTTCAAGTCAAGACTATTTCTCCAGAAGCAAGGCTGTTAACTGTACCAAAAAAAACTGTCAAGAAAGATCATTTGGGTGACACATCTGTCCATGTCCAGGTGTGGCAAGGACTTCCGACTAATCTCTTCCAGCTTCTGAGAAGATCAGGTATCACTACAGGGCACAACAGCTCATTGGTGAGAGCACTCAGAGTAGGAGAGTATGAGTACAAGCTTCTCTTCCCACGGTTACTGTATAGGGACCTTGAGCAAGTCCTTTACACACAATTGCTCAGTACCTTCAGTTGATGCTTTGTCATTTGACCGTGGCTTTTAATAAATTCGGATATAATCATAATAATAACTTATGTATGGAGTGTCATGGCATGATCCTGCTTCGCCCTTCACTGCATGCAGTATGTCCAAAAATCAGATGCCTACTTATTTTGAAAATCTTCATACTGGTAATATTGTACACTTAATATATTGCCCTATTTTCTGAATATCATTTAGAAAATGTCTAGTGTATTGACCTTGTTCAAGTTCTGCTGAACATGACTGGTTCATACAGCAAGCTGGTGGGACATAATTGGCAAATTCTGCTATGAAATGGCCATGTGTCCACTACAGCTGTAACCAATGTACTTTGGATGATGTGTATCAATAACTGCACAACTTTTCACACAAGTTCTTTTGAGCTAAGTCTTCTCGATTTTTGCTACTACTTTCTACTCCATGGAATATCCTTTTCCGGCTTGGTCCGTGCACATCAGTAGCCACGTCGGTTGTCGACTCGCCCGGGTCATTATGGCCGATCTTTCGTCTTAATGCCGAACTTACTTGATAATTTCTTACATGTTTGGACATTTGCTGTTGTTAAGTTGGCGTGTCAGAATTAATCTTCGTTTCCGCGCAGACTTCAAACAGAAAAGATTTTGGACGATATTTGCTACACATATCATCTTGGCGTTTGTGACTTTACTACAAGAAAGGATGGGCTTCCTGATGTACCGTCGAGCCTCAAATCTAGGGACCTATGTACGCCGTTTTCAGTCAGGTAATGGTCTCGGCGGAAGAAGGGCGACGAGGGTCTTTGGAATAACCTCGACTGTCAATCACGGGAAGTTCTTTGACCTACCAACCGGCAGGCGATGAAGAACTGTTCCACTCAGACCCGGGGGTTCGAGGAATATCCGGGCGCTGCAACATCTACCATCAACGAGGGCCAGCTGCGCGGTGATGGTATCGTCTACCGCGGACTGTACCGCCTATCAGGGCCGTCTATCCATTAGCCACAGTAGGCACTGTGCCTAGGGCCTACGTACTTTATAGGGGCCTACGAAACTAAAAAAATAGATATTGAAAAATAAATTTATTGATTGACCCGAAAATAGAAAAAGGGAATACAAATTTAATAACCTTAAAGTATGTAATGAAACACTTTAAGTTAAGCTGCGCTACATTATGTTAACTTTGCGGCTCTTTGCATTAGCAAAATCACATATAATGTCCTCAAATGTGATACTATATCGTCATATTAACTGCTCTGCTTGCATGGAATTTTGGTCCAATTGAAACTGAGGGCTTGAACTGCAGAGCCCTCATTAGAATAAGAAAAAAATATAAACATAATCACTCACATATAAGGAATCCAATTCAATCTAGCAATCATGCTGAACATTTCCATTTGGGAATAAAGCCATTGGCGGCTACAGTTGCATTACAAATAATACCCTGACAAATAATATCGAACTGGTTCAGTTTACTGCTATAAGATTTGATACAAGTTTTTCCCTACGAAGTCCATATGTGACTTTTAAATTTACCAGAATTTCCAATAGCTAAATTTAAAAATAGAAATTGTCTTTCCAGACCTAATTGTTTAGTCTCCCTTTTCTGAGATTTTTAGTAGAATTTATTATTTTCAAAATAAGTAGTTTAGATCGTTTAGATCTCATTCGATCAATTCCCAGAAGGGGTTTTAGTGTTTTATTTCCATGTCCCAATTCCGTTAGAAATTATATATGATTTACCACAAGCTTTCCGAAGTACAGATTATTATTATTACCAGTTTAGAGTAAAGATCTGACTGATCCAAAAGTTGGTATGATTGCTGATTTATGGGGTGCAGATTGTGGGCGCTGAAGCCTGCTGCATGGAACAACTCACATGATCATAATTCGACTGTCTTCACATTTTTAAAATAATGAGTCTGTCCGTTACAAAGACCAGCCCGGGCTGTAATAATAACCATGGCTGTGGAAAAGCTGGAGAATTTTACGAGCTCTTTCTCTGGATGGAACAAGTCGACTGATTCCATGCTGCGAGATGACAACAGGAAGCCGCCAGAAGGAGATAAGGCTGTCGTGCTGCCAATCTTCTGCCTCATAGATTATCATAAAGTTCAGGCCATAAAAGCGCTGCTCTAGGGGTCGGTGAAAGACTAAGAGCCAGGTAGACAACGGACAATGGAAGAGGAATCACAGCGAGGTGCAAAAATTCTCGAGACCACTGGCACCGGCAACATCAGCGAACTAATAATTATCTTAAGCACAGGAAATATGCCAACATATTCCTTAATCACGAGGTCCGATTTCGGTGCAGTCGGCGGCGGCGGCGGCAGCACCTGGCCCGAACAGGTTACCTGGCAGACATTGTTTCATTGCAGTCAATGGCATCCAGCTGGCGGCTTTCATTACATCATGTTGAGAGACAAGAACAGCAGATCGCTGGTAACCTGAAAAGCCCTTAGACAAGTCAACCAAGACAACAACACTCGGCAGTCAACAACAATGGCCTCCAAGGCAAGGCGGTCGGATTTCTATCTCAGACTTTGAGAGCATCTTCCTCAAGCAGGCAGCCAATCACAAGTGGCAGCACCTAATCAGCTGCCGCAGCCACTGATCCACTGAGGTTAAACAAGTGCAGTCATCAGTGCCAATATTAGAAGAAATGCACAAACCGAAGGTGTATAGCAACGGATATATGGCAGGATGAGCAGCAGGAAAGGGGCCAACTGCTGTTGCTTAAGAAGAAACAACAATCAACAGCAACGAGAAAAACAACCTCAGTGACGAAGATGAAGTCGACAACAGAGAGTACCAACAGTACAGCTGTTGACCAGGATGATATTATTATGGATAACTTAGTAACTACAGTGAAGACGGCAATGATGGGATCATCACTAGTATAATTCAACTTATTCTAGTGATGTAAGAGAAAAATGCCTGATGCATCAGCTGATGTTTCAGTGGATATCAGTACCCTGATACAGCAGCAAATAAATAAGTCATCAGATTAGATTGTACACACATCTACAACTGTGGATGTCTGTAGAACTGTAGAAGTCTGACAAAGTTTACATTCTTATGTATATTCGTGCCTGTCTGAATGTTTTCTTGCATAAGTCTTCATTTGCCTGAATGTATGATTCCAAAGGTATTTGTCTGAACGCATGCTGGCAAAAGTTGCCTGAATTTGTCTAAATGTATGCCTGCATCAGTCTGCAAGTATGTTTCTATGTATATTGATGTATTTGGATTTGTTTTGATTTGGAAGCCTAAGTGCACTTACTTTCATTCATGCTAACTGATGTTGTTGGTGGTGTCAGTCTTTGGCTAAATATTTATCCATCCAGAGCTGCGTGCCTCATTCTGTCAGAGCACATGTTTGCCTGTATGGTTGTCTGTGCCTATGCTTCTCAAGGCACATGTTTGTCTGTGTTCTTAATCTCCTCTTAGACCAGGAGCTCATTTTGATGAAAAGCAGTCCACCAACACACAACAGCATGCAATGACATTCTCAAAATCAGTTACAGCCATTTTTTTGGATTGCAATGTATTGCCATCCAACAAAGCAGTTCCCTCCTCCTTCTCCTCCTCCTCTTCCTCCTCATCCTTTTCCTCCTCTTCCTCCTCGGGCCACCAATTGTACTGCACAGGGATCTGTTCTCTGTCCAATCCAACCCTCGAGCTGAGTAGCACTAAACCTCATCTGCTTGGAAAATCTTGTCCCTCACCCATCCATCTCCCTCAGCAGGATCCATGGCTGCTGTTGCTGGTGCCTGTCTCCTGCTCCATTGAATTATCATCCGTTTCAAGTGTCCTCTTGGAAATCGACTTCCTTACTCGACTCTTCAGGTGCCAAGCCCCTGTCTTGTAAACCAGCTGAAGCACATGTGACAGGCGGCCATTGGGCCATGTAAGTAACAGTGAATTATAAATTTCCTGAAAAAAGGAATGACTAGCCATGTACTTTTAAGGCCCCAACCTACTAGTGCGTCTCCTGTCCCCACATCATCAGAAACACAAACCCAAATGAACTACTAGACGCAAATCATAGGAATAAATCTTTATTAGATTTTATTGGTACATCTCTCCGTGGCAGATGTTTAATGAGAGGCTAATTAGAAGATACACATAAATCTAAGAATGCATGGAGAACAAGGCCTAAGAGGGGAAGCTGAGAAAGGTATTTATGGTTCCTCTTTCTTTCTATCAGAATATATTCTTAATTTTTTTATCTTGTGTGTATGTCTGTCTCTCTGTATTACTAGTTTTGTCTGTCTGCTGTTTTCTCTTTGGGCCAGCTGCTAATGGGAATCAATAAATCAACAGTAAAGTCAGCAATTGACAACATAAAACTTAACTGCAGAAATAAACTCAAAATATCATGCCGCTTGCAGGTAAGTCCGATGTAAGAATATGCTCGATCTCTTTATTTCTCTCTTCTCCTTATTTCTTCTGCTACTTTTTCTCATTCCTTCATGTTTTTTCACCATTACAAAAGCATTTCAAGAGAAAAGCATCAAACTGAGGCAAGATTTCTCATACATATAATTTTTGGAGGCATTGGGTACCCCAACCCCACTTTTTGGACATAGGTACTGTACCCACCACATTTACAACCCTGAATAAACCATGCCCATTAAGTTTAGTATAAGCCAGGCATTCTCCCATAATTTTTTCATATAATGAGTCAAATAATTATCATGTAGAAAGGGAAATGACGAGAAGAAAGTGGCACCCCAAAAGAAATTGCTATGAATACTCCCACTTGTTTAGAGCAAAGCTACACCCCTGAGACTTCTGTTTTCATGTTCTAAGGAATTTTATCAAAGAAAAAAGTTCTGGATTTTAATTATTAAAGTGTCTATGCATCTAAATGACTTTATTTTTAAAAAATGTTAAAATGACGTAATTCTTACAAGTATTGAAGATATTACATGTGGGAAACTCATCAATATAACACTAAAATTACATCAGTATTCAAAAGGAGAAAAATACTTAATTCGAAAGTCAGGCTCATAAAAAGGCCACAGAGTAGCAAAAACTGATAATCTATTACAGACAATTGGCATGAGAATAACAGAATACCGTCACCTGAAAACTGATTCATGTAAGTCCAGGTAATTAAATAATTGATTTTTATAAACTTGACAAGAAAAGTTTTGGAATTTGACTTTGCATACACCAGTGCCTGATGTCATTATAGTGGCAGCACTCAAGTTATCAGATTAGATTTGATTCAATACTGTAAAAGAATAAAAGAGTCCCTATCAGACCAAAACAGTTACCTGAAGGAAATTCCTCTGAAGTGAAGAATGACAGCTGGCAACTGTCTTTGTTCTCTTCTCTTTAGATCCAGATCAATGAAATTTCTTAACTGCTTATATCTAAAGACAGTTTACAAAGATGCTGCCTGGTCAATCCAGAATGGTAAGATGAGACAACTCTGAACAGAATCCAGTTGGGATATTCTGCTGGACAAACCTAGTGACCGTGTGAAGAAAGAGGTTCTTCTTGCCTCTGACAATCTATAAAGCTTCTTCTCAAAAGGGTTACAGTCGCCTCCTCATCAATCCCACCGCCACGACCACCAGCAACAGCAGCAGCAGCAGCGTAGGCTAATGGGGGAACTGGTGGGATGCTAGTATACAGAAACAACAACCGACTGACTGAGTGGACGACTGGCCTGTGGCTGTCAGGCGTCTACAGTCTACTACAACAGATCCTTAACACAATCATTTCCTTCTTAAGCCTTTCTTAGATCACCTTTCACTCATCAAGGTTGGACTGATCCATTTCCGAGGGGCCGAGGGCTGGATGCAGAGTCTGGCAACAACCGCAGAGCAGGGTGCCGCCGATCACATCTGAAGCCTGTGTAGCACATAATGACAGAACTTCAAGATGCTCATAAAATGCCTCACAACAAAGCAGTCAGCGGCTACACTGAAAACCACCGGTTCTGTAAACTATTAAACAAATGGCTTGACGGCATGCCAGGCATCCAGTTTAAAGTTAAACCCTTATAATTGATAATGCAAAGATCTGAGGTAGAAAACAGCGGTCCTTTCAAGCCACGTACTCATCTGGATAGCTGGGCAACGATATCAGTTTCTGCTTTTATAGTTTTGCTGCATATCTTTAAATCAATTCACCGTCTTGTCATTGCCAAACAAAACCCAGAGGGAGTGGGCTGACTAAAGGGGCCGAAAGAAAGATCCGTGGAAAAGCTGTAAGGCATTTTCACTTGCACTTACCAGCTACAACTCAGTCCATGAATCAGTCTAAACCAACGGGTTGTCATAAAACCACTGCATTGTCAGTGACTATTGCACTGTGAGGTAGGCAGTTGAAGGCACCCACTGGATTGTCACGCACACATTGTAAATTGTCAGTGTAGATTTAGTGCCAGAGTGATGAATTTTCTTCAGTAAGTAGGCCTATCTCTTAAATGTCACTCAATAAAATCCCTTAAATATCACTACTCTAAAACGACAAAACTCATCAAGGAACAGATTTTGTTTGGAAGTTATGCACAAAGAAACCAACACATGAAATACAGAAATTGCAACTTAATGTAAAGTAACTAAATGGTTATTTAATACTTTATAAGTATAATACATTGTAAGCAAACACTTTTTTACAAACCTCTCCAAGATAAGGCCATGAGTTATCACCCATCCAAATACTAACTGTGCTCAGCATTGCTTAATTTCACCATGCCTGACAGTATCTCAGCACCAAGCCACCATCATTTACCTATAATAATAATATTATTATTATTATTATTATTATATTATTATTATTATTATTATTATTATTATTATTATTATTATTATTATTTGTCCCGAGGTATTTATGATCCCTCAGGAAGCTAAAAAATTATCTGGATGAAAAATTGCATTCTGAGATGGCTAATCTTTGTTGATGTCAGGCTCCTTAGGTGTATTAATTTAATAGGATCCATGTACCTGACTATATTATATCAGGATTCATTTATAACAAAGTGTGTCATAACAAGTCTTCTGATTTTAAGCCAACTAGTAATTTACTGTAGAGAAATACTGAGCCTTCATACATGAAGGTACTTCAACAGATGAGAACTAGACGGATATATCTGAAGGTCAACCACATATTTTTACCTTTTTAACTGTAGCAATTTTAAAAGCATAAAACCTTCTTCTGAGTGTACTGTAGCAATTTTAAAGCATAAAACCTTCTTCTAAGTGTAACACTTTTAAGGGTAATACTATCAAGTTCCATTGGGTCAACATGTGTGCTGATAAACCTCTGTTCAAGCCCACTTAAAATAAGCGACTATTTGCGAGAAATGAACAAAACAGGTTGCTTATTCTCTGTGGCATTCTGTGAAATGAGGAAAAGTAACAATGTCTGTCAATCACAATCTTCATTTATCTACTGTGTCTGCACTTCTGGTCTTAGACAAATCCACAGATATCTGGTACTCAAGACCTGTCTGCTGCGGTTGCAAGCCTCCCCTCCACCCAGGGCTTCAGTAACCTTTGCCTGTCTCTCTTGCTGCTTCTGCTGCTAGACATAGAGATATGAGCATATCCAACAACTCAACACTGTACACTGATGAGCAAGACCTTCACAGGTGTCTGTTTCCGACATCTGAACCCAGGGTCACAGCGCCACAAACTGGACCTCATTCATTCACTTGCAAAAGTCTACCTGTCAGCTTCTCCTGATACCTAATTAGTACACAGATTTCAAACACGTCTTAGATGACACACGCTTAAATTTCTAATAAGGCAACTGGCATCAATGCCTCCCTTGAACACTTTTCGTCACTAAATGAAATCCATTTACCTTTAGAATAGGGCAAGTACACGGGCAAGAAACCTAACTAGGCCCCTCAACAACTGAGGTCAGTTTGCATCAGTTATGTTAGCTTCTAGAAAGGGGTTCTTTTTGAAGTAATTTACACTGCAGTGTAGCCTAACTGAAATAAACCTAATTAAATCTAAGTTACTCTAATGACTTACAGTGTTTTAAAGTTTTGTTAACTTAGTTGAAATTTGATTTCTGTTATTTTAAATTGCGCAGTTTATCGAAGTACTGTCTTCAGTATGCAACAAGGTGATGAATTTGACCATATGGAAAAAAGCAGCCTTTAAGTAGTCAGATAAAAGTTCATATCCCAGCATGCCTCCCCTTCTTCCTCTCACCTTTCCGCTCCAATCCCAAACACCACCCACCGTAGATGTCACGCCGTCGCTCTGCCTGAATTTTGGATCTTGACCTGAAACGGGGCCCTTTTTGATTATCGATTTTGTTTTGACTGAGCGCCTGTGAATAAGCTGTGCCGGGGATGTGGCTTTCGTTGGGCGCTGTAGAAATCTCGGAATTACGATTACGATGCCTTGTATACAGAAAATACTTAGTCATGCTGAATGAGTACTTACCTTACTTAAAAGCACAAAGCCAATAGGTCGTCCAAACACTTAAATCTAACTGGCACTTAAATCACAACAGATGCAAACTGACCTCAGTTACTGGGGGCCCAGTTAGGTTTCTTGCCTGTGTTCCTACCATATTACGTCTGAAGGTAAATGGATTTCATTCAGTGAGGACAAGTGTTCAAAGGGAGGCCTTGATACTACCTACCTTATAATAAATTTAAGCAGGTGGCAGCTCAGCTAAGCAATTTTTGAAATATGTGTACTAATTAGGTATCATGCCATCCAGGTTACCTCAGTGAGGGTGCAGTCATTCAAAACCTCACTGCAAAGAAACACTGCCACAGCTGAAGATTGGCTGCATTAAACGTTTAAAACATAGTATGAAAGTCAACCAGAATGTAGCTTTGGTGGTCCATGATGAAAAGGCAATGACTGCGCTAGAGAAGAGAATCCACACTTTGGTTATTTGAAATATGGCCTAAAGCCAATTGTCCATTTCATAGCTGGCCTTGGTAATGCAGGAAACGAATTTCTAGCAACATTCAGAAGCCAACTCAAACGCAAGTTTTGTTATGTCTGACTGAATGAACTCAAATGAATTTAAAATGTAGGAAGAGTAACAGTGCCTGAGCAAAATTTTATGATAGCTGCTAAACCCATGCACACATCTAATAACCTGTACCTTGTAAATAGAGTACACCAGGTTTAAAGTCAGTGGGAGGTATAATGACAAAACATTTCACAAGAAAGAGGACTCACTTCCACAATCTACTTGTGTGTGTGTGTGTGTGCGCGCATGTGCTTGTGTTGCTAAGCCAGAAACAAAAAAGTCTCTCACAAGTTCAGTTGCCAAATAAGACATGTTATAATGTATCAGTTTTAAGTTTGTGCAAATTATTTTACATGCCTGTGCTGTTTCTATTCAATGCTCAAGAAACATTTTCAGTTATCCTATGACTGCATTCTTAGATCTGTTAGACAGGCTGTGCTTCAGCACCACGTGAGGTTCTTAAAAGGCACTATACAAGTGTTTGGATACCTACATACATACACACAATGTAAAACACTTCCAAAGTTTTAAGGTATTCTTAACAGGTGCTATATAAATTGCAGATACAGAACATTCACAGATGCACCAGACCTTCCTTAAAACACACATGACTACGACATGGATTCCAAAATAACACGCATAACATGGTCAAGTATAGGAATTCCAAATTCAGTTCAGCTTCAGAAAACGACCTCATTATTGCACAATTTCTTCATAAGGTGGTCCTTGGTATGGCTCCCAAAGATAGCATTAAAAGGAAGTTCTGGTGTACATCAATGTACCTCCATTTTTTTCCATGCACACATTTGGGACCTGTGCTCTAGCATGTGAAGATTGCAGATTGCACATCTATTAGGCATAAACTAAATGCCTATAAAATCACATTGTATAAAAAAGCCTAAAGACAAGTTAAACTTAAACTTAGGCCTATATTGTTAGATTGTCTCTCCTCTGTCTTTCAGGTTGACCAAAAGGGACCTCCCCAAAAAAACTATTTTTGACCCTTCCCTCACCCTTGTGTGCATTTGTCATTACTCTTTGGATCCCCTTAGCGGATGTCCGCACTTCAACCGAGTACCAAGACCCAGATTAGGCAATGATGTGGATCTTGCAGACTAAATGTGCTACTGGATGGGCAGTTTGATGCTGCCGTCCAGAAAAGGAAATCTGTTTAGATCCAATGAAGTACAGGTCTGACTGAAGTTGGTGTTTAAGGCAAAGGCTGTTCTGAAAAAACTGTATGTACCAAATTTAGATAGGGTCGTCCACAGTTTTGGCATAACCTCCTCCCTTGTACTCATTTGGGTGATTCTCCTCTCCCTTTGCAGACGTGCCATTGCCATGGACTGTACCCATGACCGAGGTTCATTCATTGCAATGCACACCTGTTAGGCTATAAAAGACTGATTTGCCTCTTGTATCTGTTTTCTGACATTCTGTAATAGAGTAGACACGAATATAGTGTGTGCGTGTTGTCACTTTAAATAATCCAACTTCACTAGTCTCATCCTATACCAGTGGCGAATTTGCCATAAGCGTTCCCTTTCTCGCATGTATTATAAAGAACGTCTTCAGAATTGTCACAACATATAAAAGCTTCCCTTGAATCGTTATATATTCGTGCAGCCAATCTATCTTAAATATTCTTCAAGTTCTTTTCCTAGGCAAAAAGTCACTGCCAGATAATTTTCTTCTTGACGTTTTATTTATTATAATTATCGCAAACTGTTGAACACAGAACATGAAGATGTTTTAGTCCATTCAAATACAATGCAGATTATATCAGTGTAATAGGTCTCCTGCATAATGGTGACTGTATTATGAAAATGAAGTACTACTTACACAGCAAACCAAGTAGCATTATAATGATGAAGTAATTGCGACCAGCTGACTGAAGGTTCCCGGCAGGGATCACGAAGCATCTATCATATACTGGTTATAGTTTGAGGTACAGACAGCCAAGAAGGGCTAAATGACCAATGGAGAGCTAAGTGCAAGCCGGCCTTGGCTGTTGGAGGCTGACTACTGCACTGATAGACACCCCAGATTAAGGCTTTTACAGAGGTTCCACAGCCACACTAATTCAATTTTTAAATGTGAAATAAGCAAGCATGATAAAAATGCATGCATTCAAATATCTAGACAATTGTGCAGTACCTTTCAAACGTGCCAAGGCTCTTAAAATAGCAGCAAATGGTTAAGGCCAAGCAGTCTATACATGCCAAACCCTACTTGGATGAGTGTATACATTCAAAAGAGTAGAAGAGATTTCATTGATGATCAACAGAGCTGTTTTCTTAAACGGATTATTTAAAAAAACCGTAGTTTTAAATATCTACCATTGTCCAGACCTGTATTGGTGTCAATGCAGTTAGTGATTTTGTTTAGTGTTGATACTGATGGCAAACCCAGAAGATTCTGATCCTGAAGCACATCATATACCGAGAGACTACATGCATAGATCATCAAAAACAGCCGTGGAAAGTGATGACGTGCATAGTTGCTCTTGCCAATCAGCTTCAGTTGCTCCAGTAGGAAACCCAGCTGACGTCTTTCATTGTTGCGTTCTTCAAACTTCTCTCCATAGTCAGCAGTATGCAGTTCAATTAGATTTAGGCTTCACATCACGACTTCACCAAGGCCACTGGATTAAGTTACTGTGAGAGTGATTCAAGGGATGCAGGACAAATGTCTTAACAGTGTGATAAAGGCATGACTTGACCACTTCTTGTAACCAGCATCTCCAAATCTAGTCCTAAAGTTATGCAAGCTCTTATATAAGGGACTTCATTTATCAAATCCATCTTGTAAATCAATAATTTACCTTCCAAAATTGTTATCTGGAAAACTCCTGGAATCAAAGCTATGTTTGCTATTTTATCACGGATTTCTGCCAAGGTGTAATAAGACACATCATCTTCTGCTGCAAAAGAGGTGCCAAGAGTTGTAAGCTGCCTTCTTTTCTCTTCTATTCTTCTTTCTGATGGTTCAAAAGGAGTAGTAGACCTGTATGCAAGAGCATTTGGGATACTGGTGAAGCAGCATCTGTCTTCTAATATCCTCGGCACAGTATTGTAGAATCCTCATATTGACAATGTTCTACAAAATCACTTTCTTGAAAATATAGGGAGCAGAGAGCGGAATAAATTGTCAGATGAGTCTTTCCTGAGATTTGCTTGGGCCTATTTCTCACAACGCTCTTTGACTTTGATAGGATAATGACGTAGAGTGATTACCTGATCTACGGATTTGCCCTGTTCATGTTCACTGTCATATCCACTTTCACATCCATAGACAGAATATTTTCTTCCAATTTTGACTGATGTAAATTCAAAATATTGATAATACACCTTGTCTTGGTCTTGAACCAAAATTTGTTGAAAACTTTAATGTCTTTCAAACCCTTTCAATAAAATCTACTTCAGCACTGTGAAATATAACTGATCAACTATCTATAACACCATCTATTATCATGCAAACATGATACATAACCATTATATTTCTCTATTAATCCCAAAAGTGATAAAAGCTTTACATGATATGAACATGATATCAACGCAAAAACGGAGATGGTGAACTGAAGAACAGTTATCCAACATTACTTATATTAATGAAGCTAATTTTAGAACTTAATTAGCACCTTTATAATAATGCACTATGCATCAATCGATAGCACTCCTAAACTTAACATTAAGTAAGTAAGTAACCTTCATTTGTATTTGACATGCAAACATACATTGCATTGTATAAAACAATTATATACATATTTAAAATACTTTATAACAAGAGGAAATACAATCAAGAGACATGCACAACTAAATATAACCAAAGATACATCAATTCACAAATCTACTTTTAAACAGTTTAATCCATCAATAGGTAACATTAAAGGGTATCCTCTCTTGTAAAAGAGTACCCATACTCATGAACAGAACAGTCAAATCATGACCAAAAAATTCAGAAACATTAAAAATAGATCATATACCCAAGACCAAAAACAAATTAAGAGAGGGGAAGAATATTTGCCATAGTGTCATACAATAGGTACTTGTTACCTGCATAAATTACACACAGCAGACACATAATTTACCCAAATGGGCCAGAGAAAAAGAGAAAACTCCTCTTCGAATATGATTTTGGTTACAAAAGCTAAGCGCCAAATCTAAACTAAGCAGGTAATCCCAAGTGATCTTTTCCAGCAAGCCTGGAATAAAGTATGGCAATTAATAACCCAGCTTTCCATGACTAAAACAAGACCTGTTTTGTTTGGCCATTTTGTCCATGAACAGCAGAAATGAAAACCGTGGGATGGCGAACGAGTTCAACTACATGGCAGCTGCGTCTTGTTATTTACAACGGAGAAGAAGAAGCAGCAGCGAAGAACAACTAAGTGAGGAGAAGGAGAAGGAGGAGGAGTTGTTGGAAGAGGGCCGGACTATCAGAGGCCGTGGAACAATTGATAGAGTAGTTTATGAAGAGAGGGATGAGGAGGCTGAGAGTTTCAAAGTTCTCTGGATTAACGACTTCCAACAGATGATGGGGCCCCGCTGAGCGACGGCGCCAGACATTACAAGCAGATGTATCCAAAGACCCGGTTAGCTGCTGCTGCTGCTGCTGTTGCTGTGGAGTCGGCAGAGATTTTCTATCATATCTGGCTTATTCTTAAAATACCATAATGCCACCATATAAATACTTCAAGCAGCATGGTCAACAGACCAACCAAAACAGAAATACCAAGTACTAAGAGAATGATAAAAAGCAGCAGGCTATGTGGGCAAGGCCATCGTTCTTCTCTCCAGATCCCAGACACTGATAGAGGCCAACCCACCCATGGACCACACATCAAAGCATATATTATAACACAACCAAACAAAAACAACCAAAGTACATAACCAAAACCAGTTACCAGATGGTAATTTATGCACACATCAATTACATTTTCTGCTTCTTACCCTTTCCAAACTTCTTCTGTCTGAATTTTTGCTTTGTTCTTTGTTGTTCTTTTCTAACCCATCAGCAGTTTCCGTATAGGCAGAATTATATTTCATGTTGTGGACAGTTCTGTAGAAGAAAGAGAAGAATGAAAAGGAGAAGCAGAAGGGAGAGGAGGAGGAGGCGCAGGAGGAGGTGAAGAACAAACCCATGGTGTTTCTGTGTTGTAATCATAACCATAATCATCAGACAATTAAGAAGAACCTGCAGATATGTGGAAGTGCAGTTCACACATCAACTCAAGCCCATAGCGCCTTCTCCTACGATGGACCATCTTTTGTAAAGCGTAGGATTACTTTCTTACTTACTTACTTATATTAAGTGTCTTGACATATATATGGATACAATTACATGTATGTACACATGCATATATAATCTTCAATGTCACTTGTAAAGTGAGTTTAATACAATAACTGAATTGTGTTATCGTAATGCACTCCAATTATTAAAATGAACGACATTATATTTACAGTCTCAACTCTAAACACTTCCAAATATGTGGCTAATTAATCCTTTTCAGCCAAAGAACTTCTGGATAAATGTAGCATCAGGTGAGCAAAAATTCTTTAAGAAAAGGTTTTTAGAAATGAAACAAGCAAATAAGAATAACCTGATATAATAACTGTTAACATACCATAAATCTGACAAACAGCAACTGTCAAATCCTTAAGTTCAGTTGGACGTTGGCCGAATTTGTGGTTTCAGGATTGTCCACACCATGGAGTCACTGAGCGCAATTGGACTGAAGAAAGCAAGCGCAATTTGGCCGTCCGGGCACGTAAGCCACACTACCGATTGATTCCCGGAATGAAGTCAGTCAATAACAATGGAAAAGTGAATTGTTAAGCAATCTACAAATATAATGCAATTCACATCAGCTGCCCACCCCTGGCCAGGTTGATTAAATAAGTCACAGACATGACCTACAATCGAGTGGCGTGACTGGCTCAAATTCAATCAATAGATCTATAATTTTGCTACCACCAGGTGATAGATATGACCAAAATATGCAGCATGCTGCAAATCAAGGAGAATATAAAACTGACCTTTCTTTTAATTTTAGCTTTTTCAGTTGAATGAGTCCATATGTGCCGAGTGCCAACAAAACCAATTTAGAATTAATTTTTAATATTTTCCAGGTGAACTTGACTAAAGGCCACAATATTTCCATTGTGTTACTAGGGCTTTTTCTTTGACTCAAAGAAGGAAATATCCTTCTGGAGTTCTGATATACCCAACAACGTGTGAGTAAACTTCACAGTCGGAAAAAATCAAAACTGAGTTTGATACTGCACTGGATTTGATACTGCACTGGATTGAGCTGGAACTGCTAAATATTATACCATAAATAATTAGGCAAAAACCGCATATTTCTTTCAAAAACAGTCAAAAGTTACAATTTTTTTCAAGATCTATGTTGGTGTCATTGTGGCTACTTTTGAGAAATTATGAGCTAAAGTTTACCATAACTGTGACTCAACTTAAGTTGCTGTGCCAAATGGCCATGAATGTTGATGTGTATAGTAAACGGAGCATGTTCATATGCCTCTGAGGCAGCCATCAATGAAATCTCCATACAAACTTGTTTTATAAGCAAAATATGTTAATGACTTCATCAATTCCACAAAAATATTGCACATGACTTCAAATCAGGACACTAAGTGACATTCTTAATTAAGTTTTTATTGCAAAGCATTATAATAAAATTTAAATATAGATTCTAAGACAGCAAAACTCTATATAAGGACTTACTGTTTGATAGCTGTCACAACAAGGGATATAAATATCCAAAGACTTATTTTGTCCCATTTTATGCCTACTTGCCTTCTCAGTGCATTTCTCACAAGTTTAGTTTTCCAATTTCATGATGGTTTTCTCATACTCAGTCACATATAATTTGCATTACCTTTAAACATATGCAGATACCAATTGTGGACAAACTGCCTTGCTTCTCAGACTCTAAGATCATGCAGTGAATATCATATACCCTCAATGCTATGTAGATACTGTAATAATAATAATAATAATAATAATAATAATAATAATAATAATAATAATAATAATAATAATAATAATAATAATAATAAGGTCAGCCGGCGGGTCGAGGTCGAGGAGACGTCGACGCTCGGGTCAGCGAAGCCCACGACGCAGGCGCTTTCGAAGCAGACGACGACGGCGATGAAGAGGAGGGAGTTGGTGGTGCTGGATGTTCGTCCGATCCACACCGGAAGTTCTTGCGCCCCATCGAAGAAACGCCCACAGAACGCTCTACACTTACGCGACCGCTAACTCAGGGTTGCTTCTTCACCACGGCTCTTAAAGACAAGATCACGCGATTCGGAGGTGCAGCTAGTCGACCTGTTTCCAGTGTGCCAACCAGGACGCCACAGCAGCTCTAGTTGCTCCAGCAACAATAGATTTGTATCATAATTGAAGTGACACAATAGATTTGTTTCATAATAATAATAATAATAATAATAATAATAATAATAATAGTAATAATAATTATTATTATTATAATAGTAGTAATAATAATAATATTATTAATAATAATATTTAATTGGATTAGGTTAACCCTAAACTATTTCCGATAATAATAATAATAATAATAATAATAAGACAACTTATATAGTGCCGTAACACAACCGAGGTCAAAAAAAGGGCGCTGTACATTCGCCACTGCATTCAGCCATCAAATAATAAGCATGTACTGCATTGTATCAATTCTATTTGTCCTTGCATGTGTCCTAAAAAGAGATACTTCTACAGTTCACTTTCGTATGGTTTCCTTTTTAGTGGGGTTGTTCCCAGGTAGAGATTAATCAACCCTCCAGTTGGATATCCTATACCTCCTAAGGAGCCTTCAAAAAGTTCATAAAAGGCATCAGAGTACATATGCCCAAATGCATATGTACACATATCAGTACTTTACAAAAATAACGATTGGAATCTGTTAGACTGGATTCACAGTTTTGATGATTGCTGTCAGGAATGCTTAGACAAGAATGTGAATGACAAAAAGTGCTGAATAAAAAATCAGCCAGATGGAACATACTATATGTGGTAACAATTAAGGTTAATCTAACACAAGTAAAGGTCTACTGGCTTCATCAGGCGAGGGGCGTGCGGTACACTAGTGGTTACATGCCGGTTTGTCAGTCATAAGGTTGGGGCATTCAAACTCCCGCCAAGGCCGAAATTTGTTTTGAGATTTCAACTTCATCTGTACCCCTTGGCAAACTCAGCCAGTATGAGTATGGTGACCATACGCTTTCAGTGGGTTGATAAGACAGTGAGGAAGGACACTTGCTACCTCCTCAAATGCTAAGAATAATAAATGTCAAACTTCAACATGTAAAACTTCAACACTTCATACTCACGGCTGCCTCTTGGGGCTTCTTCAGGCAAGTTACCTTCTTCAGGCAAGTTACCTGCAAAGATGGACCAATAATTGAAGGAAGACACACTAATTCAGCTGTATGATATTTAGGTTGTGCTCCAGGGCAGCCGAAGTTTATGTAGGTAGTAGGTGATGCAGTGTAAAAAGAGTCCTAAGGTAGCCATAGGTATGAATGTAAGTGACATCATTTTTCTGTCTTGGCATATGAGGGCGGGTGGCCAGCTCTCTCCTTCACCACCTAATCTTTCCACCTACAGTGTACAGTCAGTGTACTAATTACAGCTGAGTTGACGAGGGGGTTCAAGTGGAGCCAAAATCTGGAAAAAATTTGTCCTAGTAGCGATTTTAATCCCCAACTTCTAAACTGACAGTCCAGCACGCTAACCACTAGGCCATACCATACACCACAAAGATTTAAATAGTGCCACTTCAAGGAAACTCCTAAACAACATTCCCAAACTGACAGTATCTATTTACCATCGAACAACATGGTTTACCGCCTTTGACAGAATGAAGACCGGAGAAGGCTCAAGAGTTCTTATCTTAGGTTTCATGGTAACTCAGTCTAGAGTGACAGTCCTACTGCAAGCAACGCTCCCATGCTGCATAGTGGATGTTAAAACTTGAGAAATAAGCAACTTCACCCTGTGTGGCAGAATGAAGATACAGTATCTGCGAACACGAAGTCAGCATACATAATTTCATAGATCCCTACAGAAGCCTACACTAAGGCATAACCAGCTAAACAGTTCTGCAAGATAAGCACAATTTTGTATTGGATTAATCTGTTAAGAGGAAAGTCAATCCAATCTGTCCTGAATAAAACCAGAAATATGAATAAAGCTGGAAAAAGCCCCAACCAGGTCAGCGGCATTCAGAATGGACTGCAGCTGGGTTTAAAAACAAGTACCTATAAGGTCTTTGTATTGCAGTATTTGACCAGGTTGCAGACAGACATGTGCATCAGTGTCGACACCGCTTTGGGACTAAGCAAGAGCTGAATTGTGCAGATCTGTCATAGGTTATAAGAACATAATGAGCTTGTTCTTAAAGAACTCCAACATCATACATGGTAGCAAGGATCGCCTTCAAAAAATGCTTAGACTGCTCCATAAAATATTCAGATACATATATTTTATTTATTTGTTGCACTCGTCGCGAGTGCAAGTTCAGTAATCCGAGTCTGAGGTGCCAGAAAAGTGTGCATGAACAACTTGTCCAGGGATGTTACAAAGTGACTGCTTAGCAGGCGTGCCTTCAATTGTTGGATTACAGACACATCATGCTATATACAATATATATGTAGAGTTGTACATACATACAAAACCAACAGATGTTTTAACATGTGCAGAGAGAGTTATTTGATGGTTTAAAGCCACACCGAAGTTGTGCACAGTGCAGCAGAAGGAACAATCAGATAAACAGTATTATTTAAGTAAACCAATTTCTGATTCACAAGCAGTCTAAGTAACTTTTTAAGTCACAGTTTAAATTGTTGTTTCATTTTATCTGCCGTTTCCTTTTGTCTGTTTTCAACCTGGAGATAAGCTTAACATCAGATCAAATTCAATGTTCATGCAGTAAAAATAAACTGACACTTGAGCAACATTTAGGCCTATCTTAGAATGGCGGCCACTGAAAATACATCGCATATCACTAACTTCAAGGTAAAGTTACAATTTAAGCCTATTAGCTATTCACAGTTCATGCTTTAGTCCCACAAACATAAACTTAATCAAGTGTAAATATACTGAAAAAATAGAAGCACAAACAAAGATGAACAAAAAGACAATAGCAACCAGGAGTAATCTATTAAATGCTGTGGCTTGGGTGATAGGTGATATACCTAGGTTTGGGCAAATATTCAGTTTGATGCAGGATAAACTGCCCTAGTTACATATGTTAAAATGTACTGAGCTTAAGATTTGAATGCTCATGCGCAGTTGTCTTGCAGGCTGTGTTCCATCCCATCTCATACTGTGTTGCTATCTCATCTTTAACTCCCTGCAGATCCCTTTGTGTTGTTGCAAAAGGTGAACTTGAACTAGTTTTCCCACCAGCCCAAACTTCTATGGTGCAGCATATTCTATTATTATTATTATTTTTTTTTTATTATTATCATTATTATTATTATTATCATTATCATTATCATAGCACCAGTGTCTAATGCATATCAAATTCAAGCCACAGTCAGAGAAATATCCAGAAAGTCAGTCCACTGAAACAGAGAGGCAGTCTGCAACAGATAAGCTAACTGAAAAAGATAAGTCTTAAGTTGAGAAGGAAATGACACAAGAGACTGAGCATAATGCACAGATGCAGAATTTCTCAATGAAATCAAGACTGCTGATTTGACTGAAGATTTAATTTGAAAACAAATCAGATTTCTGATTGATTCAAGATGCGATTTAGAAGAACAGGTCTGCTAAAGCATTTGTTCTCAGGTAAAATACTATTTAAAAGACCACCATATTAAGAAACACAACCCATGCAAAGAATGGGATGACTATGTAGACTCTTAAGACTATTCTGCACCTTTAATCATCAAAATCGGCAGCAGGCAAAACACTTACTTTACATTTTGTGGCACTTTTCAACCCAGACAGTAATCAACAATATTATTAATGCACCAATGCTTTGTTGCGTTTAAATGAAATCATTGACTCACAGTGCCGCAGTGTGGGCAAACCTCTTATGCAAATCCTGATTAGTCTGGATCTTGTTTATGGCATTTCTGCCTAATGAAAGTCTATTTCAATTGTGTAATCCGCATGGGACTCAGTAAACAATCGGGCAAGGAGTTGTTCAAACAAGTCTGACAAGCAGTGAATTCATTGGAGTCAGATGCCGCATATAAATAAGTGCAATCGAAAACGGAAAACAATCAGATCATCGGTCGGCAATTCAAATCACAAGAGGAGAAAATCTATGATACTGTATGAAACCACCTTTCAAGTCGAGAGCCAACTGATTGAGACATTATCGACCACCTGCTGACATGCAACTAGACAAATCAATGCAGAATATATCACAGATGCCCTAATTATTCATGTATGGTCACCTCTTTTGTTGCAGTACCATGAGCTGGGGCACAAGCTTATAAATGTGGCATACAGCCGGACACATTCACCACAATGCCTTGGGACTGTGCCACATGCAGTAATGTATACCTGGCACAATTCTTAATGTATACCTGGCACAATGCTTAATGCATGCATGATAGAATGTCATGTGCATGCATGGCACAATATCTAATGCATGTAATGCAAAATGTGCTACTAGACAAATCAATGTCTGATGCATATATGGCACAGTTATTATTGTTTTTAATTAGCAATGTCTGTGGTGCCAGTGTCTAACACACATAGCATCAGCTGATGGCACATCAAAACCATGCCATGATCAGGTCAATCTCCAGAAAGTCAGTCCTATAGTGGATAAGCCAACTGAAAAGGCAAGTCTTAAGCGGAGATAATCACACAAGAGATTGAGCAGAACAATCAGCTGCCGCACAACAGTTCCAAAATTTAAGTCCAGTAACCAGGAAAGCTCGTTCACCAAAAACAGTTCTAGTTTTTGACACAACCAGAGAAAGGCAATCAGACAACCTGGTCGAATAATGATAAGTCTGAGAAATGAGGATGTTAAATGCATGGATAGCACAATCCCTAATGGACACATAAATGCTTCTGGTTCATGCAGTGCATACTCAAAACCCAACAGTATTGTCTATTGTATTATGCTTACATACTTAGAGGACACATCCATCTTCGGCTGTGCTATGAAAGCATACACAATGCTTTGTGTCAATTCAATTAACTTTGAACAAAGAAGAAAAAGATGTGCAGTCCCTTAAGCTAACTCCCAGAGACAGAGCCATTGGTACGAAGTGCTAGCAACTTCATTTTTCTGAGCCTCGGCATACGAGGGCAGGTGGCTGCCTGATCTTCCACTGATAGTGTATGGTCAGTGTACTCATTATAGCTGAGTTGGTTAGGGGGCGCTAGTGAAGCCGAAATCTTACAACAAATTTCAGCCTTGGTGGAGACAAAACTTCACCACTATACACTGTTCACAAAAAAAATTAATGTTAAACTTTGACAGTATGGTGTTCAGGCATACAAAAAGCAAAAATTAAGACACTGTACTGGCACGTAGGAGTTGGCACTGGAAGAAACTCAAATGAACGTCTTGACTCTGTATGATGTAAAACTGTACAAATTAAATTCTGACATTCTCTTGCTTTAAAATTTTAGAGGTGGTCAACATTTTTTATAAGAGCTCAAATGTGTTTCAGTGTTGCCTTTTGCCTGACAGCTTCAGTTCTATTCATTTTCTTCCTCCTTCCTTCACTTCTGCAGGAAGACTTCTTGAAAGAACAATGATGCCAAATCTATGTGCATCTGACATGGGATTGATCTTCGTTAGCAGTAGCTAAGGTTTCTTCTAAATATTCTCTCTGAATTCTAAACACCCATGCAAAAAAACTATAATTATTAATATTATTTTTTACCCAATGTAGCAGTGGCCCCTTCATATTTAAAAAACACTGGTGATTAGTTGAACAAAATACTGGAATGACTAGAACTTGTCAAGATCACGGGATCAACAGTATTGCAGAAAGGAGTGGTGCAGAAGCTTTGAATTCTTATTATTCTTATTAAGTTTGAAGGTGGTCAACATTTTAAAGAGATTTGGATGATTACAATTTTTAATATACGTATTATTATTAAGCTGTTATTATTTTGTAAATGTTTCCTATATGCATCATGGCACATAGCAGTAGGAGGAATCAAAAGTGTATGTCAGTAAGCAGCCAGGTGGTAGTGCAGTTAAGTATTCGAAGTAGCGAGTTTGAATCAGATGTTGCCTGATTTATCCTTGGGGCAGCAGCAGAGAAGGCAAAGGAGCCCTTGACAATTCTACACCATGACTCAGTCTGAAGATCCATGCATAAAAGCACAGGACGCAGGAAGAAATGCATGAAGTATTAAACTATTGTTGGGCTAAGTTTTGTTTCCAATCAAAATTCAAACGTTAGGCAGCAGACAGGCAGATGGTTACAGTGGAATTGGAGTGATTAGCAAGTTAAGGCGAAGAGAAAGAGGTGACCTAGCAGATATGAACAGCACTGTTTTTAAATTCTTTACAGAAAGTCTAGAGAAGAAATATTTGAAGAGGAGCAGGACTGGTCAGCTGGTAGTATGGCCTCCATAATTGCTGCAGTAGTATGGAGTTTGTTCCAACGAAGTTGAGCGGTTTGAGCTATTGACTCATTAACAAGTTTTAAAAAATAGTAACAGGAATGTAAATTAGTGTGAGGGCCTACAAAGTGCAAGTTGCCAGAGGGGGTTGAACTGTAAATAAGTGGTGAAAATAGGATGCGAGTAACGCGACCTCGTATGGATCAAATAACTGTCGTAGGCCTAATTTTGACGAGGGTTTATTCTAGAGGAGTGGAGCAGCTATGGCTGTGAAGCGATTTCTAAATTTTAAAGACGAAGTGACGGCAGGACGAAGAAGTGTTATGGCAGAAGAAGAGTAGGTTGAACGAAAGTTCGATTGTAGTTGTAATCTGACATTTATAAAGCGCCACTTCAAGAATAGACTCATCAGAGGCGCTCCCGACCCGAACCAGTGAGACCACTGTCAAATAATACAGACTTCAGGCGCTTGCGAAACTGCGGGACAAACTGATGAATTCAAGTCGGAGCTCTCGGGAAAGGTGATTCCAGCTATTAGGTAAATAACTAATTGTAAATAACTAATGACGATAGGATGGATGGGAGGACTGATGTGTAGCCTAATTACAACCATAGAGAGTGGAGGAAGGCTCAGTGGGTAAATATGGTAACTAACAGTGCAAACCGTGTACATCAATGGTAGGGCCATAGTGATTAAATCTCATTTGATTTTGGTAACAAAAACTTACCTCTAGGCAAACAAAACTGAGAAATTAGCGGACGCAGGTGAGTAGCAATAGATTGTGCAGGTTGTGTAAAGCACAAGGGCCCAAGCGACCAGAGGTCGCCTGTGCCCCCCAAGGGGCCAAAGCCCGATTGCTCAATTACTTAAAGAAAAATAGCCAAAGTTCAGTTTGCACAAGGGCCCTCGGAAGGCTAGCTACTCCAGTGAGCGGACGTCAAAAATTACAGCGTAAATTCGATTATTTATTTATTAAAAACGACTAATTTGTTCAAAAGCACAGAAAGTTCAAAACTTCCTGTCGGCTGCTTCTGTGCTAAATGTGACTAAACGTTGAGAAATGACAATCTCTAAGAACGAGGAAATCTAAATGACTTGTCGAATACTGATGATAAAGTTAAAATGCTCTTAAATAAAAATTAAGTTTGTTATTTATTAAGTTTTTTATTTATTAATGTACTCTTCATGCAGATGTGAGTTCTATCTCTTTGAAACGTGCAAATGGAAACAGGCAGCGGTTGTCACAAAATAACTGTAAGCATTGTCAGTTTTTTTCGCCGAATTTCACACATGCCCCAAATTCGTCAAGCATGAATGATGCTTGATTGGCGCCAAAGTCTTTTCATTCGATAGAGGGCCAACAGTATTTAAAACGCTCAGGCAGACTTCGTATGCGTAAACTCGAGATTTCTACAGCATTGAACAAAAGCTAATTCACCGAAACCAGGTTATTCACAGACGCTCGGTCAAAACAAAATCGATAGGCAAGAAGGGTTCGAACGGCTCCAGGTCGAGATCCAAGAGTCAGGCAGACAGGCAGGCAAGCAGTCAGATGGCTATGGTGGGTGGTGTTTAGAATTGGATCTGCGAGATAAATGAAGGGAAGAAGAGCTGATATATTGACATCTTAGTCGTGGAAACGCAGATATTTATTTCGTGCCAGAGGCCAAAACAGCAACCATGCAGACTACAAACCATTGAGTAGGACTATTCATGATGTGTAGTGAAGTATTGGTTACCGTGCATGTCAACAGCTGTTAACTATTCACGCCTTGGGTGGATGAGACACAATCAGTGCCAGTTTGACAGAACAAAGGTAAAGTACGCAAAAAGCCACGTCCAGAAAATGGACACAAATTTACGCTGACATTATGCAGTCCAAATATGCAAGTTTCGTTGTGTGGTTTGAAATTGATGGTGCTGTTGTAAGATTGCAATGCGGAAAACAGTTTCAATGAAATTAGGTACACCACCTACCGTAAACTATCTTCCATTGCTTCAATCGGACCAGAGCCACAGAAACCTCCCCTCCCCCTACTTAACGAACTGCACTATTTCATGTTATTCGGGTCCATCACTAGATGGTTGTACTGAAGCATCTGTCCAGTGGTAGAAATGACCTACTGAAGTGGGGTTGGCAGCTGGAAACTCACAAGCTAGTACGCCTACATATTATGACAGCCGATATACTTTTGTTTGCATGACTTGAGTCCTGCGCAGGCGCTTCCTTGTTTCACCTTTGATTCCTCGAGGCTTAGCCCCTCCAAATAAAATTATGACACTGACGTTTCCAGTGACTGCTGGTCAAGAGCTCTGGTCTTGAGATTTCAATAGCGCCAACGAAAGCCACACCATGGGGACCAACTTATTCACAGGCGCTCAGTCAAAACAAAATCGATAGGCAAAAGTGTTCGGTTCCAGGTCAAGATCCAAGAATCAGGCAGAGAGATATTCTTCTCTTCCGATTACCTCTTTAATTCGATGGTGATGTTGTACAATATGTTGTCCTAGAGCGTATCCTGGACCAATGTGGCCATGGATCTTATTTGATTTGGAGGGACAATGCCAAAGACGTTATCCCCAAATGGATTAAGGCAAGGTTTGCTTACTAAACATGTAAAGGGAAGGTTATAATGGCACTGGGAAAATAAAACAGTGGGGAAAGACACCAAAAATCATCAAAGACGTTAAGATCATCCAGTATGTGGGAAATTCTGTCAAGGTCGTAAATGCCGGGAAACTGAAGAAGGTGGTTAAAAAAGATAATTTTTTATCTGCTTGTTAAATCCTAGCATAGTAAAATCGATGAAGCAAAGTCAGGCGTTGCTTACTTGCTGCCTTTGTGAACCATTAAATCAAGCAGGGATGTACAATATATCTTGCACAATACATCCACGAGCAGCCAACACAGGTAAGTAGGCAAGAACTTATGCAGTATTTGAAGTTAGAAGGCGAGGTAATAGTTTGCTTTTGATATAAATCAGAAAAAAACTAAGATACAAGTATTCCGCCAAGTTTAGGGGGCGTGCGTCCTATAAGCCCCCGGATTCCGCCGCTGGCACAGAGAAGTCACGGTTCGAACCTGAGTTCGTCTGCCGGACCTAACAGATTTGACATGGCTTGTTGACAGGGGTCGAGGAGCCATGTCGTCAAAGGCGCTGATGCTCACACAAGTTTTGGCTCTGTAACGCTCAGGCAGGATCAAGCTCACACAACGTTTTTGGCAACGGAGATATCTATATATGCCACTGAACAAACATTAATACTAGAAAAATACAATGATTTATACTCTGATATTACACCACAGAATAATTTTATCCACCTCTGGTGTGTATTTGGCTGAGGTTGGCTCACACAACTTTTAAACACTTCCCGGGCCAATGCTTGTTAAAGCAATTATTTACAAACGCACGATCAATGAACATTTTGTCAAACAGTAGTAAACAGAATGTGTGCAAAGTAATATGGCTACGATTCATATTCGCGTTTTCGCAGTCATGTGACGTGTGCGACTTTTAGCCTAATCTGAATGTAGGCCTTAGCATAGGAGGGCAGTACTGGTCTACTTAATTACATCCTACATCTTCCAATGGATATTTTGATCTTGTTGGTTCTAATCCCCGTCAGGACAGAAGTTTGGGTATTAGTTCAAATATCTAAATGTCCACCGCTTGCAATTTCTGCATTGGCCTTTCACTCAAAACTGAAAACATTCTTCTCTCACAGATCCTATCCTGAATCCCCTTCATCCTCTTACCCTTCTTTCCACTCCGATCCCAAACATCACACACCCTAGCTGCCACGCTACCTCTCTGCCTGACTCTTGGATCTTAACGTGGAACCGAACACTTTTGTCTATCGATTTTGTTTTGACTGAGCACCTGTGAATATGCTGGTCCCCGTGACGTGGTTTTCGTTGGGCGCTGTAGAAATCTCAGGATTACGATTAAATTTTATATTTAGTTCAAGTGCTCTGTTCCACTAGCGTCCTTAGCGAATTCATTGTGAGTCAATCATAAATATGCACTGTTCATGGCAAGGGAGAGGACTGGTCAACCACCTTAATATGCCCAAGCTATAAAATCAAGTGGCTGTCGATTGGCAAAATCCATTAACCTGGTCTGTAGTACTAGGTCTACTGTTCATATTGGGAAATTCCTGAATCGCGCCTTTTTATATCAGCACGCCACCTATGAGCTTCGCCTAAGGTTTACTCGTGAATTGAAGACAGTATACTCGCATGAGGCATGAGGCATGTGTGTTACAGGCTTATTTTCATCACTACTAAAAATTGATTCTCACACAATCCCCCACTTCCAAATTCTCTTCCGTCTTCTTCAAAAGCCGACTCGTTCTGTTCTTTCTTTTCGAACAAAATTAGTACCCTCCGTCTCTCTCTTCAATCTCTCCTCCCCAAAGCCACCAATAACCAACCTGATGATGCTCCCTCCCCCACTTATGACTCCCCACCTTCCCCACCTCGATTCTCATTATCTGTCTTTCAACCCACTTCAGAGTCTGAAATATTACACCTGTTAAAATCATTTCCAAACAAACAGTGCGAGCTTGACCCTATACCCACCTCCTTACTGAAAGGCTGTGCAGCTGTCCTTGTCCCAATCATTACCAAAATAGTTAATCTCTTCTTATCTACGGGTAATTTCCCCCTCCTATTCAAACACTCTCTTGTTACCCCTCTTCTCAAGAAATCATCTCTCGACAAGGAAATTCTTTCAAACTACCTGTTTCTAACCTGACTTTCATCTCCAAATTAAATGAACGGATTGTCCTCTCTCGAGTCAATGACTATTTAGCTTCTAACTCACTCATTAACCCACACCAGTCTGGTTTTACTAAACGCCACTCCACCGAAACTCTGCTGACATCTCTCTACAACAAGCTTGTTTCTGCCATTTCTCATCAACAGGTTTCTTGCCTCTGTCTCCTTGATATCTCTGCAGCCTTCGACACCATAGATCACAATATCTTACTCCACCAACTTTCAACCTGGTTTGGTTTTGCTGACACTGCTCTCCTATGGATACAGTCTTATCTCTCCTCCCGCTCTTTCTCTGTTAAAACTTCGGAAGCCTCTTCTAAGTCATGCCCTTTCACTTGCGGAGTTCCACAAGGCTCCGTTCTTGGACCTCTTCTGTTTATCCTCTACACTACCCCACTCAGTTCAATCACTAGAGCATCTTCCGTTGACCATCACCTCTATGCTGATGACACCCAACTATTCATCTCTTTCTCTCCAAATTGTTTCAATGAGTCTACAGATCATCTTCTTTGTGTGGTTAAACAAATCTCCTCTTGGATGACATCTAATCTCTTATGCCTGAACCCATCTAAAACTGAATTCATACTTATAGGCCTACGTGACCAGCTCAAGAAAATTCCTGACCCCTCTATCTCCCTCAGCCTGGACTCTGCCTCCACCCACACCTTTAATACTAACTCTTCTGTCCGTAATTTAGGTGTTATTTTCGACCAGAACCTTACTTTTTCTGATCATATCACCCATCTTTCCCGCTCTTGCTTTATGCATATCCGCGACCTTCGCAGAATCCGTCCTATGCTTGACTTCAAAACCGCATCTATCATTGCCACATCCATAGTCCATGCAAAACTTGACTACTGCAATTCACTTTTCCTCAATATTGACACAACCCAGATACATCGCCTACAAGCTATCCAGAATGCTCTGGCACGTGCTGTCACCAAAACCCCCAAACACCATCACATCACCCCTGTTCTCAAATCACTGCACTGGCTTAAAATACCAGAACGAATAGAGTACAAGGTCTTATCCCTCACCTACAACACACTTCAATCCTCCCAACCCTCCTATCTTCGTCAATTATTTACTATCCAACCACTCCGTTCAACCCGCTCCTCATCTGTCCTAACACTTCTTCGCCCTCCCGTCACCTCATCCTTAAAATTTGGAAATCGCTCGATAGCCATAGCTGCCCCACCCCTTTGGAATAAACTCCCGCCAGAATTGCGACAGTTGTCTGGTCAATCATACGAACTCACCAACACTTCACCTCTTTCAGTTTCTGCGCAGGTCTTTCACTCAAGACTGAAAACACTTCTTTTCCAGAAATCTTATCCTGATTCTTCCTCTTCCTCTTATCTCTCTTCTCGCTTCAATTTCAAACAGCATCCACCATAGCCGTCCGACTGTCTGAGTGCCTGACTCCTGGATCTTGACCCTTTTGCCTATCGATTTTGTTTTGACTGAGCGCCTGTGAATAAGCTGGTTCCCGCGACTTAGCTTTCGTTGGGCGCTGTAGAAATCTCGAGATTACGATTACGATTACGATAAGCCACTACAACAGAGTAAGAGAAACTGCGCAAGGAAGATCAGCGTATTCACCGGCGCATAGTCAAAGCAAATTCGCACGAGCCGTCAAGGCACCTCTGAACGTGAGGATGCCGGTTTGCATCCCGATCATGGTTTATTGCAGAGATTTGAATGGTGGGGCGCCCATTCAAACTGGGATCGGTGGCGAATGATCTCACCCAATTACTTCATTGAAAAATGAACAGGGTCGAGGCCATACGGTCGCTTTATAAAAACGTGTGCATTTATATTTACGCAAGTCCTTCCGTTCCTCCGTCTGTCTTTCTGTCTGTCTGTTGCTCCCATTCTCGTGTTCGCCTAACTGTAGCAATATAGCTGTATTAATGAGGAAGGAGGTCACTGAGTGTAACTGCGTGCGTGCGTACTTGCCTGTAGGGCCTATCAGTCGCTCATTCATCAGATGCACAGAATACGACTACTTAACTTTAAATATCGCACGAATAAATATCGGATTTCGTTTAGAATTTCAATGTATGAAGTGTCATGTCAAAACGCCATCGTCGATTCGCGACGGTTGACTGCATGAATGGACCAGTGCCGCCCAACTCCGTCTGTCTCGCGTGGTGACCAGCAAACTGACCTCTGGTAGGTTGGTCCACGTTATAACGTTGTCAATCCAGCATATATCCTTGGTCTTCCATGGCCTCGGTTCCCCTTAACAAGACCCGTCATCACACTGTGGCCCTCAATGGTATCATGTGGCTCTCTCATCACATGTCCGAAATAATGTAGCTTATGAGATTTAATGTGGCTCAGTAGTTCACTTTCTGTTCCTGCCAGTTTGCAGACTTGCTCTGTAGTCATCATTTTCGTCCATGAAATTTGTAGCAACTTTCTGATGCACTCGTTCTTGAAAGCCTGGATGCGTCTCTCTTTTCTTTATCGTCCAAGCCTGGCATTCATAAATTGCCACCGTCCATACCAAGACCTTCATCAATCGCAGCTTGGTTTTGATGCTGATTGACTTGTTTTTCCATATCTTTATCAGCTTGACCACGACTGTCATGCCCAGGGCCAGTCTTGACTTCATCTCCCCCGCACAGTCCGCATCCTTCATTATTCTACTCCTCACGTAGGCCTACATAAAAGAATCCACCTGCTCCATTTCTCCGCCATCCACTTTGATCTCCAGCATTTCATCAGTGTTCGTCATTACTTTCGTCTTTGTTGCATTAATCAGCATATTATACCTATCTGCGGTTTGTTCAACACGGCTCACCAGTTCCAGCATTCCTTTGGTGATGTAGTTAATAAAACGGTGTCATCGGATTATCTGAGACTGCTGATGGTCTTCCCACCGATCCTGAATCCTCATGTAAATCATGCAGTGCTTTCCTCATCACTTGCTCTGCTAAGCTTTTGTTTAAGCTTTTACGTGTGTATGAGGTGTTCTATATCTCATTTGATCAAGCATTTAATATGCAAATAAGTTGAAGCAATTCAACAATGAGCAGAAGCAATGCGTGCCGTCTGAGCTTATTTATTTTTCTTATCTTCGTTCATTTTTTTTCACAAAAACGTTTTCTCGTATTTTAACACTAACCTTCTCAGACAATGAAAATGGCGATTTTTAATGATCGATATGAGAAGAATTAATTCCCAAGAACGCCTGGATTATGTTCGGCAAAGTTCGGTATCAATCGGGCCGCGGTCGTTAATAAGATGGCAAAGAGACTCTCGCACTTGGTTGGGTCAGATGTAGGATTGTTAAACGTTATGCTGTGTTCTAAGTTTATTGTCATTATAACTAAAGCTTTGTCTTTTGATCATTATCGTACGGCAACAATTTTGGCTATGTTAGATTTTTTACCCCATCCTGTATGGTTTAGTGGCTCCCTTATTAAGGTAAAGATGGCGTCGGCTGCTGACTGTAGGAGGGATAACTGATGGATAACAGCGGAGGATTATAAATGCTTTCTCCGACAGTCTAGACAATGTCTGAACGGTAAGCGCATGATTTTTAATTTGTGTCGAAATTACAATAATCTGAAATGCTTTAGAACTGAGAACGATATTTTTGCCGCATGATCGCGGACGCCCACTTGAAGTGCTGGCCTTCCCGGTGGCTGCCGACGGAGGTCTGACGGTTGGGCCATAGGTTTCTAGGGTACTTGGTTTTTGTTTCTGCTTTTATGTGTGTAGCAATAAGCCCATTTTAGAGATCGTGTTGGCGACTTGATTTCTTGGCCTTCGTCATGAATCCTTGGTCACCGTCTTATCGTCTTTCAAGGGGTCAATTAAAATCGAACTAAGGAAACCCATCAGCCGAATATTCTGATCACGACAGCCAATTCGGTTTATTACCGACGTGGATGTTGTTGGCAAATTCAGCAGCTCTTCAAATCTCTGTATTTATTATAGCGAATGTTGGTTATCTGCTTTAGAAACGGTTCACAAAATAGAATAAGAAATCACAGTTGCCAGTTTCTCCAACTTTTTGCATTGCAAACATGGCTGCTTAACATATCTAAAAGGTGTATGGTAAGATTAGAGAGAAATGGTTTGTGACCTGCATTTAAGTGCAGAAGATTGTCCCGGAAGATAGAATGAGTGCATGAAAAATCATGATGTGATATTGAGGAACCCAAAGATTTCTGTGGGCCATATATTGTTTTTGTTTGATTCTTGACCTTTCTGGGGAGCATACATAGCTTCTCTTGTAGGCTGGTACTGGTCAGTGAAGCATGGCCAAGCTAGAGGATTTGTATATTTTATTATTCATCATTTAGAGCCAGTATAGTGTTTATCTGTTATGCACCACCAACTTGTTATAATGCAGAACTAGGGGTCTATATCGTGTTATATCAGATACTGTGTTATAAAAACTTCACATACTAATAAGTTACAGTTGTGTTTGAGTGTATACTTGCAGATTTTGGGGACATTAAATCGCTCATGGTCATCCTTCTGTGCAGTGAAAACATCGTACAATGGCTGAATTATTTGGGCAAATATTGTTTTCATTGGTTACAACGAATGCGTGACATCTTAGTTAATGTGTTCACTCGTGACCACCAATACGACTTACCCTGATGGCGTAAAATAGTATCCAATTTATTCGTAACGAAGTGAGCTTTACCTATAAGAGTACTACCAGAGATCCTATTATTGTGTTAGTGTCTGACATCTGTACGATATTGCCTGCAAGACACCATTGCATGATAGTTCCTGTTATCAGTCATGGAATATTATTAGCACATATAATATCATTTACAGAAGACAGGAAAATACTTGGTAACAGCATCTGAAAATGTCAACAGTCATTCTCCTCTAGTACAGTACATTACTGCGTGGAATAGCCTTCCCGACCACGTGAAGAATGCTCTCTCCTTGGATAACTTTAAGAAAGGGCTTAAAACGTTTCTATTTAAATTATCGTATGACTGTAGTTAATTTTCTATTGTTGCCTGAACTTATGTACAGCGCCCTTTTCTTCGGCCTCGGCCGTGTTACGGCGCTATATAAATTGTCTTATTATTATTATTATTATTATTACAGGGAGAAAAATTGAATGCCAGTGCATATAATAGTAGAAATTAATGTCTATCACAGAAAAGTGTGGAGCCATGTCCATTGCGGACATTGCTCCCTCATTTTTTCATGGTGTAGTTGGATATGGTCTGTGGTGTAGTGAGGTGTGAGAACTTTGGGTGGTAGGCCTTACTTGTGCTGTGCAGATGAAGGCAGACAGAACTGAGAATTAACTTGTGAAAGTATGATCCTGTAAAATGGAACTGAATATTTGGGAACTGAAGTGTTATGTCTGAACTGGAGTAACAGAGTGTGTCATATTCTGAGATGATTATATCCTAGAAGGTGGCACAAGTCCAAAGCCCATCATTTGGTATCAGGGTTTCAAAACAAAATATGCCTGTGCTAATAACCGAAGATTTTTGGTTCTTGCTGTTGCGCCAGCTTATTTCTGTGAAACTTTGACAGTATTAAAATTGTGGAGCATGGTAGTTGTCACCCGGCTCATAACGTGTAAAGACGGTTTCAAGTGTCTCCTGAGTCGTTTACTGCATAGGGATCTTGAGTAAATCCTTTACTCATGCTCAGCACCATCGATTGATGCTTAATCATTAGACAGTGGAGCTTAATAAATGCTGAAATAATAACAATAATATTAAGAAGGTTGGAACAAACACCCTGTAAGGAAACCTATAGAATATGTTCTGCCTTATGGAGGAAGTCTTGTTCCAGCTGTTTGTTTCATCTTCACAATTCATTCCCCAAGACACTACCTTGTGTGACCGTGCATGAGAAGGACCTCACAAAGTCCTTGGTACCCTAACTGGAAGTCGTGTACATCGATTATTATGCAAATGAACAAGTCATATACATATTTTTCTTAACTAGTTTTTTTATGGAGATTTCTTTTATACAACCTCAGAGGCATATGAATACATTCCAGTTTACTATTCTCATAAGCATTTATGACCCATAGGCACAGCAACTTAGGTTGAGTTGTACTTATGGTAAACTTTTACTCGCTGTTTCTCGAAGTGGCCCCAAAGACACCTGCATTTTTAAGATTGTAACTTTTTACTGTTTGTGATAGGAACTTGCAGTTTTCAACTAATTATTTATCAATTCACATTCAATCCAGTGCTGTGTCAAACTCACTTTAGATTTTTTTCTGACTTAGTGAGGATTTTCTCATGCACAGTGACACACGGTTAAAGTACTCTACCATACTGCTGTGAATCCCTCTTAGAAAAACCTTAGCTGGTCCTTGTAAGCACTAAGAAACTGTGTGGCTGTTGACTCGGATACATCCTCAATACTACCAAAAATAGACCCGAATAAACATTATTATCCAGTTATGATGTCTTTCCTCTCAGATGAACTGAATGCAGTGGGTGCATGGTTAAGCCAATCTCCACTTAAACCCTGAGTTTTTTTAGTAAAACAGCACAGATCACAGAACAAGTTTTTTGACAGAGATTTCATGACATTTTACTCACAGAGTTGAAGCATTTTAAAGCAATGACTCATTGGGCTTCAAACCGCAGACAGAAGCTATGTTTTTTTATCTCATCCAAAATCAGAAGGTATCTCTTATAAATTCAAAATTAGTATTTCCAGTGAAATGGTCTGAAGCGTAAAGACAAGTTCCAGTTAATATGAAATCTGGACTTTCAGATTATTGTGTTGTAGTGTATATGCTGCACCATTGTTCTTTCCTTGTCATATACCAGGTTTGGTAAACTATGGTACTTCTGGCTTGTAAAGATCTAGTATTGCGATTTTGTTGGTTTTTGGTAGTTTCTCAGATTAATTTCGCCTTTATCATGGTTAATGGTGAAATCAGTAAAGTTACGAATAAACTTTACTGATTTCCTGTGTATGCTAGTATTCAGTGCAGAATGGTATGTTTCATCCCTTGCTTCCTTGTATCAACTTGAGCTCATGGCACACACTAATGTTTTTGGTCCATTCTTCTGGAATTGTCTTCTTTCAACATATGTGCTGTTCCTGTGGCTTAGCACAAGTCTTTTCCTGTCTTATGGTGCACATATTTAGATCTCTTAGATAGCCATGCTGACATGCATGTATTATTTATGTATGTATGTATTTACATACTTGACATCTCCTGTGGTGAACTTCCTCATGCCTCCTGTATGTTTACATGCCTGTTTGAATGCAAGTACATATCAACATACAGACATGCATATCTGAGATGCTTACATGTTTTCAAAGCAGGTTTCACAGCAATTTGGTCAGTATGTATGTACATATGTACATATATACATACTACAGACAAGCATATGTGTTTGCATACATTTATACAGCATACATACATACAGACTTGCAACCATGTATACACACAAGTGGCATGAGGAAGTTGGCCGCAGTGGATGTTGGGTAATAAAACTGTTCCAAACCCATTGATGTTTTCTTTGTTAGCTGACTTTTGTGTAAGAAATGATAAAAGTCGTTAAACAATAGTTGCAGGGCATGGATACTGAATGATAAAAATGCTTTGTATACTTTCCATGTTTATGAGAAACTCGGCATTTCTTACAATTATGAAGACATGAAGCTGTACCGCAAGGGATCGGCAACAGACAGGTTGCAAAGCTTATCAGTATATCACTAGGAATGGCTGCATGTACGTCCAGAATAGTGCAGCTGATCACACCTGAAACCCATATGCATCTGATTATTTTATCCTCTTGTTATTGTTATATTGTGCAGCTGGGTCACTGTAAGTGTTTCAGAGTCATTGGGGGTGGGTGGGTATAGGATGAAAACTTAAATCTGGTGGTTGGATCCCTGTGTCATTGAGGGGGGCATGAAGATCTAAATTTCTGGTAATTGGATTTCCTTGTCTAAGCCCAGCAGTGGAGATTCAACAGAAGCTGCTGCAGACATTTGATACAGCTAAATGCAGTGAGGTGTATCTAACCTGTTTGTACCAAACCTGCAAATTGTAAACCTTCTGGTTACCTGGTGAGTGGCGAAGAGAGATACATGCCAGGAATATAACACTGTGGTGGCACAAGATCATTGCACAGTACAATGCAGTTTGTGTTTTGACGCTGATATTTGGAAAGTTTTGAGGCATCTTATGATTGAGTTTATTTGCCGTTACAGTCTGATAGGCTACGATAATATTTTGGCTTTATAACTGCACTGAAATCATTATGATCAGTCTCCTTCTGAGCTGCATGGCTGCACGTTAGTTTGGTGACTCTACGCACTACAAAAACGGTCAAACATTACAAATTCATCCAAGAAAATCTACCTGCACAGCAAGTTCGGAAACTCCTGCACTGAGTTTTTGGCTTAGAGGGCTCTGATTGTGCTACTGGGCCTTAACTGCCTATAACAATAGGCTGTGGTATTTGTGGTGCCTCAAGGAACCCCGTGATACCTGAATTAGTCAATTAATTAAAATTAAAGGTAATTGAATGTGAAACTGTGTTTACAGGTATGATGGTTTCAAGTTGGCTGCTTGGTGTTATATGTGCTCATGAATATCGTGTTTTTCTGCGTGTGGCAGTTTGTATAATGTGTCTTATATTGCTTGATTGCACACTTGCAGTGTTATGTCTGTTTTAAAATTCAGTGACCTCTGGGCATGTGCATCTGGTCTGTGGTGGACTTTCTGCCTTATTAAAACTTTATAAAGTGTCTTTTACTGCTTGTCATGCAGGAGCTGAATGCTGGAATTTGTACCTGTTCCGAGCAGCTCCACCGGACTGCCTCAGCTCATGACTTGTTTTTTTTGTGTTTTCCAGGTACGAATGGGTAGAGATCGTGGAGCCGCGGACGCAGGATCACATGTATGCCAATCTGACGACTGGAGAGTGCTCATGGCATCCACCACCAGGAGTTAAGATGTGTGTATACCTGGTGTATCCCAGAGGGGTGGGGTTAGTTGTGGTCTAATTAGGGCTTGAGGAGGTGTAGGAGGAGGCAGAGAAGGAAGCCTGTGGGTGGTACAACACTTGTTGCCTATGAGGCCTTTGATGACTCATTTTGGAATTGTTCTGCTGTTGTTGTGTTTGTGTTTTCATCAGAAAGGTCCTTCAACCTGAGGCCAGTGTCTCTGAGGGCTAGGGTTGATGGTGGTATGCAGTATTAATCAGATTCTGCTTCATTTTTTCCTTTGTTTGAAATAAGTGAGTACCATTCCAACATCATAAATGTTAATGTAGATGTACATAATTTTCTATAACGACCATATGGCCTTGACCCTTCTCATTTTTCAATGAATTTATCTGGTGAGATCCTTGACCACCGCTGCCCATTTGAATAGGTGTCATGCATTTACCGTCCCCATGTATGGACTCTGCTGGCTCACCATGAATCTTGTGCCTAATGCATCATCCAGTTAATATAGTGGTAACTTAATTTCTCAATTGGATTTGGTGTGAATGCTTTATTTCTTGACTCCTACAGGCCTTGCTTTTATTAACTGTGTCAGTTCAGGGTTATAAGGGGAAACTTAACCATTAGTCGCTGACGAACCCTCATCCACGTTTTCATTCTGATGTCCTTAGACTTCTGCAATGCAGTACTTGCATTCTGAAATCACTATTGCATCAGCTTTAGTCCATATTGCAAGATTGTTACACTGGTATCTCATCAAGCAAAGTATCCAGCTTAATTGCACCTTACAGTTTCCAAGATACTGCATATAAATCAGCCAACTAGTCTTTCCTCATTGCTCAAACATCAAACTAACGAATATTGTACTCAGTCATCCAACACTTCGACTTTTGATGTACCTCACATTAAGACAGGGCTGGCTCTCTTGGATCTCAGCTGGCCAGGAATTAAGATTACAGAATGTGGTTTTACTTTGAAGCAACCGTCAGTTAATGTCTTGCATGTTATGGTAGATGTGCAACAGAAGTTCACATATTAGATTGGATTGTTTATATGAAATGGAACACTTCTGGGAGTTTTTCCAGTAATTTTTTGCAGCTTAGACTAGCAGTTATTTATAGAATATGACAGGGAACGGTTGAAGGAAAAACATTGGGCTGTTGAATGGCCAACTGAGTTGCTGGATGGTGAATGTGAAAAGGCCAAGAAATATGAAGAGCAATATTTTATAACGAATATGTTGAGCCACTCTCCAAAGCCGAAGGGATTTAAGAACTGAGGTAATGTAGAGCTGTGTGGGGGTTTGAGCGACGGCAGGAGCAAGAGCATAGTCAGCGGATGTTTCTTTGGAAAGATTTGTGTTATTATTACCATGCAGATTCGCAGTAACCAGCTTGGAATGGACAGTTGATGTAGCTTTTGTGCATGCAGTCTTTTGCTTATTAAAATTGTCGTGGATGAAGTTGTTGCAAGTCATGAATGCACATTAACTTAGGGATGTTGCAAGGATTTTTAGATCAAAGATAATGCATGTGGTGAGCCCGTCTGCAGAGAGGCCAGAAGTGTGTTGTTTTGTGGCCTACATTTACATTTCATTTACATTTCGTTAGACAATTCGTCTTGTGACTCGTCTGCACAGCTATTATCCACTGCCTTTGAGGATGTGCAGTATTGTATGGTGGCCAATAAGCGTCTTAACCTGCAAAAACTGAATTTCTACTACTGGGAACTCCACAGCAGCTTAACTTTGAATGGCTTTAACTTTTAAAACTGGGAGAAGCACTTGTTGAGTTGGCTGATTCTGTTCGTAACTTTGGCATTGTTTTCGATTCTACTGTGGCTCTCACCAGCTATTTAAATGGCATTATATGTATTTTTATGATATATGCAGAATTAAGCATTATGTTCTCATGTCTTCAGGGATATCTCTGGCTAGCACATACCTAAGACTAGAACTGTTCTTGATGAATGGGCTATTTTGGTCACTAGACCTAAACTTTGGAACTCCTTTTTTGTATCTGTCTTTCTACTCAGTTGCTTGTGTCATTTTGTTTTCTGCCTTAGACGTACTTTTTCAGTTGGCTTGTCCCCATAAGCTGCCTCTCTTAGTGGACTGATCTTGTGGATATTGACCTGATTGTAGCTTGGTTGTGGTGTGCCATCAGCTGACACCTTGTGCAATAGACACCAGTGCGATAGAAGTTAGTAAGTAACTCACTAACTAATCTGCAGAGCATGGTGTGGAATGCTGTTGCTGCTGTAGTGCCTTAGTGGTGCTTTGTTTGATACTCAACATTGCCAGTTGCCATCATTTGTTAGCTTTTTTATTTTCAGAAAGAAGACATGTGAAAATGACAACCAGTGGTGGGAGCTTTATGATGCAAACACATTGCGGTTCTACTATTACAATGCAGCGAGTCAGAAGACAGTTTGGCAGAGACCACAGCACTGTGACATTATTCCTCTGGCTAAATTGCAGGTTAGAAGAAATACTTCCAATTACGAGATTTTTAGGTGGATTTGTGGGTAAATGTTTTGGTAGATAAGTTTACAAGAATCATTCAGTTTGAAATCTTTCTCCACTGTTAGAGTCTTGGGTCATGCTGCTGCTGCAAGACTGTGGGTCAAACTGTTATCCTTTGCATGGCACTCAATTCATGATTTTATCAGCCTTCTTTGGGGCATACTTCCCTGTACACCTTAATTGGTTGTTGTTGTCCTCTCTGGACAGCTGTCTCACTGATTCTTCCTACAACATCCCTTAGTTGCTTCTACTCCAGTTGCTTCTGCATTCATAAATGCTTCTACTTCTGTTAACTCTGCACTTTTCTTTGTCAGCTTGACAGACTGTCAGTGAAAACTGCTTGGAAACCGATAAATAGCAGAAGAAATTTGGGCTGTAAATTCATAATAGTCCTTGTTGCAGTATACCCTAAGTAAATGAGTGGCTGCATGCCCTGTGTGGGATGTGGTGAGTTCAAAAAATGTATGTATTCTCGTTATGTAATTGTAATGTAACATGCATATGGTGCCCCTTTAGAGACAGTAACATTACTTTGTTCAATATGATCAATTTAGCCACAAAATCCTAAATCACAGTTCCTTGTTAGTGAACTGCTGAAACTGAAATATTTGTGATGATAAAAGTTATAAATATCTATGTGTGATTGAAGCTGTGGGAATAATTATAGAGCATGACCTTTGACCCATGTTTTTAGAAAATTGGAGATAAACGTCATTGCTTCTTCATATATGAGTTCCTCATGTTACTTTGCAGTAAAACTAATGAAAAGCAATGGCACTAGTAATTTTTAATTCAGTCTGAGTTGGGTTGGCCCGTAATGAGTCACAGTGATTGTATGTATTCTTATTATAATCTTAGATTCCCTCTATTCAGGTTTCAAAAGGTGGCTGATGTTGCAGTGATTGTGGGTGCTTTTTGAAGGATATTTATAGCCCCAGTAATTGTTTTAGTTTTCATAAGGTGGCTAATATGTTTTCCAATGGTTGTTTGTAAAGAGTGCCGATTGTCTCAATATTTGTGTTTTTAAAAGGTGTCTAATAACCCAGTGATTGTTTTTTAGTGCCCACTGTCTAATTACTTGTGTCATTGATTCTGTTGTTCAAAGGTGGCTGATGCCTCAGTGATTGTATTTTGCAGTTGATTTACATTCCTGTGGTTATGCTTTTCGAAAGGTGACTGATGTCCTAATGCTTATACTTTTCCTAGAGTGGCTAATGTTCCAGTGGTTGCCTTGGAATTTTTGAACAGGGCTTCTGGGTAGGTGGCGTTTTGCAGTTTGAAAAG
Source organism: Norana najaformis (assembly GCA_964023275.1). Lineage (NCBI taxonomy): Eukaryota > Metazoa > Annelida > Clitellata > Crassiclitellata > Hormogastridae > Norana > Norana najaformis. The sequence continues at coordinate 30,351,783 of OZ029916.1, read as the reverse complement.
ATTGTTGAACATTTTGAAATGCCAGCTGCCTGTGAAGTGGACTCTGAAGGCAAGATGTGAGGAATTGCTTTGGGAATGCTGGTTTTGATAATAATTGAAGTGATTCTGGACATTATGTGGCAAATGTATCTGTTGTTTTGCAGAACCTGAAGCCTCTTTCAGAAGAAGCCAAAGAAGATGAGGCTGAGAAACGACCAGTGGCTCAGAAGGAAATGTCTACTCAGACACCTGTGGTATGTGCCAGTTTTATGGCTGCTTAATAGCACTTGTGTATAATATTTGTTCAGATAATGGCTGATTGTCATTATGTTAGAAGCACTGTTATTCAGAATCATAACCGATCATTTACAAGTGGTTCTGCCTTTGCACATAATGCAACAGTGTAGAGGTTGATTGTTTACAGTTTAGCTGATGCTTATAAATTTATAAAATTGGTTTTTTAGCCTGATGTGAGCAATATTTGGCAAACAGTTGACAGTTTGGGCAATTACCATCTATGGATGACTGTGAGAACTAACATTAACCTGTTCTGCAAAAAATAATGTAGAGAATTGATGTACAAGTGTGGACTTACAGCTCAGCTCCTAATTCTTAGGTCTGACTCATTGACAGTCTGGACTTCTCTACAACAGTTTTATAAATGACTTGGCCGTCTATACCAGGGTATTGAAAGTTGTAACAAATTTGTATAGGAAGAGATCAGTGTAGTGTTTTGGGTGCATTTTATGTAGCAATGATGTCTAATTAAATGTTTTATGTCTGTTTTACATGTGCTGCATCTACATGTGTATACTATTAATTTATACATTTATGAGGGGTTCCATCTACGTCTGTGTTGTGATAATGTTTACATTTATATGATATGACTTCTACATTTATGTACAATTAATTCTACCTATTTGTAGTAATAATGTTTACACCTCAGGTGTAGTCATTACTGTTATATACATAGTAAAACGTAATGACTGATTAGGTATAACTACATACATGTAGCAATATTATTTCTCTTTCAAGCAAATCACTCATTGTAGTTTTATCAACGATGCACTTTTAGTCACAACTGCAGTGTTATCAAGCTTCACATAAGAAACAGTTTGACCAAACAAACTATAGTGACAAAAATTTTGAACCAGGTAAATAGGCAAAATAAGAAATGCAGAGACCTTACAAGTTAACCTAAACCAGTTTAAAGAAATGAAATATTGCCAAACAATTTCAACCAGGTAAACAGTAAATCAAAACTGATAAATGCAGATACCTTAAAACTGTATGTAATAAATTTCCAAAAGTCCTATGTAAGGGCAAACAACATAAGAACAAACTATGATTTGACTAGTGGCACACCACAACATTGGCCAGTAACTTCAAAACTGCAAGCTAATCCATTCCTAGTACCAAAATATCCAACATTAGTTACTGTCACCAGGAGATGATGTCTGGTGCTCACTGCAAACCATTGCAGTTTGAAAAGATGGCTAAACATTGACTTTTGCTCTAGCTTGAGAAATATCTAGCAGCTTCTGTATGAATGCATAAAATAGTAACAATTATTTGGGGAAATCAGTGCCGAAAATTTAAAACCACAAGACAAATTTGCGGGCTTCTGCAAAAATGTGATGCATTTTCATTGACAACTGCAGTGTTATCCAGCTTCATATAAAAAAGAACGATTGATTTGAAAGGAAGTTTGATGAAGGATTCATTCATCACATATAATTGCAGTCACAATATATGCAGTGTATGTTACCGTTAACTTTGCACATACAACAACAAACCATTGTTTAACGAATACACAAGACAGCAATGAACGCAATCAATGCCACTGAACTTGACTTCACAAGACACTTTTAATGCATCATCCATATCTTGCAATCTTGGATATTGTCAGAAGATTATCTGTGATTGTGGAATGTTCATACATTACACTGGCCAACAGAAAAATTTTTTTTTCTTGTTGCCTTCGGTTTTAGACCTGTTCTTGGGGTAATTTTGGGCGCTGATTCAGAAAATGTCATTGGATTGAGTGCATCAGGTCTAGTTTCTGAGATATCGTCGATTTTGTAAAGAAAACCCAGTCCACTCTTTAAACGATGTCTTTGGCAAAACTAAAATGTCATAATAAGCTTTATTTATGGCTAATTATAATTCTTGCTGATTCATATAATGCCTACATCCTTATAATGTAAAATCAGCATATCTTGCCGCGTGCTGAGATATTGCTGATTCAACGAAATAACTATTCCGTAGCCTACAGCTTACTCAGCACTAAATTCATGGCCTCATTTAGAATTTATTTGTGCTTATACAGCGTTTCATGGTTTCGAACTATGTAAATAGATTATGCTGAAGTCAGCATTTATAGCCTATATAAACCGCCTCCTGAAAGCTAGAGCAGCCGCAGTCGTCTTAGGGCATGTTAAGAGTTGGTCGCAAGAACAATCTGTGAATGTGAGCATTAAATAACTACATGTTCTTACTATTTTTTAGGTTAGTCATTTAATTCCTCAGATGCAAACATACTTAAGGTTATGGCTACTTCCAGACGGAGCTGCATTAACCATCCAGACATATTCTGCTACATTTGTGGGGAATACACACTAAAAGCAAACAGGAAACCGATTTCTGAGTTTGTAAAAAGAGCATATGTAGGTTATTTTGGTGTCAAACTTGGAGATCAAGATAAGCAATGGGCTCCTCATACAGTATGCAAAACTTGTATTGAACAATTGCGTCACTGGACAATTGGAAAGAGAAGCTGCCTGAAATTTGGTGTACCGATGGTTTGGAGGGAACAGATAAACCACTTGGACGACTGTTACTTTTGTATGGTTAATATCATAGGCATCAATCGAAATAATCGTCACAAGTTGTCTTACCCTGATATACCTTCAGCCAGGAGACCTGTTCCGCATTCGGATATTGTACCAGTTCCACCTTTTCGCGAACTACCTCAGCTCTCAGACGATGAGACTTGCATGTCCAATATCGGACAAGATGACGAAAGTGAAGAAAGTGGGGGCAGTGACAGTGATTTCCAATCAACTTCACACAGTGAACGTTTTGACCAAAAAGAGTTGAGTGATCTGATCAGGGACTTAAATCTTTCCAAAGAGTCCTCTGAATTGCTTGCGTCAGACTAAAGGAAAAGAATGCACTTCAGCCTGGAACGAAAATTACAATTTATAGAAACAGAGAAAAGGATTTGCTGCCATTCTTTACCGAAGACAACAACCTAGTATTCTGTAATGACATCAGCAACTTATTGAAGAAAATTGGTCTGTCGGATTACAGCCCAGATGAGTGGCGTCTTTTTATCGACAGTTCAAAACGTAGTCTGAAATGTGTGCTTTTAAATAACGGCAACAAATTTGGTTCTAATCCAATCGGTCACTCCACCAGGATGAAAGAAGAGTACAATGCCATCTCTTTAGTACTGGAAAAGATAAAATACAAAGAACATCAATGGGTAATTTGTGTAGACTTGAAGATGGTAAATTTCCTCCTTGGTCAACAAAGTGGCTACACAAAGTATCCCTGCTTTTTGTGTCTTTGGGACAGTAGAGCCAAGCATGAACATTGGACAAGAAAAGATTGGCCTTCGAGGAAAGACATGGTGGTTGGAGCTCAAAATGTAATCAAGGAATCTTTGGTGGCACGAGATAGGATCATACTGCCACCACTACATATAAAGCTAGGCCTGATGAAACAATTTGTCAGGGCTTTGAATAAAGAAGGTTCATGCTTCGAATACATAGTACACAAGTTACCAGGAATTACAATGGAAAAATTGAAGGCTGGAATCTTCGATGGTCCACAGATCAGGCAACTTATGAATGACCCACTTTTCATACCATCAATGAATGAAATCGAATCTTGTGCCTGGTCTTCCTTTGTTCTTGTAACTAAAAATTTTCTTGGCAACAAGAAGGCAGACAATTATGCACAACTAGTAGAGGATATGCTTCTTCATTTCAACAAGCTTGGCTGCAACATGAGCATTAAAGTCCATTATCTCCACAGTCACTTAGATCGCTTTCCAGAGAATCTTGGTGACTTCAGCGAAGAGCAAGGTGAAAGATTTCACCAAGACATCAAAACAATGGAAAATCGATATCAAGGAAGATGGGATGCACACATGATGGCAGACTATTGCTGGAATATTGTGCGCGATTGTTCCGGCAGATGCCACACTCGGAAATCGTACAAAAGGAGCTTCTTCGGTGTCGAATGACTTGAAATTTTTATAACAAACTTGTTCTGTTTGGTATCATATAAGTACAGTTTCAGGTACTACCATTTTCTTTTAAGTATTTGTATTATTATGTTTATTTAGTATATCACATAATAAATTGAGCACTACATAATTATAGCTATAGCCTTATGTTTTATGGGCGAGCAGAGGCAAGGACTGGTATATGGCATAATGTTCTATATCTCGAAAACTAGACCTGCTGGGAGAAAACTGGTGCCTTTTCTGGAATCAGCAGGTCAAATATACCCAGAAACAGTTCTAACATTTGAGGCAACAAATTATGTGTTGGCCAGTGTTATCAAAGAGCGCGTGGTTGCTCTAATATTCCCCATTCCTCATAGCAAATGATTTTTGTTGCTTGGATTGGGTCAAAATTCTTGGCTAATCCTTTCATCATCATCATCTTCACGGTTGTTGGAACTTCATGCAAACATCTGAAAAGTTCACAATAATAATTATTGTAATTGTAATCAGTAATAATAAGTGCACCTTATGAAGTGAAAACTTCTCAGAGGTTCAGAGATATGTCCAACCTGCCAACTCAAGACCACAATCAAACAGAATGGACTTCAACTGCTGAAAGGATAAGAAGCTTATGTGATAGACTGGGGCATGCACATGTGTGGCTGTACCAAGGTTTTTTTAACATGTTTACCGAATTTCCTCATGTTATACCTGTGTGTGGGTTATATATGTGGAAATATGGTTATTTTAACAACAAGAGAGTCCAAGGACAACTTGGAATTGAGGGTCACTTAAGACTAAGATGAAGCTGATCATATTATCTAGTTCTAAGGTGACTGGGACTCTTAAAAGTGAAGTGTTGTACACGTGTTGAATCGGCTGATGCAGTCCAGCCTTGTCTAACGTTGCCTAGAACTGGTGATGTTCTGAATTTTACTTTACTCTGGTCTGTCTATGGAAAGAGATATCCTGCCACCTTTATGTTTTAGTGATCTGACTTTTGGGGTTCAACAAGATCTGCAGCCAGGTTTTGGTGCACAGTGAATTGATAAGTTATGCATTAGATGCTGGTGCTATATAAGTCATCAGAAGATTAGGTTATGCATTAGCTAAAGAAGCTTCTAGGAGAGTGTGTCATCTTGGTCTATTTATGTTTTTGTCTCTTTATTGCAAAGTCTGTTCTCTTTTTGATCTGATTTATGACTTAACCTGTTTAAACATGCTTATCCTACTTATGCTGTATCTCTGTCTGGATGGACTGACCTTGAATTGACCAGATGGGTTTAGTTATGTTATTGATTAATGCCCTTTGCATTGTTATAATGACACTATAGAAGCTCTGAGATTAGATTAAGACTGGATTGGATAATGTAGTGAGATAGAAGGATCAGTTGTCTGCACTGAGTAAAATTGCCCAATAGATTTTGGCAGGCGTCATTGATTGTGTGACTTATTTAAGGTTTCTTTCTCTATTGAAGTTATAAATCTTTGTATCATCCTTGTCTAATCTGGACCATCTCTCAGCCTGGAGTCTTGGTGCCAAAATTGTTTTTCTCTGAATGCTCTAGTAGCATGTCTGCCTGTTTAGCTAAGGTTTGGCTGTGCTGAAACAAGCTGATAAAGATTTGTTATCAGTGGGTGTTTTCATTAGACCCCATCGACCTCTGAACCTTTGCCCTCTGCATAGTGGCAACGTTTTGTAGTGATTTACGCTTGGCTAAATATCCACACCAGTTGAGTCTGTGTCTTCCAATTCTGTCATTTGTTAGCTGGGAGTTTCCTCTATTTGGGTGAACTTGTTATCTTTGGAGTTATTCTGGTATCTGTCTGCCACCCTCGCCATTCCATTCCACCCAATAATGTTGCTTTGGAACTGTAATGTGGTCTCTTAATTATGCTTGGGTTTTGCTTTTCACGGTGTGAATCAGAGTGGTGTCAGTGTTATATGGGCTTTGATTTCATCAGATATGCTGTCATGAATAGGCTCAGCTGTTCAATAGGGGAAATGGGTGAGGTTATCAGAAACCTGCTCTTAACTGATCTGATTTTGAGAACTACCCAAAACCCTTACCAACCCCTGTGGGAGGATGCTCATCTATTCCTACGAATTTTGTCAGATGTGCATCCAGTTTAAAGAAGTGAAGGAACGAGTTTTGCCGACTTTTATGGCTTTGATGATTTCTGTGTTCCTCACTTTGATTGTCTTTTGCTCTTATTGCACTGCCTTAGCAGATATGTTCATCTCTGACAGATGGTACCTAAAATTTAAGGTAAGGCTAAAGCACATTTTATGTACCTTTTTCAACAATACAGTAGTCCTCAGTTGTGTCTTTCAGCACAATGCAACAGCAGCAGCTGAACAATAGCTGCACAATTGTTTCTTCTTGTTGTTTCATAGCATGAAACACTATGTGCCACAAATTGAACACCAGTAGACATATTTCCTTGATATACACATCTCTTTCTAAAGTAAGGCATGTTTTTATTCCCTGACTTGAAATAAGTCTTTGACAAAGCAAGGTTGGGGTCAGCTGGGGGCTGGTGACGCCAGAAATTCTTACTGTTGAAGAAATCTTATGATTTTATAAACTATCACAGTTTAACGTGTCTGATGTTTTAGGATTAAGGCAGTCATGGTAGAAATTGGCCAAAATGTCGCTTACAAAGCACTTTGTCTTCTTTGTCAACATTGTATTGTAGGCTAAGTAGCTAGTGACTTAATCATCAGCAGCTGAATAAGAATTGCTATCAACAGATGTCTGAGCTTAATCCAGTTTAGCTGAATTTTTTCTGCAAAGCGACTCATTTATCTCAGATGCTGAATGACGTGTCCCTAGTCTTGATGACTAAATTTCAGTAGGTTGGACAGATGCACTTATTAGTCAGAGGTTGAAGAGATATTTTTCTTACGTCAGTATTAATGTCAACCTGATTGTTTTGATTGCTGTCGTCATCACCATCATCGGCATCATTGACTTTCCTTGCTTTATCCACATGGTTGGATAAATCCCAGTTGCTGTAGGATTGATAACCTGACTGTGTTGATCTGAAGTTTTCAATCACTATTCTTTGTAATACTGAGCTAAGCCGACTGAGAAGTCAGCTCCTTCCCCTCGCCTGTCCACACTCACATATCACTTAGTATTTAGCTGGAAGTTGTATAATGTTTGAAAATTAGGCTCTGTAGTTCTAACAGAGCAACGGCCAAGTAGGTATATAGGGATAATAATGCATGGAGCTTTAGGGAATTATGTACTCTACTGATGCAGAAGAATTAGAGAGAAGGAAGAAGGGGAGAGCGCAGGAAGAGGAAGAGAAAGGAGGGGGAATATAAGATTAGAAAAGGAGGAAGAGGAAAAGAGAGGAGTAGAAAGGGAATAGCACATGAGGAGTGGCAGAGGAAGAGCACAGGAGTGGAAGAAGAGAGAGAGAAAGAGGAAGAGAAGAAGAGTGGAAGAGGAAGAGAGAAAGAGGAGCAGGTAGGGAAGAGCAGAGGGGGAGCAAAAGAGAGCTGGAGAGGCATCTGGTTTCAGCACTTAACTGTGCCATCTGATTTGATTTATGGAGTTCCAGCCTGTATTGCTCAAGGACTGCCAGATTTTCTGGAGTAGTGCTGGTGCTGGTGCTGCTGCTGTGCCTGCCTTTGTTGGCATATCTGAGATGGAGGAGGGTGGAGGATTTTAACAGGCCATGATGAGCAATGGAAGTGTTGTACTTTGCTTGTCTTGGAACAACTGGCAAAGAAGCCTTTCTAGGTTGCATGTCTGTTGGTCTGGCTGGCTGGCTGGCTGGTTGGCTGGAGATGGAACCCAGTGAATCCAATCAAACATTAGACAGGCTTTCTTTGGACTGACTTGATCTGACCTTGCCACAGGACCTCCTCCAATGTCTGAGATTCTGGGTGGCAGAGGTGATGCATGTCCTATTTACAAATTCGCGTGTACATCCGGGAACTAGGTCATCGCATGGGTGAAGGATAGATGTACCAGCTGGATTCAGGCAACAGCTGAAATGTTTGTAACTGATTCACTGCTCCTCCAGTCATCTTCTGCCAAGAAACTCTGTTCTCATTCATTCACTCAAAGCATTTATGTAAATCCCCTTCAAGGTATATCCTCAGAGTTGCTCATGTTCAACTCTGGCTACAATATTCTCATGGGACTGGTACGTTATCATCATCATCATCATCATTGTCACTATCATCATCAACATTTATGGAGCTCTAGTTAGACAACAATTCTTTCCAAGATCTTATCTAACTGTTGAATACTAGTGTGTTTTCAACACCCTATTATTGGCCTTAGGCCATACTATGTTTGCTATGTAAAATTATGAAGTCGTACATGTACCGTCATCATCATCATTATGGTTACAGTTAAGTTTGTTCTTTTAAACAGAGTGCATGTAGACAAACAAACTTTTTTGTTATTCGTTTATTGTGATTATGATAAGAAGCAGGCTTGCAAACAGTATCTTGCTTATATATAATATATATTTTGCATTCGAGAAATTTAAGGCAGGAGTGATGAAGACATTTTATGATGTAGCATCCTGTACATCCTGGAGAATAAAGAACTGAGTGAGTTCACACAGCTTGTAGGTGTGCATACCACCTTGCAGGCATCAAATCTGGAGTATTAGCACGGCATCAGCCTAATGAATGTGATGAAGGCAAAATGTGTGATCAACTTCAGGTTGACCACCTGGACTGTCTGATAAATTCCAGTCAAATAATCAACATAGATCATATGTATGCTCATTGGCAATAGCACAAAGACAAACGAGAGACAATCTAATATAAATTTAAAATTATCCTTAGTCTTTTCTTTTGTGCAAAGAATTTAGTCTTCTAGTTTAGGCCTAGTAGGTGTGCAGTCTTACACAGGCCAGAGTGCTGGTCCCAAATGCCCTTGCCTATGCGGTAGGCCAGTGCGCGCAAAGCAAAAAAATTAGAGGGAACATTGGCGCCAGGGTGAGCTTCTTCTTCTTCTTTTTCTCTCGTCCGTCAGGCTATAGCCAACGATGAGGTCTGAACGAAATGCCTCCATGCTGTTCTGTCCTTCGTTAGCCCCACGGCTGCTGTGATGTCCTTTGCCAGGGTGAGCAATCCATGGCAGATGCTGCTGGCTTCTAGCGAGAGTGTGGGTTATGAATGACAATGGTCAGCAGTCCTTTATGAATTCTTCTCAATTGTGTGCCATTGATAAATTTTCTAATGGATATTTGACTATACTAGAAAACTGGACTTAAGTGAAAATAAGTTATTTGTCATACCTATGGAGAATAATATATCATACTGTAGTTTTTCTTAAATGGTCACAGTTGAAATACGAATATTGCAATCCCAGGTAGAGGTCAAGTAAACTGTCAACAAGGATTGTTGTCAATATGTGATATGATATAATAACACACTTTACAAATTCCATTTCTAATACCACAATGCATAAAATGCATTGGGATATTGAAAATTGGTGGAAGAGCATGGCAAGTTTAACCATCCAGTAACTTCAGTGCAGCAGTAGCATAGGTAACGAGATAAAAGCATCAGAAATTTTTTTGGAAACATTCAGATAACCTTTGGCAAATATGTTTCCTGTAATATCTGTTTGACAAACAATTGTCCCATGATATTTGTTTTTTGGCAAAAGTGTATTCCTTTTTTATCTGCAATGCCTGTATGGTAAAAACGGCAAATAGTATGTCCCATATGTGTCCTGTAATATCCACCTGACATAAATGTTTTCTGTGATATTTATAGTATTTTTCTGTAAATGTGCCCTTTAATTTATATATGTATTTACTAACAATGTGTATCATGATCTCTGTTTGGTAGAAATGACTCTGGAGATATGTAAAAATTTTGGCAAAAAAGTGTTCTGCAATACCTATTGAGCAAATGTGTATCTCATGACATCTGTTTGGCTGGCAGCAGTGCACATCTTACATCTGTTTTGTATAAATGTATTGCTTTGTATCTGTTGAACAGGAATGTCTCCTTTGATACGTGTTTAGTAAATATGTGCCCAATGATATCTTTTTGGGAAAAAATATCTCCTTTGGTGTCTAGCTGTCAAAACTACTGATTGGGTCAATGAAATCCTTATGGATGGAATACCTCTGATTTCATTATGTAGGTATATTTTATTAGTAAAAGAAGCTTTTAATTTTGGATAATTTTTTTTAGAAGAAAGAAAACCACAGCACCACTACATCATCGCTAAACAGGACACACACAAGTCCACAACAGTCTCACCGAAATGTAAGGCTCTTTCAACTCAACTCAGGACTGGTATCATGTGCTCCCAATACTTATCTGTACATGATATTTACAATCAAGATTTCGGTCAAGATGTCGAAGGGTGAAACCTTGAAGAGACAAGTGTTCCCACTAATAGAACCCCAGTTGATGCCGTACAATTCCACTTGATGAGCAGCTACAGTTTATTGCGCTAGGGCATGAAAAGAGATTATTTAATAAAACAGTTCTAAATCAAACAGAAAAAGATAAGATATGCATGTATGTTTTTGTTTGTGATACTCTGTATGTACCAAGACACTTAGTTAGTACCACTCCAAAGGGCTGCACACATTGCTATCCAGCTGATCTAAATAAACAAATGTGACCTAAGGTTGAAAATGTATGCTGAACAGTGTCATTTGAAACGGTGTGTATATGCAGTGGAGGACTGTTTCAAGATGATGTTCCAACACAGGAAATAACAACAGTGGGCTCAAACTGATGAACACAATGATTACTGACCCAGTTGACTCAAGACTGGAACACAAAGCTCCCTGTTGTATTGTATGGCAGGGCCAGTGATCAAGGCACATCCAAGCTAGAAGATTGTGAATGTTGAAAGTCTTTCTGCAACAGGAAGCATGTGCAGTGTTTATCACATATTATTTTGATGTGTTGTATATTATATTGGACATGGTGCAATGTGCAAATGCAAAATAAATAATCATTGGCTAATTTCTAATTGGTAATGCATTATCAGTGTATTTATTTTTAACATTTTAAACAGTTGCAGTTTGGGTGATTATAAAATAATAAGAGGTTGAGTTCCAGAGAAAAGGTCCAGCAGTTAATGTGCAGAATGCTAATCAAACAAAACAAAATAATTTGTGTACTTGAGTATACATTAAGCAGTTAATGTGCAGAATGCTAATCAAACAAAACAGAATAATTTGTGTACTTGAGTATGCATTAAGCAGCCAGCTATATTTGTTTCTAAGAGGTGCACTTGTGGATTATATTAGTGAGCTGTTTAGATAGTGCAGTCCACTTCTTTCCTGTCCAGTTAATTAACTAGAACAGAAGTTAAAGAACAGTCTTTAATCAGGCAAGTCCAATCTACTATGGTATTGATTTGAAGTGTCAAGGTAATTATATGAATTATATGAATGCATATGTTATGGATAGTAAAAGGAGACATGCCATGACATATTTTTTTAAGCCAAGTAGAACCCTAAAACAGCCCATAAACAGAGTAGTTTCAAAACTGCAAATTTTTGTTTTGAGGTTCAGAGTGAAAAAGTCTAATATGTTATATTCAAAGCCTGTCTTAAATTTTGTGTGTGTGCTTTTTTCTTCAGAGATATGCAAGGACTAGCAGAACTGTCAGGGGTGAGAAACACGGCAAAGAAGTGCCAAAGAGGAGCGGTGCTCCAGAGTCTGTTTGCTTGGATGGAAGTGCCAAGGATCCTGACAGAAATCAGAAGGCAAGCTTTAGAGATGAGTCTTACCAGCTCAATCAAACAGACAGCAAGACTCCAAGGTCAAAGCGAACGGATGAACTTCCGGTTGGTGGCAGCTGTGAGGGCGAAACCAAAAGGGCTAATGACTTTGGCAGGAACCAGAGGATGGAAGGGCATCTGAAGGGAGGAGGCGGTCTGCCAGATGGCGCATTAAGAATCCCTCGACCGTACACCACATCACGCACTGGTCACTCTGATGGTCTTCAGAGGACACCAAAAATGGACTCAGCTGATGTTCTGTTCAGTCCACGACTCAATCCGTCTAGAAGAGTAGAAAGCCAGCGTGCTCCGTCATCTCCCAGTGGGTTTCCGTTGAAGGAGCCACCAGTTGCGCAGCCACAGAGATCTCTTGAATCACCAAAGCATCTTCCACCAACACCTGTTGCTCCTGATGTCCAGCTCGTACGAACTGCTAGCACTCGGCCTGTTGATTTAAAAAAAGCTGGAATGGACATGTCTTGGACGTCTGCTGGCGATCCGAAGTTTGCCATCGGCCGAAGCCCGTCGAACAACTATCATGCTTCGTGTTTTCAACGGCAAGACAGCTTTCCCACCATGCGTGACAGCGGTCGGAGTCATGCTTGGCAGCAGGCTTCTGGACAGTACCAGGATGTCTCACAGATCACTGCCGTTCAGGTGACACCTCGTCCGAAACCCCGGGCATTTCCCCGCACCAACCCCTCTGTTGGCATGCAGAGACGTGGTGGCGTTGGCAGTTCGTACCGTAAAGTCCCAGAAATTAACCACCAATGGATTCCACCTGCAGATATTAGCCACCAGGCTTACTACTACCCTAACAAAGATCGGCTGTCTGGTGCTTATGCAGGCGCACAGACACTGCAGGCATCCCACATGTACTACAAAGATTCTGCACCAACTGCCGATGCCAAAAGGTCAATTTTTAAAAATGAAGATTATGACAGTGACACATCCCAGTCGTCCACAAGCAGTGAATTTAGTGATCTTCACCAGTACACGCTTGACTCCAAAATAGCTCGCCATCCCACAAACAAACTTGTCTTGTCCCTCCACAGACCGAGTACCGGACATCAACAGACAAGCTTCCAGGGAGGCGGCACAATAGCAGCAGACCGTGAAGTTGCAGCAATGATGAGCAGCAGCATGTCCCCAGGAAGTTCACCTAGTTTCCGTGGAAATAAAGTGCGTAGCAATGGTGGTTATGGAGTCATACCGGAAGGACCAAGAGAACAGCAGGTAAGAGTGGATTTGCCTAACAAGGAAACAAGATTAACTCATCAGCGCAGGAATTCAGAACCAGATTATGTAAACGTGCCACCTGGCAGTGAACAGCGGGGTGCCAGTGGCATATCACAGACGCTGAGGTTTCAGGGAGCACAAAAGATATCAGCTACTCCAGACTTAGAAGATGAGGAAGGCGAAAGGAGTGGAGGAACGCTTCGAATCCGGGACCATGCTTCACCAAGTAAGTTGCTGTGTAAACTCTGGATCAGCTGTGTCATTCTGTGTGAATTCAACTAGGCTGCACAACACAGCATCATCTCAGATATGTCTGATAATATTCCTAAATAAACTGACGAAATATGATGATAGGTGAAATGTTTACCTGATTATATTGTTATTTGACCAAGATATAATTTTAAAATATTGTACAACATTAATGCTGTAGTGGATGAAGTCGTGTTTGCATTACAGTGACTTAAAGTGACTTGATGGCTCAGAAAGTGCAGGTGGTTCTTGTTCAACCTTGTTTGTAGTCTCTTCCAATACTTTGAGTGCTTGTATCATCACCATCTCTCCAGTCTCCTCATCCTCTGAAAAACTGAAAAAGCCACAGTGTGATCCTTTTTATTATTTAGTTACTAAATGTGTGCATGTATATATGTATGCATGCATGTATGTGGTGGATATGGCAGCCGATTGGTGAGAGCGTTCAGCTTGTAACGTGGAGGGTACAGGTTCAAGCCTCCCATGAGACGATTACTGTGTAGGAACCTTGAGCAAGTGCTTCACTTGCAATTGTTCTGCAATTGCTTAGTGGCACTTAATAAGTGCAGAAATAATAAATGTGTATGTTTTTCTGTATGTTTGTTTGCAAGTCTGCATGCATATACGTATGTGGGCATTTCTGTATGGCATTTTAAGAACCTCTCAGAAGCATGGAATATCAACTTTCATCCTAACCTGATCTTGTCTTTTTGATTGTAGGTAATTATCCTGACAACAACTATGAAGGAAGCTCTGACCGAAGCAGTGCGCTGTCAACTCCATCTCCTCAGTCTCATCCTCGCCAGTCGCATCTACCATCTGAAACTCACCATCCTTCTCTGCGGCGCCGCAAATGGCTTGACAAACCGACACAGCAGGTCCGGCAGAGCACCTTGGAAAAGAGCCTTTCCCTGCAGGCTGAACTTGCCCAACATCGACCTCTGTCCATGATCGTGCCGTTCGGATCGGACAGCAATGCCATTGTCAGTCAGGTTGCTGATAGCCTCCTCCAGCAGGTCTGTCACATACTCAGTTTCAAAATGCTGCACTGGGTCTGTTTGGGGAGAAATAAGTCATCATCAGTCACAGATTCTGATTGAATTGGGTTAACACAAGGAGCCTTTCCCTGCTCCTATGTACTGTCTCAGCTGTAAGAAACTACAGATTTTAGTAATACAGCACATTATATGATACAGGTAGTGTTCAAATTAGGCAGATTTTAGCTCATTCTATCTGCTTATGTTGACTAAATGCATAAAGTTTTTTATTTTAGATGGATATTGAACGATTTGTCACTGAGAACCTGAACGAACATCGCAAGGGACTCTTGGGTAAAGCTGTACCTGTCAGCAACATGCTTGTTTGGACCAAGGCAAGGACTACCTTTCACTATCTTATTTGTATCCTTGTCTACCATTTTTAAAACTCACTAGTTACGGTCTTATCAGGTTTGGATAAAAATGAAGTTTTGGTATTTTTTAGCTGTGTACTCAAAAATTTTCTTTTGCTTACAAAATCTTTTGGCATCCAAGTCTGCATCTGCATTATTTTTAATCTTCTTAGAAATTTAAGTTGCTCTTTGCATAAATTTATGGACTGTATTTGGTATGGTGAAAATAAGTGGAGCAGTTTAACGAGAAATTGTTCTAGAATTCCTGCTTGCATTGCTTGCTAGCATAGTGTTTTAGAAATTGCCAAACATAGCTTTCAACCAGAAAATTGCAGATTTGGTTTTTCAAAAGTAAAGAAGTGAGGGAGTGTGGACTGACACTCACAGAGATGTCTGAGTTTTTCGGCAAGTGGGAATGGCTTTAGTCATGTCTGGCAGGAGATTCACCCTCTCATCCCAGAACAAAAAGAGCATGAAGTGGAGCAGTTTCAGCACCTTTCTCAGTTTTGCAAGCGTCATTTGCACATGAATAAACCTGACATTCTTCTTAACTCTGACTCTTTGTATAGCGAGCTTTAGTAGCCTTTAAAGTGGAAGTAGGTAGGCAGTATTGGTCACTGAAGGTGTAAGAGGAAAATAAAATGAGTGCAGTTTGTATTATTAGTGTTAATGGCAGCGTTATTTTACATCTGTATATTTACCCACTAATGGTACTTCGTGCATCAATGTTGAATGTGTTTGATTTCTGCAGGACATAATTCAGAAGCCAATGATTCGTACAGAGAACAAAGTGGTGAAGAGAGAAGCACCTGAGGTGTTTAAGCTCATCCAGGTCTACATGGGAGACAGAAAGAGCAAAGACCATCCATCCACTGTTGCCTTCGACTTGCTGAACAAAGGCTGGAGCTGTCAGGAGCTGGCCGATGAAATCTTCATGCAGCTTTGTCGCCAAACAACAAAAAATCCAAGAGAGTGAGATACAGATATTACTTTTTTGATTAAAATTGTTGTTCCATGATCTGCTACTGAACACTCAAAAATCTGAGTGTGTTGTCATGCTTCTTGTTTAATAAAGTTTATCAGCAGAAATCAATGAACCAAGCTTCAGAAATGCTAGAAATGAGTCATATCTGGAAAAGACAAGAGAATCCAGTTTGTTTCTTTGTTAATTTATCTGCATTTCAAAAAATGTCAAGAAATTTTTGCAACTGATCTCTCTCTTTATAAAAATGATTATATGTTGTGTCTGTTGTCTAGCGAGAGCCTATTGGCAGGATGGGAGCTTCTCGGCATCTGTCTCAGCTTCTTCGCACCATCTCCCAAGTTCCAGTCCTACCTTGATGGCCACATTTTTAGAACCCTAGATTCAAGGGACCATACAGCTGAGGTGCTATATTAATTTAAGTTTATTTATCTCTGTATATATACATACACAATTATATACATATTTATATATGTATAGATAAATGTGTATATGTTTTTGTTATGTGTGTATTGGTATGTATTATTTATTTATTTCTTCCAGAATGGAATTTGAACTCCTGTCAGGACGAGGAATTTGATCTCCGGTCTTGATAATACTGTGCAGCGCACTGTGTGGTACACATGGTACTGTAGGCATACCCATGGGACGTGTACTGTATTGTCCTTGGAGAGGAGTAACCAGAACATGGTTTCTAGATTGATTCTATTTGCAGATTAAATTGGCATAAGTTATTTCCTGCAGGGCAATCATCCCTCACAGTTGTACACTAAAAAACTGTTTTGAGGAAATCAGATTTCTCAAAATCAAATTCCAGGAGTTTGAATTCCATTCTGAGAAGAAATAAATAAATACTGCAGAGCACGCATGAGGAACTGTTTGAACACCTAGATGATAGAACAGTTGTTACAGGTCAAAGAATTCTGATATCAGGAAGGCATAGTCACACAAGAAATATATGTAAACTAAAAAATGCTATGAATTTGACATCAGTGAAGAAGTATTGAGAATTGTGAAATGTGGATAGATGACTGAGAACATAATACAGAGTTGATGGAGGAAATGCACTGATGGAAGGATGGAGAGAATGAATATAATGCTATACAATTCCACTAAAGTTTGAATAATGCTCCCAATACAAAGTTCAAGAGTGCTCATTGAATTGCATTCAAAGGGAAACAGACTGGAAGAGGTCAGTTTTCAGTTGAGCAAAAGGTAGTCTCGGTGTTAGTGAGGACAGTCAAAGATTGATTAAACTGAACTGAATTGATTATACTGATGCAGCTGAAGAAGGAGGCCCAGCAACGTAAAATGGGACATCATTGGGAGCAAAAACCTAAACAAGGGCACAGAACCTGAACATGAAGAAATATATATGGTATACTGATTTGCCGAGACTGATGTTTCTTCACTAAGCAAATGTATATATTGTCAACAGGGAATATATAAATTTGCTGTCAGTGATGTCAAATTTACATATGTTAACAGTAAGCATATTTATATATTATTGAAACTATTAATATACAGTGTTTGTGTGTTGGGCTTGGCTGATGTGTAATCCTAAAGTCTGTTTATTTGAAAGGGTCGAATTCACAACTATGCCATCTGCTGTCACAGGAGGCTTGATCGAATCTCACAGGCTGGCAGTAAGCGCAAACCAAGCATTGAAGAAATTGAGCACAGCAAGGCAAGACAACATTCATGTCTCTGAGATGATTTTCTCTGCTTAAGTCTGTCTCATTTCAACAGCCATCATTAACTGGCTCTCCCATTAACATCCATCATGCAATGTGTATCTGAATTTTATCTAGTTACTTTCTTCTCTTCTTATGCAGTTCTTACAACTGGTGGAAAGGATCTGGTCATACTGTATTTCCTTCATCACTTTTTCATTAACGCAAAACTTGAAAGAACATCTTAAAGTCAACTGCCAAATACTAAATTATTCTTTGAGTACTTTACAAAGCTGAAAACTAGTTGCCAAATATTAATTTATTCTATGAGTATGTGAATAAGATTGTGAATAGGATGATAGGTATTTTTTGTTAGTATGGTATTGGTTAAAACTGTGGTAATAGTATACTTCCTGGAACTCATTCAACTGAAATCTAAAGGAACTTCTTCTATTCAGGCTGCTACTGAACATTGTTGTGTTTTGCTTTGATGTGCAGAAGTCTCTGCTTGAGCCTTCGATGTTTGGTGGTACCCTGGAGAGCATCATGGATCTACAGAAAAATCGATATCCGAACTCAAAGCTGCCCTGGATCCAAACAACACTTTCGCAAGAACTGCTTCGCCTCAGCCCGAGTCAACTCACAGAGGGAATATTCCGGTAGCCACAATCTCAGTGTTTCATTTTCCCAAGAATGGCCAAGTTTGGTATTGCTCTCTTAGTTACTGGCTTTATAATCAGGCATTGTTCCATTAACCTAAGAATTTTCTCAAGGGCCTACCAAAGTGTATTTTGCATGTCAGGTAATACTTGTTTACCACCATTGTCATAATCTCATGGCCCTAGGACAGGGCACTACTCCGTGTCTTTTTCCTTTTGACCAGACAACTGTCACATGCATCGTAAAAAATGATACACTGCACTGAAGACCTTCCTTCTGACATGTATTATTTTGGCATAAATTCTGATATAAGTCAAATGGGGCATGGATGCCAAATTTAATTTTGCCTCAGGACTTTGTAACGCACTGTGCCTTATTTTGGTACTTGATATGGCTGACAGTGGCAGCATTGTGAGGAAGATCCATTGCATTACTGATGTAATTTGTCTCTTTATCTCTTGTAAATCAATCTTCATCTGACATCTTTCATCTAGGTTTTGTTGCTCACGATCTAAGTTATAACACTTGAACAGGGTTCCTGGTGACACAGATGAGGTGATTGCCCTAAAGGCCAGATGTGACCAGTGGATTCCTCCAACCGACTGCACTGATCCTCATATTCTAGCTTCGCTGCTGAAACTCTGGTACCGGGAGTTGTATGAACCTCTGATTCCACACGACTTCTACGAGCGCTGTGTTGAAAGCTATGCTGATGCAGATGGTGCTTTGAAGATCGTGGCCGAATTACCAGAGATGAATAGACTGGTGCTGTCTTACCTCTTACTCTTCCTGCAGGTCAGTTTCAACAGGATAATGTGTCATGGGTTTCTTAATATCGTCTGCTGCTTATCTGGTTCAGTCTTTTGTAAACTAGGCTTTTTCTGCGCAGTCTTTGTCTTTGGCCAGATTCTTTATACAATCTGTGTTTCTTCTTCCTTCAACATATCACTGAATCTGACTCAAGTGTTTGTTCAGTACTGCTAACTCATATCCTGTTCCACCTTACTTCCATGATTTAACGTATCTTTTGTATGGATTAATGTTGCTGAAATGGTTTCTGCGTGTTTGACTTTTTGACGCTAGAAGCAAGATGTAGTAATCAAGGTGAATTGGAGACCAATGAGTTTTGCCAGAGATATCCTTCAGGACACAGGGACATAACGCAAATGTCACTGCATATATCACTAATATACTTGTTTGACAACTTACAAATACCATTTATGTAGTCAATGAGAGACATGGTAGAATGAAAAACAATGCCAAAGTTACAAGCAGTATCAGCCATCTCACAAGCGAGTCACCCAGTTTAAAAAATTTAAGCCATTCAGACTTCTTAAGTTGCTATGGAGTGCCCATTAGTAGAAATTCAGTTTTCGATGGGGGTTGAGAGGAGTTTATTAGCCGTCATCCAATGCTGCACCTCCTCAAAGGCAGTGGACTACAGCTGGACAGATAAGTGACAAGACAAAACTGTCAGAAGAAATGTAAATTTAGCATCATCAGCATAAAACTTATATCCTGTTGAATGATTATTAAGTGATGTACGTAATGGTGTGGTGTGTAATGTAGACAAAAGAGGATCAAGCATGGAACCTTGCAGGACACCACATTTCAACAAAGCACCAGACGAAAAATTACCACTTAAATATACAGATTGAGCATGTAGACTGAGATAAGTAGCAAACCAATTAAGGGCATGACCAGAAACCCCAAACTAGTGCTGAAGATGATGCAAAAAAAAAGAATGATCTACCGTATCAAAAATAGCAGACAAGTCAGAAAGAACAAGCACCATCACCAAAATTACCAGGTAGTGCCAAGGTAAATTCTATGTTGCAATTGCCATAGGTAAGCATACAATTATTGACGCAGCTTCTAAATGCTGGATTCTAATGAGGATCCAGTGTATAACTGTTTGGTACATGAGAAATGTTGTGTAAATCTTGTTTTTGTTTTTCTTTGTCTGCAGAAGTTTGCCTTGCCTGAAACTGCTGCTGTTACAAAGATGGATGCCAACAATTTAGCAATGGTAATGGCACCAAACTGCCTCCGTTGCCAGTCGACTGATCCCCAGGTGATGTTCAATAATGCTCGCAAAGAGGTTGGGTTCATGCGCCTACTGATCCAACATCTGGACACAAGTACCATGGAGGGAATTGTCTGAATCTCTTTGTCATGGAGAACCCAATTTCCTAGGCAGCATGCTGACCATATTCCAAGTTTCTTTAACAAAGTACATATTCCAATGTTTATCTGAAGTGCTCAAGCTGGCAAGATTTCTCATATGAGCATGACAGTGAATTGTGTGAAATTGGCAATGTTATGAAGCCATGCAGCTCTTAAGGATGGACACTTCAGTCGTTATGTTGCTGTAGTTTTGTGTCTTCAACAGCCAAAAGATCCTATAGCCCCTGAACTAAACTTTTGAAGTGGTGGTGGAGCATATGAAATACACTCGACCCTACTCTAACCATGTCAAGTACTCTTGTTATAACTAGATTCCCATAAAACAAAGTTGCATCCTAAGCTCAGTTAAAATCAGAATTCGTGCATAATGATGCATGAATTTTCATGCATTTATGCGTGCGTATCTTAAGTTGCATTTATTAGGTCTTTCCGATAGCCATGTTTCAGTGCCCTTGTGAAGTTCCTAAAAGGCGCTATATAAATATTTAGGTACATACACACATAATTATGCATGTTATAAAAAGGGTCTGTGTGATAACTTTGCCTGCATTTGAGCAAGATAAACATCGACTGTTGGAAGATGTTCTTTGCGCGAGTTCAACTTGGACATTTTCAGTTCAAAAAAGAACTGATGAGTTGGTTTAAGAGGCAGAACTATACATCATTTTGGCACTGTGCCAAAATGATTTATTCACTGGAGACTGCCAATTTACGGGTACTAAGTAACAGTACATCGAGTTACATTTTACAAGGCTTCTATGGTCATATGAATGTTTAGAAATATAAATAGGAAATAAACAATTTTTTTGTAGTTATTTCCTTTTGTAATATTGATGATATTTGTAATGATAGTTGTAAAAAATATAGTCTGAAAGAGATTTTTATTACAATAGCATTTTGTGTTAATTGGTATCATTATAATTAAAATTGCTTTTAATAATGACATTTAATTAAATTAGAATAATTCACACTGTTTCTCAGTGTGAGATGGTTTCTGTGTCGGTTAATTTTGCACGGCTCTGTCCGATTGTGATACTGAGCCAGAGCGAATGATGAAAGATCTATAAATAGACCTTTGCATTGTTGAACCTGAATTTTGGAACTCTCTTCCTGCATCTGTTCATTGTGCTGGTTACTTGTGTCATTTTGGTCTCAACTTAAAACTTACCTTTTTGAGTTTGCTTATCCCCCATAGGCTGCGTCTCTGTTTACACGGACTGATTCTGGGTATTGACCAAACTGTGGCCTGCTTTGGTGCTCCATTGTTTGATGCCTTGTGCATTAGACACCGGCACTCTAGAGGTCGCAAATTACAAATTTTAGCATGGTCAGAATCTTGTCTCTTTTATAATTGCAGGCTTAGGACAGAAATCAGACATGCTGTCTTTTAGTGAATTCTGATCTCTTTCACTGCTACTTTGAGCCAAGT
Organism: Norana najaformis; assembly: GCA_964023275.1. NCBI lineage: Eukaryota > Metazoa > Annelida > Clitellata > Crassiclitellata > Hormogastridae > Norana > Norana najaformis. Next base: position 30,330,021 of record OZ029916.1, on the reverse strand, counting down.
ATACATTTGCAGAGCTAAAATGGATAATAGCATATTAGTAACAGCAGAATCAAACTTGTAATCTGCATTTTAAAAGAGATTATGCTAAGTCATGTGGGAATGTGATTATTAACTAAATGGGATTTAAAGTTTTCAGCTATTTTATATCATTGTGATCAGTGATATGAGTAATTTTGTGTAACAGTTAGTAGCCTAATTCTGTTTTATCCAACCTATAGGAAGTCAATCTGGCTTCTTATGATTTGATTATGATTTCACTTGAAGCGACCATCGATTGATGCCCTTGGGCATTATGATAACGGCGCTGTAGAAGTCATTAGATTAGATTAGACTAGATGTAGCAGTGCAATATTGTTCACTTGGTCTTTAATGCAGATTTACAAATAGGTTATACTTATTCTGGTGGATGTAAGATGTCAACTGGCCAGGCTTCTTTAAATGCAGCATAACTACTTATTCATTTGTAAATTATATAACAGTTTTTGTTTTGTTCTGGTAACAGTTGTATTGCTGCAGTTTTCAGTAGTTTTTTCAGATGTGTCTGGTGACATTTTACAGTGCTGTATTGTTTATGTGGAACCATCTGTTCTTGAGAAAAAGAGTGAATCAAGGGAAATCATGTTGCTATTTTCTGCTTCATTGACGGTTACTGTTATGCGAAACCATTGGTCTTTATTTTAAGTATTGTTTACTCTTGTTTTTTCTCTGAATGCTATGACTAGTTTTGCTATGTTGTATGTTTTGTGCAGTTTTGTTATTGTTTCAGTATTGTTAATACAAGTTATTGTTTGTTAGAATAATAATAATTAGTACTATTTTATTATTGTTGTTTTCAAGATTAAGTCATTATGTTTGCATTATTTCATATAAGTAAAATGTTTTGAGATATTATGTAATTGATATTATTCACATGATTAATATACAGTGATGAGAACTGTAGTCAAATAGTTGTGTCAATGCTGAGAGTATTACAATGTGTGTTTTCTGTCTTCCTGTAATATTATTATTAGAGAGCTCTATGCACTGTTGCTGTTTCTATGTCATTTTTGAAGAATGATTTAATGTATGTGTTTAGTGTGTGAGGTATTGCGGCCAGTTGACTGACATACTTGGTAGTGTTGAACCACCTGTTTTTCTGTATTTGGCGTGTGGTTCTCGGAAGAACTTAGTAGACTGAGACAGGTGGCAATGGCAGGAGCCCCACGTAAATCACTGGAGTTGTTTTTTACTTTTGACTATTATGCGCTTCTGTCTTGCCTAGCAGTGATGATTTTAATCTGTTTGATGGTTGTGTCCACAGCCTGTGTGCCTTCCATGGTTAAAAGGCGCTTCATTTTCTCAGGCAGTTGATTTAACTGGGAGTTTTGGCTTGTATCAATCAAATGATCTGCATAACGGACAGCCAAAGCTCCAACTGGCATGTCGGGAATTTCCAGTTACCCTGTAAATAAACCTGGAGAGACTGGTTCATGCCGTTTCAGTGTAACGAATGCATCTGTACATATCATAGTGTTACTCATCATCGTGACTAATGGATCTTCATCTGGTTGTAAATGACTTGTGTTGTTCATGTGTAGTTTTCTCTTATTTGGATTTCGCTAGTCACCGTCCTTCTGTGTTTTGCATAATATCTTTTTTGGTGTGTTTTCCTTTGACAAACTCAAGTGCTATGGCTAGCAATCGTTTTCTTACTTCCTGTTTTTTAAACAGTGTTCAGCAGTGTTTGTTAATAACATTTGTTATTGTATCCTTTCCGTCGTTGAAATGATTCTAAGACTGCATCTCTTGTGCATGAAATCAAAGCTGGTGAAGGTCCTTTATTACCTCAGAAAGCATAATAGTCTCAATCCTAACTTAGGTCTGTCTCTTTTGTGTTGTCTGCATCTCATTCTCTTCTGAATGCGTTGCTCGGTTGTTGCTTTGGCTGTGTCTGCTTCTTCAGCCAAACTATCCATCACATCTGGGAACTTCTTTTGAAAGAAGCAAATGCGAAAGAACTTTTACCTTGCTTATTCAGGAATTACTGATGTATCATGATTTTTCATTCCTTCATTCTTGAGTTCTTGCACTTATTGACTCCGTTTATGTTCTGTGCCAACTTGTGAATTTGGCTTTTATGTTCTTTACCACCCTGAACAATTTAATCAAGGATAGGACATTAGAAAGTATCTTAATACAATGATGATAGAGGAACTGTTAGAATTTTCTTTTAAGATAACATTTCAGATTCTTTTCTTATGCTGAGAACACCATGCTACTTGAAGGCCTGATTCTTTTAAATGTTGCTGTTGTTCTTGGTTTATCAAGCTGTGTGCTCTGGCTTTCTCTTTTGAAAACCTAACGGGTTGTGCTTATTCTGACATGGTTTTCCAGAAAAATGGCCTTGTTCTGGCATCTTTTCAGCCACCTGTCAATATACAGTAGCTGCTGAAGTCACACTGAGGTCATGCTGATGCATAGTTCCAGTTTCAACTTTTTTTATGAGATTTGTTCAACTTGTTCCTTTTCGTTTATTGATTTATTGGTTGAATATTTGAATGAATGGTAATCTGTATATATAAATTATTATGCAGTTTGATTTTTGGCCTCTGAGATTTTGTACAGTTTGAGTTAAATTGATACATAGTTGCTTTCTGAGAATCGTTTTCCAGTGTATGTTTGTCGGCTGCTGTTTTAGTCGATTTTTTCATCAAACAAGTTAAATTATATTTTAGTAGTAATTTCTGTTATTTTGTTGTGTTGTTGCTTTTTTGTCGTTATGGCTGACATTAAAATACGATTTGATAGTTAGACCATCCCTTTTTTACACCTAAAAACAGCTGAGAATGACATGGTTTTTGTATTGGGAAATATGACGAATAAGCTAAGAATTGGTTATAAGTATCTAGCCTCTTAAGCTGCTTTGAAAAGCATTTGGTTCGTAAAATAGTTAAATGTAGTTTTTTAAAGAATTTGTAATTTTCAACTTTGTGGTAAATGTAAATTAATGAGTTACAGATTAATCGACATCCATATGTATCTGTTCATTGTCTTGATTCTGTTTCAACTAGTTTTTTTTGTTAACTTTTGATTTGGTTTTAACTATCTGACTTGATTTCCTTTTCCTTACAGTATTAATGAAGCTATTTCAAAGATCATATCAATAGCTTTAAATATGGAAATTATTTTTTGTTTCCTTTGGTACCTTGATGGTTTTATTCTTACTGTTATGAGATCATGACACTGTTGCCCTGGTTTTGGATGTCTTTATGATGTCTTTATTTGTCAGTTTATTTAATCATTTATCCAAAAGTTATACCATTTGCTTCATCGCATGTATGCAGACATGCAGGGAGCCATCAGTGTTGCCCCATCTGGTCTTTTGTGCTTAAGTCAATTGATTGCAGAGCCAAACTTTGACAAAACTGCGACAGTTTTTGCAATAATGCAAACCTACTCCACCTACTCAAACCTACTCAGTTGAAGCTCTTTATGTTAACAATGCTGCTTGTAGAAGAATTTTTACTAGTCCTTCACCACACAAGGATCTGAAATTTCTAATCTTTTTTTGAAGTCTTGGCTTAATTTAAGTCCATTCTTCCTTTAACTAATCGGACTACAGAGTAATATTTTGTATTTATTAACTCGGTTAATTATGAGTCTTTATAGAAGTTTGAATGTTCAACTTGGTTACTATAAGTCCAATGTTGTTAATGTCATATTATATTTGTAACATTTATTCTCTTATCATGTAACATTTATTCTCATTATGAAGTAACATTTAGTCTTCTATCACTGTCTTACAATAGTTATTCTCTTATTGTTATATTACAGCTTTTATTCTCTTGTAATTGTAATGTTACAACATTTATATATTCTCTGCTGAGTTACTTGTTAGCAGTCTGTAATTTAATTGTCATTTCTTTGTCTGGATGAAATGTAAAAGTGATTGGCTGAATGCTTCTTAAATGAGATCTTGTGATGTCGGTGATACAGCAAAGAGGGTAAGATCAGCGGAATCACTGTTCTGCGTTATTTATTGTGTAATATTGATTTCGCTAAATTACCATCTGCATCATATCAGCAGTTTACGTGTGATTATAAAGATTAGTTATCCCGACACTTGGACTTTTTTTATCAAACTTGCCCGTTTTGTTCCCATTTTTTATGCTCTATCCAGTTTTGTTGTATTAGCATTGTTAGTCTGAACAGTTAAACTTCAGAAGTTACTCCAAACTTCAGAAAACAGAAAATTGACAAGTTACTGCAATTAAAAAAGTTTTACACTGAAAGAAACTTGTAATTTGCAGCTTACATTAGTACATTATATTGTTCTTTTTATGGCACACTGTAGAAGTTGGTAACCAGTGTTATTTCACTAGTTTACTGGCAGCATTCATGAACTTACTTGATAAATAGAATAGTTTTTATATGTGACCAACACTGAGAGACTTTATTTGACTAAGGTGGTATGGGATGTCGTGTTTATGATCAGTGAACCTGATGACAGTTTGGTTGTTTAAGTGAATCGGTTTGTTCAAGCAGGTGATTTTCATGTTATGCTGTTGCAGTGTCATTTTCATACTGTCTGACATAATCATCATCATCTTTTGTGTTGTATTTGTCGTCGTCATCATCTATGCATAATTATAACGTCTTTGCATGGCCAGGCAGTGAGCAACTGAGAATCAAACTGAGACACTCTGCTTCTGTTGCCGTCGTCTGTTATTGTTTTAAACGTATTCGTTTATCTACAAGAAATCCCTCAGTTACCAGCAGTTTTCACAATTTTGTGATGTCGTTATACACACGCGCGCACACACACGCAGACACACATGCTATACGCTTTGACGGAGCAGTCTTCTGCAGTTTAAGGGGGGTGAAGTAGCAGATGTGAATGGAATTGCAGTGGCTATATGAAGTAAGTGAGAAGAGCAGAAATCAAGGAAAAGTAGTGATTAGAAAAGTAATGATTTCTGTTGCAAGCAAGCAGTCAGAATAGATGCCTACCTCAAAGAGGTAGGGAGAAGGTTACCTACCAAACTGGATGTAAAAGTGATGATGATGATGATATTTTAGATTCTTAAAAGTGTTGAGGACAAAAAAGGTCCAAAACATTTCATGGAAACATTGGCCCCTTGTAACTTCTGGATCCGCCAGTACTGATATTTGCCCGTCAAGCATATATAAGTATCAACAGCCTACCTTGGCTGCCACATTTGTGGGCCCATAGCTGGCTACCGGCGGTCAGCGTTCCTCTGTGGACCAAACGAGAGCTGTCCTGGTCAAAGGAATAGTCGGATTAAGACAGTCGGAAGAACTGGTCGAGTAGAGGCAAGTCTTGGGAGTCAGTACAGATATAGATAGTAATGTTGGCGATAACATGTTCATATTTTGGAGTTTTAATGATAGCACTGGCTAAGGTATTTACGACCCTGAATCGTGACTAAGTTAGCTTTTGAAATGCCAGTAAGAAGCGAGTTGTTGTAGAATAATACGGCTGTAGACCAGTGCATAGCCAAACAAACCAGGGCAGAAAAGGGAATGTGGCGCCTAATCCTGTTACATCAAGGATGTGGTAGTGGCGCTGTTGATGTGTTTCCTGAATGACAGGTTGGAGTCGAACACAACGCCCAGATTGCAGGATGAACAGCTGCGTTGTATGATGGAGATGCCTAGATGGACTGAATTCAAAGAGTTCAATTTATTCAGTTGCTGAGAATGAACAATGCGGAGAAATCCGGTTTTAGATGGCTTTAATCGTAGTCGTAATCTCGAAATTTCTAAGCGCTCAACAAAAGCTAAGTCGCGGGAACCAGCTTATTCACAGGCGCTCAGTCAAAACAAAATCGATAGGCAAAAGGGTCAAGAGCAGTCCATTTTCAAAACACCATCCACTGTAGCGGTCTGACTGTCTACCTGCTTGATTCTTGGATCTTGACATGGAACCGAACCCTTCCTGCCAATCGATTTGTTTTGACTGAGAGCCTTTGAATGAGATAGTTCCCACGGCTTAGCTTCCTTCTGGCGGTGTAGAATTCTCGAGTTTACGATTATGATATTTTAGTATTCCCATATAGCCTTCAGATATCCTCCGACATTCATGGGGCCATAAGTAGGCCTATTTGGGAAAATTGCTATAGGTGCTTCTTATGTCCTGCATATGACGTTGCAGTTGGGGGAGAAGTTTCTCTTTAAGGGGTTCGAATTGCAGTTATTACACGCCTACGTAGACCAGTGTCACTTTTGACGTAGACCTCTTGAGTTTACGAACTCAGTTGTCACGGCAACGCCGTGACGTCACTGAATACTAAATTCGCAGGGACATGATTTGGTCAGCGGCGTCTGTTAACGCCAGAATATCTGTAGAACAAAGGTTCTTAAAAACTTAGGCCTATCTATTGACGTCAGTCTAATTGTTAATCTCTTGACGTCAGTCTAATTATTAATCTCCGGACTCAGTCCAATTATAAATCTCTTAGGCCTAACGTCTAACTGTGGGACCACTAGACGCTGTCGGTGACTTTTCGCAATCTGTAGGCCTACGCTGTAACCAACTCTTGTCTGACACTTCTTGGAAGCCAGTGGAAAAGTGAAGGGCTAAACGGTAATGATTTTATTGACAAATCTCTAGACCCACGGCGGCTCGACCGTTTAGGCTACATTCTATAGACTTAATGTCAACCTGCTCTTATTTTGCTATTTGCATTTGATGTTGACACAATTTTCCCCTATTATAATTATCTGTAGCTGGAGGCATTGGGCTCCTTCAGTAACAACATTCTAAAAGAGCAGTTCATGGAGACGCTACTTCCAAATTTCTGCGCAGTAATTAACAAATGGCTTCTTATCCACAATGCTTAGCCATGAAAATCTTGAATGATTTGCATCCAGTTACAGACATATAATATATAGGCCTAACTGGATGCAAATCAATCAAGATTAGATATATAACCTACATGAGAACAGATCTGTATAATCGCTTAATGCATTAACCTCGACATGCACAAACATAGCCTAGATCTGGGGCAAATTTGATTATAAGCTGTTGAAGTCTACATGTTATTTACAATCCAACCACTCCGCTCCTCTTCTGCCCTAATACTTCTCCGCCCGTCCGTCACCTCATCCTTAACATTTGGTAATCGCTCCATAGCCACAGCTGCCCCACCACGCTGGAATAAACTCCCTCAAGAACTGCGACAGTTATCTGTTATCTGACAATTATACAAACTCATCTATGCTCCATCACTTGCAATTTCTGCAATGTACTTTCACTCAAAACTGAAAACATTTCTCTTTCACAGATTCTATCCTGACGCCCCTTTTTCTTCTCATCTCTCTTTCCGAGATTTCTACAGCGCCCAACGAAAGCCACGTCACGAGGGCCAGGTTATCCACAGACGCTCAGTCAAAACAAAATCGATAGGCAGGAAGAGTTCTGTTCCAGGTCAAGATCCAAGAGGCAGGCAGGCAGGCGGGCAGGCAGGCATGCAGGCGGCTACGGTAGATGATGTTTGGAATTGAACCGCATTGACACCTTTGCGTTTTAAGAAGTCGTTGTTGGCGATTGTTGCAGCGAAGGATGAAGGCTCGTGCGAAGTCGGCCGGGACCATGGGTTCTCCTGCGCGGCCTCCAGCTCCACGACCCGTCTCTCCAGGGCAACCAGAGAACGCCCTCCCTCGCTGGTATCACCTGCCACTCGACGCAAAGATTCCGTTGCCTCGCGTTGTGCCGAAAGGAAAGGCCGTCATGTACCCAGCCAAAGCAGGAGAACCGGTAAAAGATGCTCTCACACACACTGACACATGCAAGATCGCCACAACCACCATCACTACCACATCATCATCACCACCACCACACCACACCACCGCCACACTAACACACCACACCAACACCACAGTAGCAACAACAGCTACACGCTATCACCACTAAAATGGATCAGACGGGATCTAGTCTGCAGCTGGAATCTTGAACTTTTATCTAAACTTTCTGTGGTCATTCAGATCACGTAATCACTGTGCTAGGAATGCAGATCAGTCGTTCTAAATTGTTTTTGCAGCTCATAAAATGCACCAACATTGTTCAATCTGCCACAAGGTAATGCCCTAAAGTTACTGTTACCCTTGAATAGTCTACTTAGCTTCGCATAGCATTTTGATAGGGTAGAGCCGATAGTCTTGTGCGTATTTAATGATAATAATCAGCACGGTACCCTATGGGGTTGTTAAAAATTTGATTCCAATAATGGAGCAAGAGCGTTGGCATAACACCTACGGTTCTAGGTCGTCATATGATGCAGTGTAGGACAGGATGTGTGCAATGGAACCTCTAAACCTGGCTGTAGCCATGCGCCTGAGTCATATTACTGCATGCGGGTGCGCTGGGTTGTGGATGCTTTTCAGCTATGGCGAACTCCATCGGAGAGTCTTGGCTTCGACCTGAATGACCCGTTGCTGATGCAACTGCCAGGGCCCCACGAGTACAACCCCCTCCACGATCCCTTTTCCAGCGGCCACCTGCGCCGACCGGACCTCCAAGACGGCCTGTATTGCCACGGACTCGTCACTCGCCATGGCTTCTGTCTCACTTCCCTCAAGAACTTCAACCGATTTAGAGAATACCTGCACAGCATCAACCTCAGACAACTCAAACGAATAAAGGTACAGCAATGCATCCTCATCCCCACGTATGACATAACATAGTATGCGCTATATGCGCACACATAGGCCTATATTGCGTGTGTATGTATGTGTGTCATATTGAATTACAAGAAGGATGTCAATTTGGACACACACCTGTTGGAGCTGAATCCGCAGAAGACAGGTCAGTTGAATTTGCACAATTCTGCAGTTCAAGTAATCTACCTATGGTTCACATGCAACTAACCATCTAGATCGCTGAAAGCCGATTGTTATTGTCTGCATAATATCAAAGATCTTGGAGTACATTAAGATATGGCGCTCAATTCATCCTAATGTCTAAACCTCAGCTCATGTTTCCTGCTCTTGTTTCATGAATATCCTTTGCCTTCGCAGAATCCGCTCTATGCTTTACTTCAAAACCGGGTCTACCATCGTAATATCCAATGTCTGTGCTAAACTAGACTGCTGCAATTCACTTTTCCTGAATATAGACACCACCCAAATAAATCGCCTTCAAGTTATCCAGAATGCTCTCGCTCATGCTGTTACCAAAACATTCAAACACCATAAAATCACTTCTGTTCGCAAGTCACTTCATTGGCTTAAAATACTTGAACGAACTGAGTACAAAGTCCTATCGCGTACCCGTAACACACTTCAATCATCCCAACTGTCCTATCTTCTTCAGTTATTTACAATCCAACCACTCCGCTTTTTTTCTATCCTAACACTTCTCCTTCCTCTCGTCACCTCATCCTTAAACTTTGGAAATTACTCGATAGCCACAGCTGCTCCATCTCTCTGGAAAAAACTCCCACCAGAATTACAATATTAGGGCTAGTTAACGAACCAATTATAGAAACTCATAAATACTTCAATCTCCGCAATCTCTGCGCATGTCTTTCATTCAAAACTGGAAACACTCTTCCACCAATCCTATCCTGATTCTTCCTCTTTCCCCTGGCTCTTTTTCCGCTCTAATTCCCAACATCATCCACATTTGCGGGTGTGACTGTTTAACTGTCTGCCTGCCTGACACTTGGATTTTGACCCGGAACCGAGTCTGACCCTTCTTGTCTATTGATTTTTTGTTACTGGGCGCCTGTGAATAAGATGGTTCTCGAGTCTAGGTTTTCTTTGAGCGGTGTAGAAATCTCTAATTTACGATTACGACTACTCTAAGATATTTGATAATATAATCTGTAGAATGAAGTCGAAGGACAGCTGAGGACTGAATACGAGAATCTGGCGTTGGATGTCGTCAGAGAGGAACGACAGAAAGAAGAGGAACTCGAGCTTGGGACTGCAGCAGAGGGTGGAACCCCCTTGTCAGCCAGGTACCTTAGAGAACCGTCACTTAAGTAGGACTACATTACTGCTTTATTTATCCAGGGGCAGAGGGCTTTGTCCAGGATATTGAGTATTTTCCGAAGCCAGAAGAATCTGAAATTCTAAAGGGCGTCTTTTAAAAAAATACAGCTATTGTCAGGAGGCGGATAAACCCCAAAATACCTGTGAATTGTTCAGCTGGTTAATAAAAGCACGAAGCTTGGCACAAAATACTAAGAATGATATGCTGAACCCAAATTTAAAGGGATGCAACGATTTTTATGGCGCCATCATCCTTTAAAATGTTTGAAGAAAACTTCCACTGAAAAAGGAGTGCAGGTTCGTCAGTCAGCAGTTGAATTAGTGGTACAGAAGTATATAGGGAAGGCAATGCAAAAAACTAAAGGTTACCTTCAGAGTTTAGTGGGCATACAGCCTGTTCTATTTCAGATCGCTGCTGCTCGGTACATTACTCTGTCTGTCTGTCTGTTGCTCTGTCTCTGTATGTCTGTCTGTCTCTGTCTGTCTGTCTCTGTCTCTGTCTGTCTCTGTCTATTTCTGTCTGTCTCTGTCTGTCTCTGTCTGTCTGTCTCTCTTTCTGTCTGTAAGGAGCAGAGAGCTGAGTTATTTGTCGGTTGAAAGTCTTTTCTGGTGATTATCTGGTCCACAGATTTGCCCTTTTCAGAAGCACGTCCACTTTTACTTCAATAGGCAGAACATTTTTTCTTTTTTGCCTCGGGTAAATCCAAACTTTATGTATGAAATAATAATAATACTTGCCTTGGCTTTATCTGAAATTGTTTGAAGGCTGCTTAGACATTAATACCTAACAATCACTAATTAAAATCTACTTCAGTACTATACAACTGTAAAATATAACTATCCTAGTTTAATTATGTGCATGTAGAATAAAATTATCTATAATCTACCTATAGTAGCATATGTCTACTAACGATCTATATTCAGTTCTTAAATAAAATAACTGCAAATTCTACTCTTTGTAGTTATAAAATACTGGGTACACTGAGCATATTGTCAAGTCTATCAAATCTAGCGCCTGTGAATAAGCTGGTTCCCGCGACTTGACTTTCGTTGGGCGCTGTAGAAATCTCGAGATTAAGATTACGATTAGCGAAAACTACTGAGTCGTCAGCCAGACTGTCTTCACTGAGCATCTACAGTGGTACCTAAACCGAAAAGTGGACCATAGTTGGGCTGCTACCCTGACCCTTTACCTTAACCAGATCTCCTTGCCTTGCCTCACAACCGTGTCAGATTGAAATCTTAATTTGCTATTTTACTTCAAACAGACACTGTTCCTCGTCCTCCTTTTCTCAAGCCTCAATCAACTTCCAAACAGTCTGTTGTAAAGTATACCACTCTTAAGAAAATTCGCGATAGCCTACTTACTATTTACTGGCTTACTGACTGAAACCTACACTGTGATATTAATATTGTTAGGCTTATAAAATATTGTGTCTGATTTCGAGGATATTGTTCGTAACTGTGTAGATATTCGGACATAATGCGAGATGAGGAGTCGAAGTTACCCGACCAGTTGCCCGATTTCGTCTCTCTACTAACGAATAAAGAAAAAGAAAAACTGGAGGAAGAGAACAAAACTTTCGCTACCATCAGATTCGCCAAAATACAGGTCTCAACTACGAGCTAACAGTTATTAACGCCTTCGTGATCTTCACTGGCTTCCTGTTGAATGGCGTATTAAGTTTAAGATTGCATGCTTGACCTTTAAGGCCCAGAACACAAGCCTGCCATCATATCATAATACATTGATGACTCCGTATCTCCCTCTTAGATTCTTGCGTTCTTTTGATACAGCTTTTGTTTCAAGAACCTAGATTCAGGACAATTGTAGGATCACGCGCCTTTAGCTGCTGTGCTCCTCGTATTTGGAATCGTCTACCACAAAAGGCCTGACTTACAAACTAGCTATTATCTTTTAAATCACTTGTTAAGACTCACTATTTCACCCTGGCTTTTGCGTTACTCAATCTTGGCTCCTAGCAAACATACAACCGCGCCTAAGATTCAGATTTATTACATTGCGTGCATAATAAGTGGTTTAAAACTTTAAATAAATAAATAAAATTATATTATTGAATAAAAATTAAAATCAGTTTATAGTTCTTTGCTTTTCTTCATTTTGCCATATTGTTAATGAATACTGTTCACAAACAATTCCTACAGGCGTGGCTTTAAGTTTGATAAGTAGGCCTAAGTGGTGCATCGACCTATGCCTACTTAGGAATTCAGCAATGAGTGGTCGGCGTTTTCATGTTTATTGAAAATATCGTTAGCAAAAAATCACTCTGTTAGCCTACTTCTCAGTTCGATACTGCTGAACCATTCAGAGCTCCTATCGAAATAATATTGGCTTAGCATACTCAGCCATAGCACGCATCCAGTAACACCATTTATCTATGAGAATCAACAATGCATAACCTGTTCAGTGCCAACTCAGCAGAGGAGATCAGTGGGTCATATAGCTGTTGGTCCCCCCCCCCAGATGCCTCCAAAGAAATCATAGGTCACTTTTCAGCATTTGAACATGGCTCACTGCGAGAAAAAGAGCAAGGTCAATGACTCTCTGGAAAAGCAAAAAGTCACGAAAATAACGATAAAGCCCAGAATATCGTCAAAATGTGACGATGACTCAAAAATCTTTGACAACACAATATGACATTAAAGTTTTGATGAGTAAGATCAAGTCTTCAGAAAGTTTTCGGTGCAGCTAAGTGCTGACTTGTAAACTTTTGAATCCCCAGTAGTCATGGACTGAAAGTTGTTGTGGCCCTCTTAGAAGCTCTTCCCTTTGATTCCCCATTTCAGAACACCTAGTACCGCCAATGAACCTGTACACATGCCAAAAAAATACAGCTATCGTATTGAAGTACAGATCCTGAGATCCTATGGTTATTAACGGATGAGTTGAAGATATATCGCTCTTTTGTAGAATCGCGAAAGTCGTTTGGCAGCCGTTAAGGGGTGGCTCCGAAAAGACGGACGAAAAGCAGCTCTACTGCGACTGCGCAGACTCCAGATCATGGAAGAACGAAGAAAGAAGGTATACGCTGTGTGTGTCAGTCTGTCTTGGTGTGTGTCTGTATGTATCTGCCTGCCTGTCTGTCTGTGTGTATGTATGTGTCTGTCTCCTTGTCTGTCGATAACGCCATGCGATATCACTTGGTCGTGTCAGTTATAAACAAATAGACAGACAGACAGACAAACAGACAAACAGAAAGACAGACAGACAGACAGAAGACAGCTCACGATGACCTGTCATGCAAAATAATGCAATCGAGTATGTGTTCATAGCATTGTGTAAGCAATGCAATTTGTTGACGCCTGTCGTTGTGCTACAGAACTTAGCCGAATGGTCGATCAATGATTTTGTCAGGGAATCAACAACTGGAAGACACGAACAGCCGTTCAGAGCGAGTTCTTCGAGGAGCTGAAGACGCGCGAGAGACGGGAGACGGAGGCCCGGAGGGTACACCTCGCCGAAAAACAACGATATCAGTCTGCCATCGGATCAGTCCACGATGGTAAGAACAACCAATGGCTGCATTCTGGAGTGAAACAGGTGCGTATGGGCCCTTTGCCTTTCATACTTCTGCTTCGATCGTGTTGCTTTTGCACAGAGGATTTTTAAACAAGGCGCTACATAAATCGTTTGTTAGACATCATTAGACAAATCATGAAATGTGCTCAATCATCATCGACATATCCTAAAGAAACACGTGAGCTGTATACACTGGTGACTGATTTCGAACAGCTAAAACACGTAGCTTATTTGCTTTGGGTCATGCAGAAGCCATGTCAGATTGTGAAGATGGCTGTGATTTGTGTATTTCAGTCAAATACAACGAAATCGTTCGGAAATGGCGGGAAGAACGGATTCAAAGTGTCGCTAGGTTGTTCTGTGGATACGTTGAAGGTCAGTCAGTCAATCAGTCGGTCGGTCGGTCGGTCAATCGGTATAAAGGGCCTAGATGCCAGTGATTAACGACATAAATCCGCCACTGGCTTTAGTCGGGTAGTGCCAGTCCCAAGCCTGAATAAAGGAGGAGGGCGACGTCAACGGCCTTTTATGCCATAAGATGTCGTTAAACATTGGAACTACTACTATTAACGACACAGTATGGCTTCACAGGTCATACCTGACATTTTTGCGTTGGGTTGGTCGGTCGGTCGGTCGATCTGTATAGGACTAATTTATTTAGGGTAAATAGGGCGCTATATAAATGCTCACTTACATAAACGCATACGTACTATAAAATGGCCTACTGGATGTCTGACTGTTTCCGCATAGAGGCGGTTCAGGATTCGAACTAGGGTCTGCAGCTCAATGACAAAAAATTTTATGAAAAACATCCATCAAGTTTATGAGGCGAACGTCCATAGCGTCTCCGCTGAATCCGCCGCTGCTGTATTTTCATAGTGTGTCCAGCTGATACCAAATTATGAGAGCTCTTTGAAGCGCATTTTCTATAAAGGATGCTCCCAAATTAAATGCACATGTGCACATAATTATAGATGCTTAATTCCATCAGTCGAACTGCAAGAGGGAAACAGAAAAATGGAAGAAGAGCGGATAGCAGGACCTGGAGAGTGGAGATTGAAGTAATGAGAGGCAGCGCGATTGGTGGGGAGGAGGGAGATAAAGCAAGTTTACGCAGTATTACTGAGTCGCCAGAGAACAACGGCCATGATTGGAGATTGAAGGCAGAAGTTTTGCTCCAATTTTCTTCGTCAGTCAATAAAGGAGCTGGCCAGTAAATCCTCAATTAGCCAATCAGTAAATAGCCAACCAGCCAGCCACATGTCCAATTCTTCAATCTATCTGATTAACAGAGATAGGCCGTAGATGATTACCTTACAGGTAAGAACGTGATGGCAGAAATGTATAGCAAACAGACGGCAAAGGTAAAAATTGGCGGCATATTGTCAAGTGGGTTTAGAATAAGAAGGGGAGTGAGGCAGGGGTGCGTGATTTCACCAACCTTGTTTAACATTTTATCCGAAATGGTCATGAGGGAAGCACTAGAGGGTTACAAAGGAGGTATTCAAATTGGAGGAAGAAGGATAACAAACCTACGTTATGCGGATGACATAGTGTTGATGGCAAGCACAGAAGCGGAATTACAGGACTTGGTGTCTCGATTGGACAGAGAAGGCCGAAAGAAGGGGCTGGAGATCAACATAGGGAAAACAAAATGCATGGCAATGGCAGGTGCACAATGTAACATCAAGGTGCAAGACATCAGGATAGAACAAGTGGACACGTTCGTATACTTGGGATCGCTCGTCACAGAAGATGCCGAGTGTAGTAGGGAGATAAGAGTAAGAATTGCAAGAGGACATGGAGTGGGAGCAGATCTGGTGAAATTGTGGAAGTGCCATAAAATCAAAGTATCCACAAAGTTAAAATTAATGAAGACGCTCATTTGGCCAGTAATGATGTACGGATGTGAGAGTTGGACAATCAAAAAGAGGGATGAGGATAGAATAATGGCATTTGAAATGAAGTGCATACGGAAAATACTTAGAATATCATGGACAGAAAAAAGAACAAATGAGTGGGTTCTAGAGACGGCTGGTGTGGAAAGGAGTCTACTTGAATCAATCAAAAGAAGAAAGATGTCGTACTTCGGACACATAATGAGGAAACAGGGTGATTGTTTGGAGAAGGAAATCATGCAAGGAACGGTTCCGGGAGCAAGAGCAAGAGGAAGACCAAGGAAGAGGTGGATGGACAACATAAGTGAATGGTCCGGCATAGCCACAGAGAAGTTGCTGAGAAGAACCGAGGATAGGAGTGGTTGGAGAAGAATCGTCTACAATGCGACCAACCCTCGTATCGAGGACGGTTGAAAAGAAAGAAGAAGAAGAACGTGCAGTTATAAACTACTTTTGAAGTAGTTAAAAAGTAAACTACTTTTTAAAATTAGTTGTAACTAGTAGTTAAACTACAAAATCTTAATTTGTAGTAACTACTTCTTGTAACAACTTTTAGCAAGAGAGTTTTTCAGTTATACTGTCACCGATTTACGGACTTGGTAATAAGACACAGCGACAGTGGCACGCGTATTGAACTCATTATTTCGAAATGTTTTCTCATTGTTTTGTCAGTGTCAAACATTTCAACAAGGGCATGCATACAATGCTGAATATTACTTCATAATGCTTCGAGTGCGTTTTAATCAGTTGCACCTGCTATTCAGCAACTCATTTTCCATCTTAAGCATCGGTAAATATTGTTACAAAGGTAGTTTTAAAAGTACTTAACTACCTTTTCTAAAACAGTTTACTAACTACTAGTTAAATAACTTCAAAAGTAGTGAGAGAGTAGATGTAGTTAAACTATTTTGCCATGATTACTGCTGATTAGCGTTTTGTATCCAGACTTCCAGACTACTTTCATTAAACCGGAGGGCTACAATGGAGAAGAGTTTGGTAAGCGGAATTGCAACAACTGCTTATAATGGTTTCACAAAATGCTATGCAATGCAGTACTAGTACCTGGAGTGTTGTGGTATGGTAGTCGATTGGTAGTTGAACGCTTGTCGTGTAACGAGGAGTTTACGGGTTCGAACCTCTTCTGCAGCGGTTACTGTGTAGAGACCTGAGCAAGTCCTTCAGACACAATTGCTCAGCACCATCGATTGATGCTTTGTCATTAGATGGTGGCTTTTAATGAATATATAAATAAAATGAAGACAGAGCAGCAGGGTGGCTGTAAAGGGCATGAAGACTGGTAGAAGCTCCAGTAGATGATTAACAACCGCCGTCTGATATGGGAAGCGACCCGTATCAGACAGCGACTGTATAATTTTCTTGTGCATCGGAGTGAAAGACTGATCGATGGTAGATGAATTTAGGGAACTCAAAAGAAGGTTACTGTGTGACGATTTCGAGTGCCGAGACTTTGGAACAGCAACTGAGAAGCGGATGATTACCTAGCTTCCTAGTTGCCTGGCAGGTTGAAGTTGGCTAGCTGACTTGGACTGGTGTAGTTGGGCGAGTCAGACGCAGACGCTGGCTAAGCAATGTGGACGTCAGGTGCAACGAAGAGTCATGGATATAAAGAGACATTCATTTCGAAGATGACTGCTTTCAAGGTCACGCACAATGCGTTTTCTGTGTTGCAGTTTTCCTTCTAATAATAATAATAATCATAATCATAATAATAATAATAATAATAATAATATAATAATAATAATAATAACAACAATAATAACATAATAATAATGATAATATAATAATAATATAATAATAATATAGGGCCTACTACTACTACTACCACTACTACTACTACTACTAATAATAATAATAAAAATAGCACATCAGTGAAGATTAGCCATCCCCGAACAACGTAGTCCCTAATTTCTGAAATCCTGAGGGATCATAAGTACCTCGGGTAAAAAAATAATAATAATAATAAGAAGAAGAACAAGAACACGAACAACAACAAGAAGAAGAAGAACAATAATATAATAATAAAAAAATAATAATTCAGAACTCCAGAATTTGCCTAGCTCATACATATGAGCTCTTGTCTTTCATATTTTGTGTTTTGCATTGCAATAGATGGTTTCTGAACTTACATTTTCAGCCGATGCTGAGATTCAGACGGATCCTCAGGACGGCCTTGACCCCAAGCTGGACAAAGGCCAATTACTTCTTTTCGACAGAAGCACCGGCCTTATCCACGACATCACTGATGGCTTTGTAAGCAATATAACAATGCTCCCCATAAAGTCATCAGATGTTATATCCGCGGAGCAAACCGTTGGCCTAATTAGCCACATCGGCTGACGCGTACATCAAGGCGCCTCTGACCTTGAGGATGCCGGTTCGCATCCAAGTCGTGGCTTATTTCAGATATTTGAATCTCTGGCTAGCACGGTCCATACACGGGACCTTAAATGGTGTGGCGCCCATTTAAACGGGCAGCGGTGGTGAAGGACATCACCCGATTAATTCATGAAAATGAGTAAAGTCGAGGCCATACGGTCGCTATAGAAACACGTGTACCATTTACCGTTTAGGCCTACCTAAGTGATCGATGAACCCTTCAAATAATTATTGTGGAGTGACGTCAAGGTATGATAGATGCACGAGCATCCGTATTCATTTTTTTCGTATAAAATACGAGAAATATGGCATTTAAAGGTAATAATGACAGAGGCCAACAGTTAGGAATAGCCTACATCCAGCGGCATAAAACTGATGTCAGTGCCGAAAGATTTAATTCACGGTTTGCCTGATCTTAGAGGCGGATGTGCTCATTGTAGAATGCGGATGAAGTCAGGGAATACGAAAGGGCGGCCAGGCAGCTCGTCCAATCAGCTCTATTTGTCCACTCTGAGGTAATATGAACTGTATGTTTACATAGAGTGGGGTTTAAACTGACACCCTCCGACGTGAACTCTTCGACTAGGACTGGACTGTTCAACCTTTGTTTGACCTAGTCGTCTTAGAAGCTCATAGACGGGTCCGGAGCAGAGCCCTGGCTGCTAACGATTTATTTCAGAGCGCACGTTTGAATGCATCAGAGAATTAAAAGCGATACCTCGACCTAAACTTTTCGAACAACACTGGGGGGTTAACTTTTCACTTAGGGAGGGGTGGAACATCCTCAAGACTCCCAGTAAATCTAGACAACACAATGTATCATTTGACGAACTACAGGACTGCACATTGATTTCAGCATCTGCTGCAAAGTCATACTAGCCCCAACGAAACAATAAACTGAAAAATTACTATGGTATAGTCTCCTTATATCTGTCTGCAGGTAATTCTATAAGCATCACCAGGTTACGCATTTTATGCCTGAGCATTATTATCATCATCATCGTCGTCATCGTCATCATTATCATCATCATCATCATCATCATTGGTTACATACGGGGTATAGGATTGGACCGAGTAAGTTCAGTTGTTGTACATTATACGCCTTCTGTACATTTTGACTGGAAAGCCTACCTTATAAAAAGGTGTAGTGTTTAACTTTACTCAGGCTGATAGATGAGAGGATTGAGTGTGGAGGAACAGGGATGGGAAGAGAGGGAGGATGCGTATGGTACAGAAAGTGCCACACGCAGTAGTCTTGTTATTGTCTCTGTTGGCAGGTAATTCTTCCGGCCACGAGTCGCTACAAGGCTGAACTGGAAAGAGGAGGAGGAGGACACGACGCTGCCATCCAGACGTCTGACTCTCTGCAGCAAATGGATCCTTTTGTACGACAGGGTTCGACGAAGGATTTGCAAGGACAGGACAAATCCAGCCATCAGACGATTGGTCAACCAGTAAAAACTGGCAGTGGCCTCGTCGTAACTGGTGGGCAAAAGAAATTAGCAGTTGTTTTGGTTTGTGCCATAGAGCATGAGGCGAATTTATTCAACAGTTGGATCTGAGCTATTCGTGCATAACAGCTGAGCTCTTAGTTTACTGAAGAAAGAAAGCGTATGCTGTACGCAGTGTTGATCAGTAATGAAGTAAAAGTAACGCGCTACCGTAGACCTACATGAGTAAAACTTTTAGTACTTTCACTTGCAAAGAAGTATTAAAATTGTAATACTTTTACTTGTAACGACGAAGTAATATTTCACAGATTTTTCAGTAGGCCTGCTCTTACTTCATTACAAGTGACACCTAAACGTATATGTTACTGGTTACTTTAGATTTTGCGCTTCACGCAGGCGTATAGGCCTAATAGGCCTAATATTAGTAATTTTGCCACTGTTAGTTCAAACGAATGATTGTCCGCACGTATGGCAAGAAAGGAGGTGACAAGCAAAGCCGAGGATCGTTAAAGCAGAGTGACACTGGCTAATTACCGCACTAAGTGCAGATGGTTTGAAATCGTCGCGAGGTTGTGGATACGTTAGGGGTAATGTGTGTCGTGTACACTTTGAGTAGGCAAGGAATCAGAGTTTCAATAGGCCTATACGTCTAGCGACTAAGCAACATCGAGTGAGTGTATTAAGCTCATCGGATTATAAACTTGTAGTGCGTCTGTTTATAGTCAGAATAGTATATTCATACATACATGTACATGAAACCAATATGTGTATTCACACATAAAGGGTACCAATACCACTAGAAAGGGTACTAATAAGCAACAGCATTTAGAGTTCAGTTTCACCCGTTGACCCTATCACAGGACGAGAGAAACAGGAAAAGACAAACGAAGCTGTAAGATGTGCGATACGACGGAGGATATGACACAATGAGTTGACTTGGGGGCGGAACGTCTAATGCTTCGGATCTTAACCAGTGACTTGGGATCAACTGCCGAATCTGCCCTGTGCAGTCATTGTAGAACATGTTTTAAAACTGTGTTACATCAGTGGCCAGCATCTTGCATGAGAGTAGATAGACTGAAAGAATTATGTAAGCTAAATCCTTTACAATAAATAATTAGGCCTGTTTTAAATAGAAGTGATATTCACCACAGCAGCACTTTTGAGAGGCATACAGATACGTACACATACATAAAAACATATAGGCCTATACATACATGCACACATATGCACACTTACCTATGTACATACATAAGCCTACATACCTACATATGCAGATACGTGTGTACATTATACACTCGGTACTTTTTATTTTTTACTATAAAAGTATTATTTGGAAGAATACTGTTCCCAATATTAATCGTCGACGAGTACCTTTACTTAGGTACTTAAAATAAGATTTACTCTCTTACTTAAGCATTTTGACTCACAACTGACTCTGTGGGCAAAAGTATATGTGGTACATGCTTTGTAAAACAAAGTCAAACCAGGGAGAGTAATCATCGTGTTATATGCGTTGTGGTTGGACAACTGGTTCTATGGTTTTGCTTTGGTTTTCTCAGGAGACGAGACGAACAGGAGCCAGAGCAGCGCAGACAGCTCATCCCACAAAACAGAAGTCGTGTTCGTTACGGTGGAAAACGAAACCCTTCAAGGCAAGCACACAGACCCAATGCCCACAGTAGGCCTAGGCCTACAGGTCATCGTCGAGTCTCCATTTCATAAACACAGTAATATGTTCGTAGGTACGGGACAGACAGACACACAAACAGATAGACAGACAGACAGACAAAAGGAGAGAGAGTGAGGCGTTAAGAAAACTTTTGGCTGTCGATCGAGCTGAGCTACATGAATTCATGAAAAGTGTACTTTTTTCCGAGTAAGTCGTGCGAAAAACTTCAGAGCCCACCAACACTTATGGCTTCTGTCTCGCTCTTATCCTCACCCGCGATTACTCCGTCTCCGATCACAGCCAGACCATCTGCAGTATTTCATTCCTCTAATCATTGTAACGAATAGCTCTGTCTGATATAGTAGGCCTGTTAACCGTTAAGCTTAGGCTGGTTTAGGGCTCTTGATGGCAAGGAGTGTTGGGCCTTGGTGTGCTTGTTGTTAACTGTATAGTCACATGAGAATGCAAGCCACACCCCTTCACTTGTAATGTAAACAACTGCCCGGTGCACGTTTTCCACTGATTGATTTTGTCTATTGACCCACCTATTGATTGCATCTATTGATTAACTGCATCTATTGATTGATTGCGTCTATTGATCTCCAGTACTAATGTTTAGATCACAAGCATGCATGCATGCATAAATAAATAAATACAAACACACATACATATATGCACACATATATACACACATGCATGTATGTATACATACATACATATATACATATAGACATAAATAAATAAATATATACACACATACATACATGCATGCATACATACAGAGACAGACATACATGTATACATAAATGAATACATACATGCATACATATATACATAAATGAATATATACATATATACATACATGCATGTATACATTCATACATTCATACATACATACACGCGTGCATGCACACATACATATAATACATGCATGCGCACATACTTATTCAAAGATCATAATTTTGCTTCTAGCCGAGAAAGACGACGAGCAACCGAATGACAAGGTGGAGTTGCTGACGGCTGCCGTAGACGCCCTCGAGAAATTGAGGGCTGGTGCGGAAGACTCGCTGGACTTGGACGCAGGAAAGGTCGAGCGGCTGCTAGTCCGGGGAAGAGCGGTTCTCGCGGAGACGATCAGCATCCGACGAAACTCGTCAATGGTTGTCGAAGAGATCGTTCGTCTGGCGATCGATGAGATCGAAAAGCAATTGGAAGAGACGGCGAATAGCAGGCAGGCCGAAGCTGATGGATGGAAGGCCGAGAATCTCTCGGACAAGCAACGAGGACAACGAAGACGTCGGGACCGACGGTCGGCGATCAAGAAATCGTCCTCCGGCTCTGGAATCGATTTCATGACCTACATCGTTGGAAAAGCTGTGGCGATCGCCAATCAGTCGGCTGAGCTGCATCATCGATCTAGAGAAAGACAGTCGGTCGATGGGCCGGAAGTAGAACACGATGGCGATGAGTTCACCGAGACGTTTCTGAAGCGCATTGGGGAGGAGGAAGCGACAAGAGACAGGCGGAGACGGTGGAGTGCCCTGGTAAGCGCCTGTGACGATTTCAACGACGCCCTGTGCGCTAGATACTCCCGAATGGATCTGAGCGAACGGGAGATCGTTCAGCTGACCAGGGACAGAATAATGAACGATGCTAACAGACTGGTGACTGCCAGCATTAAAAAGGTCGTCGAAGACCTCGAAGGCGAGGGACTTGAAACGAGCCACCCCGGGTCATATGTCGAAGCCACACGGGCTGTTGCGGAGTCGATGCTCAACCTGGCCTTGCACAGGGACCTTGAAGAGATCACCAAAGACTACAAAGAACCGCGCCAGATCATTGACCTGGTCGCCCGGATTGTAAGGACACATGGGTCAGTCAGAGACTCTCCCGCCTTTGGTTTTACATCAGCCGTCGGGAAGAATCCGTTGTTGACGCGGTGGCATCTTGCATCCATTCTGCTTAATCGCCTCATCGCAGAGACACTTGACAGAGCGACGGCCGAGCAGAGCACCTGTGAACTGACGGCTGAGGCGTTGATCAGTCTGGCCGTTGCTGTCGATCTCAGAGGCCTTGCGTCTGACGTCGTGCTGGTGCTTCCAAAGAAAAGCAGAATGAGACGCCGCTGCCCCAGACAACCACCTGTCATCGATCAGACGAAGTTCAGGAGCGCGATTATTGATAGCTTCGGTGACAAAATGAAACAGCTCGTTGGCTCGGCCGTGTTGCCCGATGCCTGCGTTAACAACGCTCTGTTCGAGGCAGTTCAAAGGGCAACGTCCACTTCGTCATCTGTGACGTCGCCCAAGAGGCTTTCTCAGCAGACGACCGCTCTTTTCGCAGACGTCAAGTCGATCGTGGCAGACGCGGCCACGGTCGTGCTTCATAGAACGGTCGGAAACCTAGCGGCCAAGTTTCGAGCGACGAACGACAGTCAAGTGGAATCCGTGCTCGGCCAGATGGAGAATGCACTGATGGCTATCGACGCTTACGGTCTGGTGAGCACCGAAAGTCAACTGGGACTGAAAGCAAAGAACTCGATCGTGTTGTCCCGGGAGCGCCTGAAGGAAATTAGTTCGTCGACGCATTGGTCTGCCTTGGGACACTCCGCCTCGGACAAAGAGGTCGACGAACGAGTTACTCGGAAGATGTCGGTCAGTGGTAAGGTCGTTCGTCTGTCCCTCTCTCCCACGGACCCCGATCTCATCCACGAACCCCATCTACCACCCCCAGAATCGGTCGACCAGGGCCCAATGCCCCAAACCGCCTCCGCAATTAAGGCGTCGCAGCCGCCACCAGCCGTAGATACCTTCTTGGAGGAGCTGAGCGTGATACCGATGTTTGGTAGCGTGCCTCTGGACATCGACCCAAACTTAGTGACTGAAGACCTGCTCGTCCTGTCGATCAAGTATGACGAGGATCTCGACAACCCCGATCTGTCGATGCGTAACTCGTTCCGCAACATCCATCGCCCGGATGTGTCGAGCCTACGTCGGTTCAGCTCGTCGTCTTCGTCGTTCAGCGGTCCAGGAAGCATCCACGAGCGGGTTAAGGACGTCTTCATGCAGCGCAGATCGATCGCCGAAGACGAATCGCAGATCGCGGCCCAACGCCGCATTCCAATAACGGACGAGGACTCCGAGTACGTCATCAGTAAGGTCACCGTTCCAGAGACGGACTCCGTTCCAGAGTTCTGGCCGAACGAGATGGGGCAAAGCGCAAACGATGCGCCTATTCACTCGACAGTGACGACGGAATATTCGAAGCAGTACAGTTTCCCTGAGGACGAGAAACCAGAAAGTCAATCAGTGCAAGAGACGTTTGTGAAGCCAGACAAGGCACCAGACGAGATAAGCCTGGCCTCCTACTTTTACGGAGATCCAGAAGAATTTCACCATCTCAAGATTTCCAGTTCGATCATTGACGACGATGAATCGAAGCATTTGCTAGCGAATGGTCAGGCGAATGAAACGCCGAAAAAGCGCAACCTCCCTGTGTCGTATTCTCATATTGCGGAGCCTGAGGGGAAACCATATCCCTTGGAATCGAGCGACGAACTCGTTATTGCCACAAGGGAGATATTTCACTCCGCCGACCTCCACCATGACGCCTCACAGGAGTATTCATCACAGGAACCTCCGAAGAAACGTATCAGTGACGTCGAGGAGGAGCATCCAATTCTTCTGGCAACAGGTGACGACGATGTGACGCTCAGCCTCGGTGCTGCTGCGGCCGCCCTGATGAAACAAGACGCCAGCAGCTCATCTTCTAAACGGCGCCTCGACAGTTCGAATGCATCTGTGGCACTCCCTCCCGTTCCAACGAATTCACTCGAAACAGGTAACGATGAATCAACCAAAATCACGTCGACAGGTAGCCTCGACATCGTTGCCAAACAACCGGTTGGTGTCGCTGCGTACCATGACAGAAAGAACAGGGATGATGAAGGTGAATTTGAACAGAGTAACGAATAGAGAATCACGCGGACCTTCGGACAAATACTTTTCACGTGATATCTCTGACAATCCGGAAAAATTTGTTTCTGCAAGCGAACAATTAAAAGATATATGTGGACCATATGCATTTTGTGACCAACCCCACAAAGGTAGGCCAATACAAAAGGACGTCAGTACGGTTTGATCGGTACGGTTTCGAGAGTGAAGGCCATTGGCGGCCGATCCAGAAGGATGGCCGAGGACGGAAGAAAGTCACCAGAAATTCTGTTTACAAGTCCCCGAATTTTTTAAACTTTCAGATGCATTTCTCGTCGCGATTTTTTATTGATTTATCCCTCTCAAGCCTGTTCTTATAGCCTACAAATTTTACTTGGCTTACTTCTTACCGTCTTCCAAGCAGACCCCCATTATTCTTTTAACCTATCTAGAAAACTCAGGCACAGTACTTTTGGTTTTCACCTTTATGGTCAGAAATGGGGAGGAACAAAAGCAACTCTGTTCCAACTTTTTCAGTGGAAGCATGCCACGGTGCCGACGCCCCAGCATATACAGTCAAATCCACCATAAGAACGGAGGCTGCAACCACTGAATTTGACTGCTCATGTTGATTGTGGGTTTCAGACTCCCTAGCATGGTTATTACTAGTCTCTCCCGAGCATGGCATCTGCGCGTTAGAGCAACATGTCGGCATGCCTTTTAAGAACCTCAGAGCAATCCATGTCCATATGTCTTCCTTAGCCTCTCTCTCTCTCTCTCTCTCTCTCTCTCTCTCTCTCTCTCTCTCTCTCTCTCTCTCTCTCTCTCTCTCTCTTTCTCTCTCTCTCTCTCTCTCTCTCTCTCTCTCTCTCTCTCTATATATATATATATATATATATATATATATATATATTTCAATAAGAACTTGTCGCGAAATATGATGCCTTACTGAAGTGCAAATGAAAGCCCTATCACATGCATGAAAAATTGTAGGCCTAAAGTAGAAGCAGAATGTGAACCGTATGAAAAAACAACATGAAAAATGACCACTAAACCAATTAATATGTTCTTTGTAGGCCTACATATTGCTTCTCCCAAGTTAGCTTAAAAAAAGGTAAGTCCCGTCAGAGGGACGACTTCAAACAATATTTTTATAGGAAATGATCAGCGTAACGACTAACTTGCATCCGTGCAGGGTGGATTCCCAGAATATGGCTCCCTCTGTAATCGCTCTCGCGCCCCCCACCCAAGCAATCAGGAGGCCGCCACTGCCCCAGATCCAAGAGGCAGGCAGGCAGGCAGGCAGGCAGGCAGGCAGGCAGGCAGGCAGGCAGGCAGGCAGGCAGGCAGGCAGGCAGGCAGGCAGGCAGGCAGGCAGGCAGGCAGGCAGGCAGGCAGGCAGGCAGGCAGGCAGGCAGGCAGGCAGGCAGGCAGGCAGGCAGGCAGGCGGCTATGGTGGTTGGTGTTTGGAATTGGAGGGTAAAGTGAGAAAAAAGGGAAAGAGAAAGAACCAGGACAGGATTTTGGAAGAGGATTGTCTTCAGTTTTGAGTGAAAGACCTGCGTAGAGATTGTAATCGGTGAAGTGTTGGTGAGTTCATATGATGGGTCATATTATTGTCGTAATTATGGTCAGAGTTTATACCAGAGGGAGAGGGAGAGGGATGGAGCAGACATGGCTATAGAGCGATGTCCAATTTTAAGGATGAGGTGACGGTGAGGTGACGGGAGGAAGGAGAAGTGTTAGGATAAAACAGAAACGGGTTGAACGGAGTGGTTCGATTGTAAATAACTGACAAAGATAGGAAGGTTGGAAGGATTGTGTGTTGTTGGTAAGTGATAGGACTTTGTACTCTAGTCGTTCAGTATTTTGAGCCAGTAAAATGATTTGAGAACAGGAGTTTTGCTGTGACAGCACGAGGGAGAGCATTCTGGATGGCTTGAAGGCGGCTTATTTGGGTTCAGGAAAAGTAATTACAATAGCCCAGTTTAGCATGGACTATGGCTGTGGCGATGGTAAATGCGGATTTGAAGTAAAGCATAGGGCGGATTCTGCGAAGGTCACGGACATGCATGAGGCAAGAGCAGCTAAGATGGGTTATACTGTCAGAGAAGCTTAGGCTTTGGTCGAAGATCATACCTTCCTGTTCTCCTTATCTCTCTTTCCGCTTCAGCGTCAAGCACCATCCACCGTAGCCGTCTGACTGTCTGCCTGGCTACTCTTAATTGGATCTTGACCTGGAACCGAACCCTTCCTGCCCATAGATTTTGTTTTGACTGAGCGCCTGTAAATAAGCTGGTACTCGTGACTTAGCTTTCGTTGGACACTGTAGACATCTCGAGCTTACGATTACGGTTACCTAAGTCGCGGACAAGAGAAGAAGTTGCAAAGGTGTGGGTTGAAGCAGAGTCCAGGCTTAGGGAAATAGTAAATAACCGACGAAGATATCGGGTTTGGCCCAACATTATAAATTATTCGATCAGAGAACATGTTGACGTTGATGATCGGTTGTAAGCTGGAGGGAAAACTACGTTGGGCCAATGCTCTTGGCAGAAAGTTGGTCCGGATTTCAAACAAGCTGTGGGCAGATGTCGAATGTAAAACCTTTCGCCGAAGATGACCTTGATGTTGGCTCAACATTGACCTAAAATGTGTGTAGTGCGGCTTGGGTTATAGGCCTAATAATTATTAACTGCCACATTCGATAGGCCCAGTGGCACAATGCAGGGCCCGCTATGGGCCCAATAAACTTGGGTGGGAGTTTAATGATTATGTCAAAAGCCGACCATGCACTGAAGTCTCAGTGGTGGTTCTACAGGGAAGGACGGGGCCACAACTCCAACTGAGGCATTCCCCACGTAGGCCTACTGTCTGAAATATAGGTAATTTTTTAACACACGCCATTACATGGGAGACTATGGGCCACGGCCCCAAGTGAGCTCTTAACCTGCTCCAAAGGTGTCCTGTAAAATCAGAGGCCACTAGCTTCATGACAGTGGGCAATGAAGAATATCATAATGTGGTTCTTTGTGTATTGGAAAGAGATGACAATTGAAGGTCATTGAAACTGACGACGAAGTCGAAAGATATTGGCAGAACATGTTGAGGACTAAAAAGTCGTAGGCTAAATCATTTGCGACATAAACTGTCATAAAAGTTAGACCCTATTAGAACTAAGATAAGAAATCAAGTTGTTAATTTTTCGGCGCTCAGTTTAATACTGCTTTCCAAACGTCTGGATCCGACAGTAGCTGTGGCCATTTTGAAAGCTCTTGTTGCCCTCTTTGCCCTCCCAGTTCGGGAAACCTAGGTCTATAGCGCCGCAAATGCCTATTGCTTTAATCCTAATAGCAAAATTATTCCGGAAGGCTAGTTTTAGCATCTTAGAGTCGTAGTTTTAGCATCTTTGGTAACCCAAGTCGTTTACCCATAATTTACCATTTAGCAGTCGGAAAGAAACGGTTGATAGGAAACCAGCGGGAGCTTTAAAACAGTTGAGCTTAAAAGGCTTTGCAGCTTCTACTTGCTGATCTTTAAAGTGAGCTTGTCCGAAATTCGTTTTTCGCATCGCGCTCTTTCGCGTCTTGGCTTCGCGCCTTGAAACGTAGTGTGGTTTAACCTATGAAATTTCGATCCGTATAAACAAATCCAACCTTGTTTAAACTGAATTCTTTTCTCGGTATTACATGCAGCCAGTTTAGGCCCTATGGTAAACTATAGGATCGAGCGGCAAGTTGATATCAAAGATCATAGAGTTCAATTAACTTCAGTTGACGCTAAGTTCCTTGTTGACATTTTGGGGTCTCTCGTTTGCAATGGCTCTGGTCAAGGAATTCTGCCCTATGTGTGGAAATTGTTTTGTATTTGCATGTTACTATACTTCTAGCCCTTTGTAAATTTTGCCTGCCTGATAGCGCCGAACACTAATGATGACAAAAGCAACCAAGTGAGCACCTCTTACTCAAACGGCACATGACGTCATTCAGTGCCGAGTCAATTTGGATGAATAATTTGCGATTCGGGATTCTAATGTTGTTAAAACGAATTGGCGCAGATGCTGTGAGTAATGATGATTCGTTTATTTTACGACTTTATTCGCATTTTATGGGTTGTGTGTATGCTGTAAATTTGGATATATTAATTCATTTCCCCGTTTATGGTTTACTCTTTAACCACTGATTTAATCGCAGATGCGATGATTTTTAATGACAATTGTTTGTCGCAATGTCGCCTACCTGCGATCTAAAAAGCTTAAAATTATGTCGATCTACAACTTACAGGAATGAAGATTATAATGCTTATTGTGCCAGACCTGCATATTGCGAATCCCATACCAAACTTTTGCTTAAGCTGTTTGCTTTTGCTGAGCGCTGATGTATGTGCGTGTGCCGTGGTTTCACTACTAGCCTACTGATTAAACTGCAAACATTCTCTTCACAGATACCTGCATAGTCACTATTTTTATGTTAATGAATGTATCCAAGTGTTCAGCTGCTCAGTTAGCTTTTCATCCTGTCAACATTATTTTGTGCAGTGCAGTCTGACATAATAGTTTGCATACTTTTTGACCATACAAGAGCCTACTCTTGTCTTTTTTATCTTGTTATGTCGTAGATTTTGTTGAAGTATGAATTGAATTGTATGTACTTCGTTTTCTTAGACTAGAATGACATAAGATGACATAGATGGCAGCGGTTGATAGGAACAGTAAGATAACCACCAGCACGTACCAGTATGAATATCAAGGTTGGATGCACGTGTTTTAAAAATTTTTATGCTTTTAAAATGGAAATATAAACGGCTTTTAAATATATAGGTATAATTTAAATTGATATCTGTGCTTCTGTTTTGCACTGGATATCAAATTCTTATTCATTGGAGTCACATCTTATTTACTCATTAAACATTTCCGTCCGTTAGAAAATCTTTATGCATCAATCTTAGGTATTGTTTTCTTCACCATCAGAACAGAGGCTGGCAAGCGATGAATACCTAAGTGGATTTTCTTTTTCATTAGGAACTTTCTCATGGGATGAATATCTTAAAGAAGCCAAAGCCAGACCTGCTGCTGAGTCCTGTTTCAAGCAGGTTTATTGATTCACATTTTACTTCATTTGAATTTCAGCCTCTGATTAGGTTTTAGCTTTATGCTTGAATTTAGTTTCATTTTATGTTGGTTCCTAGTATGCTGAAATGTGTACAGTGATGACATACTGTTGATCAGGCAGCAAGGGAGAGTACTGTCCACCCACCTTACCTGTTGAGGCTAAGAAACTCACTAACACTTTGTACCTGTGGCTACTTCACGTGATTAGCTTAAGGGATCGCTCTTCTCTTTTTATGTTAGCGAAAGCATTCAGGTACTGCCAGTTTTACAGTTACATTTCTATGAATTTACAGAGAGCCAACTGACTTAATTGTGTGCAGAGGAATAATAAAAAGTAGCATAGCTTTTGTGTAATAAACATTTAGCTTTTGCAAATGGACAGTAAACTGTTCTCGTCTATACTTTGCCAAAAGAGCATCTGTGAGAATTGATTGATTCTTTTGACTTCTTTGGCCTGCTTCACTTAGAAAGTGTCAGAAATTCAACAATGTCATTATTCTGTTTTTAGCCTTGTCCTTTGCTTCTTTGTAGTCCAAAGCAGCTATCTTGTCCATCATCCATTCCAGCAGCATCATTCCACACCAACCTCAACATTTCTTCATTTGTTTTAAATGTCCTGTGTAACTGATTCAAATTGGTTTTCTCCATACCCACATTCTGAAAACCTCCAGACATAGCATTGTGGGCATTTCTGACATAAAATTCAGCCAAAGAAAATTTGTTCAGAGCATTTCTTTGTTTCAGAGTATAGCAAAACCATTAAAATGTACATATGTAGTGTTAACATAACATGACTTGAAATGTGTAAAACCATGTGATAGTCTTTTAACGTGTGTTTGGCATAATAGCTGTTTATCACAAGCACTGGTATATTGATGATATCGTTTGCTATAGCTTCCAGCCACGAAAATTTGCCACTGTCTCTTTTCTGTGAAAATTAGTCACTTAAGTAGAATGGCTTTCCAAGTCATCAATGACTGGGCACTGCAGGCTGGTTTTTGTAGTGCATCAACTCGATGATTTGGTGATAGTGATTTTATGCAAAGTAGAATATTTTGAAGTGTATCTGAAAGTGAGATCTGGTTAGTTGTATGAGTAATGGCTGCTCATCTGTCAGTTTTTGAAGCTTATTAAATTTGTAAACTCCGAGAAAGTCTCTCTCTTAATGTTGTGACTGTAAAATATTACAGTTTTATACGCAGGGATTTATGCTTGTCTTGTATTATTGTTCATTTAAGGTAGAAAAAGGATTATATTTGGTTGTTTTTATACCAGGCTCGTGTTCCACCGGTAAATGAATTCAAGGTTGGCATGAAGCTGGAGGCATCTGATCCACGCAATCTCACATCTGTTTGTATTGCGACTGTAGTCAGTGTGCAGGGCCCAAGACTTGGACTGCGACTTGATGGCAGCGATGATAGAAATGACTTTTGGCGACTTGTGGATTCCAGCGACTTGCATCCAATTGGCTACTCAGACAAAAATGGCGAGCTGCTTCAGCCTCCACTGGGTATCAGTGACATCTAGTTAATCTTCACTTACTTAGAGATTGTAAACTACATTTTCTGCAGCAGCTGGGATTCGAAACTTAAAATCATAACTTTTTATTTAAATTTTGGGTATGTCATAAGGCGATTTTTCAATATTATATACAATTTGTCAACTTGGTTTTTTTAAGACACTGGCAGACACAGTGAAATTAAAGCAGGTCTGGCCAGGTTAGTACTTGGACTGATGATCATCTGTGGTATACCGTGCCACCTGGTGCCCATTCAGCCCTCCATTCTTGTTCAGTCAGGAAATGAGAAACAACTCAAGCTGGTAGATTAAAAGGTGACCTGTCTGTGGATTGCCGTGGCTGCATTTGCCCCTCACTTTGATACTTTTATTTATTTTTTTATCCCCTCGGATACTTTTGGGGCTTTTGACCGAGGGCATGTGACCCTTCTCGTTCTCTTTGATATTAGTGCTGCTTTCGACACTGTCGATCACAGTATTCTTCTGAAGCGCCTTGAGAGGTCATTCGGCATCTCTGGCCCTGCTCTCTCTTGGTTCTCCTCATATCTGTCTGGCCGCTCTCAATCTGTCATTTGTGGTTCTACACGCTCCAAGTGGTCCCCAGTAACAGTGGGTCTTCCACAGGGCTCAATCTTGGCTCCTCTCCTTTTCATCCTCTATACATCTGATCTTAGTTTCATCCTGTCCTCAATGGGGTGGTGTCCCACCAATATGCTGATGACACCCAGGCTTATACCCATGGCCCGGCTGCTGAGGCGGTCTCACTGGTTCGGAGGGTACTTGAGGCATCGGCGACTCTTGAGGCTTGGCTGAAATCTAACCGCCTTCGCCTAAATCCTAACAAGACCCAATTTATCTGGCTTGGCAGTTCTGTCCAACTTTCAAAGATTGATAAGATAGGCTTATCTTTATCTTTTCCCTATGTCTCCTTTTCCTCTTCAGTACGCAACCTAGGAGTGACTCTGAACTAAGAGCACAAACTGCGGGAGCACATAAAGAACGTCTGTCGCTCTTGCTTTTATGACATGCGGCAAATTCGCACTGTTAGACGCTCCCTCACGACCCAGGCCGCAACTACCCTTGTCCATGCATTCATCTGCTCAAGAATTGATTTTGGCAATGCTGTCCTCGTAGGCCTTGGATCCTCCTACACTGCACAACTCCAGTCTGTCTTGAATGCTGCGGCTCGCTTGATTGGTGGCATTCCTAAGTTCGGCTACATTTCTTCATTTATGCTGGAACAATTGCACTGGCTCCCAATAAGGGAGCGTATTCTCTTCAAAATCTTGACCCTTGTGCGGAACTGTCTTGTTGGCTGTGCTCCGCTGTATCTAAGGGAACTCTGCATCCCCCTTTCTTTCATTCCGGGCCGCAGACCACTGCGTTCATCGGCTCAGGGTGATCTCGCCATCCCTCTAGCTCGAACTGCCACCGCTCGGCGCCGCAGTTTTGGTATTGCTGGCCCTAGCTCTTGGAATGACTTACCTGCTGACCTTCGACAGGAGCTTCTCTCCCTCTTCCCCACCCTCTTCCGTAAGTACTTGAAGACCTTATTATTCCCCAGTTCTGGGATGATGGGCCGGGAGCGCCACTGATGAGGCTATCTTGAAGCGGCGGTTTACAAATTTACGATTACGATTAGTCGAATGGTCCTTTGACCTCAGGATCATGCTTATTTGGAGTTTTTACAGAAGCTTGTAAACAAGTGTATAACCTTTATGGACTTGCACAACATTTTTCTAAGTTGATTCAAGGAAAATCTAGAGGCAGTTTAAATAGTTGTTTGTTTCTTTGCAGATACTTTTTAAGTCTTGTACTCTGTTTCAGTCTTTTCCACATTTACTTGCATACATTTGCTTGTGCATGTTTATGTGTGTTGTTAATCCCTTTGACCAAAGGTGATTTTCACACTACATTGATTGCACTCAGTTGAAACAGATTCAGTTGATAACTGATAGTGGTTAGAGACTAGGGTTGATAAAATCATGAATACTTGCCATGATTGTTATGAAAAAACAGATAACAGTCTATAAATTGGTTGGATGTTTTTGTTTGAAAGTGACCTTATTGTTGGCTACAATAGAATTATTCTTTTGCTCTGAGGTTTTCGAATGAATCCATCTTCGTGGCCATCCTTTCTTCAGAAGAATCTGTTAGATGCTGAATTTGCACCAGATCACTGCTTCAAAAAGGTAGTGCACTGCTTCAGAATCACAGAGTACAGTCTTAAACGAGTCTTAGCTGCACTAGGTGCAGCCTTAAACAGGTATTAGCTACACTGGGTACAATCTTGTACAAATATTAGCTGCTTTGAGTACAACATTGGCTCCAGGTCAACGTGGTAATGCCATATATAGGATATCAGTAGGATTTGGGACCATGAAGCCTAGTGTTTTGTCCTAATGTATTGTACTGAATCAAAACCTTATTTGCCCAAAAGCCGTGATTAGACTCCTTGACCAGAGTCCTCACCAAGTCCAAGATGCTTCAGACTGATTAGGAACTAAGATATGTCGAAAGGTGTATTAGGCAAACACTTGAAACATGCAGATTGCAGGTCCTGAACTTGATCGACGGGGCATGTAGTCTTATCACTTGGTAAATTTCTGGTAAAATCATTCTCAGTAAGCCTGAAAACATGACAAGAATTCTTAGAAAACTTGCAGGTGAGTAACTGAATGGCAGTTTTTATGATTGGCTGATTCAAGGAACCTTCGACACCAAGAGCCAATGAATTCAAAGTTGGAATGAAGCTGGAAGCAGTGGATAGAAAAAATCCTCGCTTGCTGTGTCCGGCTACGATTGGTGCAGTCAACGGGGATCAGCTTCACATAACGTTTGATGGTTGGAAGGGTGCAATTGACTACTGGTGTCGTTATGATTCAAGGGACATCTTTCCTGTCGGCTGGTGTGCCCAGGCAGATCATCCTCTTCAACCTCCCGGCCAAAGAGGTTATGCATCTGCCAGTTTACAGCTATCACCAATGAGCTGCATTTAATTTTGTTGATTACTAATGTCTTTTATCATTATAAAATTATAATATTAGTCTATTAGTAATATTAGTTGATACATGTACAACTTGTCCCAGAAAATCCATGTTTGTTTTGGCAAAGCCTAACATCAGTGCAGCAACATTAGTTAATAGCAGATAGTGATTGTCACTGATGCTGATCTCGGTCTCGTTGTGATGTATTAATGAACGAGATGTTGAAGCAGTGATGCTTTTGTTGAATGAGCATCTGTGGGGCACAGGTAATAGTCAGCATAACTTGGACCAGCCAGACACCATTGTATGAACAGACATTGCTGGGTGTAAGTTAGGCTACTGAAATGAAGGAGTACCTGAATGTGCAAAACTGGTCTGTGTGCCTCCAAGACTATCACCAAGGAGTTTCTCATGATAAGAAATTGGGACATGTGAGTTAATTTGAAACTGTCATCTACTTGTGCACTTCCAGTGATTTAGAATCCCATATAGATTCAGCACATTTTGATGTATACCATACTTTACATACCTAAGAAAGAATAACTGAACTTACTGGTTTACTATGTAAACCAACTCCTACTGTAAAATGTCTTGAGGCGTGACAGGGTAGAGACCAAAAGGTGCCCAACGGCAAAAGGATTGTCAGTAACTCTTATCCTTTATATTTTAATTTAAAATATTGTAAACTTCTTGTTTCATCTTTTGTGCCGATATGTAAGTTCCTTCATACATTCGGTTTCCTTGTTTCCTTTGGACATTCCCGTTGTTTTTTCCTTATAGAGAGTGCAGAGTTGAAATTACAGTTAAATAGGAAATTATGTGCATGATTGAAGTTTCTAGTTTTACTTGACCATATATATATATATATATATATATATATATATATATATATATATGTATATATATATATATATATATATATATATATATATATATATATATATATATATATATATATATATATATATATATTCTTTCAACTTGTTGACTGCAGATAAAGATAGAAAAGTGAACCTGCTGTTTTCACCAGGTGTCTCCTCCAAATCAGAATCAGCTCACAGTCAGACTTTAAGTAGTACAAAAGAGGCAGCAAAAAGAGGTAATTACAGTTCAGCTTACTTCAGTTGTGAGAGTTGGAGTAATTTAGTCAAATTAAAGTTTATTCATAACTTCTTGAATATAATGTGTGTTTTTCACAATTTTTCCAAAGTCAAAGTGCACATTATACATAGGAGCAATTTTTAAAGTTTTATTTTGTGTCAGAAGATGACATTGGTCAAGAGTAATCATTGGCTCCTGCAATGGGTTGTTGATTCTAATAAACATCTGAGTGCTACAAAGCATGAGCCTCGGTATGTGGGCTATTAATTTCACTGCCATCTATCCACCCTCTCTGCTTTTGCTTTGAAATGGTACCCAACGTCCCTTAAGTTAGGCTGAGCATCATAGATACGATTTTTGGCTTTCCACGATGAAAGAGTCGGGGTACACATTATGCTTGAGATTTCACATCAATTATTGATCAGTAAAATTAAAGTTTCAATTTATTTTATTGTTAATTGAATTACAATTTTAAATGAATTTGATGTACAGTGCAAAGTAGTCTGTTATGATGCTTGAAAAGCCGAGCACAGCTTGTGTCCATCTTTCCATTCTGCGTGTACACGTCAAACATCTGTCATCTGCATGATACAGTGTAGTAAATATGAAGATCAGAAAGCTCTGCAGATCTCTGATGCCTGTATGTATGTGGTGTTTCTGTGATGTTGGCTTGGTGTTCTGTTAGCTGAAATGATATGACAACCACTTGGTGAAGATATGTGGAACTTTCTGACTTTCTTTTACTTGCTTTTTGTCATGTTTAAAAACATAATAAGGAAATGCCTTATTGGAATTAAAAATGAGCTGAGCAAATGACAACAAATTGGCATATAATAACTTTTTAAACTAGCTTAAATATATTAATTCTAAAATGCAAAGAATTCGTTGAGTTTATTGAAGCAACAACTGCAATAATAGTTATGGTATTGTAGCATCCACCAGTTTGACTCTAAAACTGAATTGTGACCACAAGCAATTTTTAACATATTTTTTGTCAAAGCTGGAGATGGTTTTGATTGTAAATTACCCAAATGAGAAATGAGGAGGAAGAAATGGCAAGTGATTCCTTGTTCACCTGATGGACACATGGCTTGTTAACAGATGTTACTTTGTGATTTAAACTAAGTTGTATTTGATTTTACTGTAAGCAGGATGAATTGTTTGTTAAACCATTTGATGACTTTTGTGCGATAAGACTTTCATGTGAGTTTTTGTTGTGTTTCAGGCATTAAGCACTTGAAAAGCCACATTGTATCCCCTGAGGAGCCAAAACGAATGAAGAGGCTCACAAATGCTGAGCAAGAGGAAGTGCCATCAGACCTGACTAGCTTGAAAAGATCTGCACCTTCATCTGTTTCTTCGGGTGATAAATCCTTGAAGCTGAACACGGAAAGAGGTGCATCTACTTTGGAAGAGGATTTGTCAGAAGAGGACGAGGTGACACAACAATCGCTGATTGTAGAAAATGATGGAAAGGCTCATGCTGAACCAGATATCACAAGTTCAACTTGTGTGGGAATTGGGGGCCATCTTAAAGATCCAGTTGGTAGCACTGGTGAGAAGTCTCTGTTTTATAAAAATGTCTATGATTGAGCATATATCATATATACTTGGATTTTTTTCTTCATCAAGACACAAATATTTACAGACCAACATTGCAGAACATAATGTAATGCAAAGGATTGGCACCAAGGGAACCAACCTGTTGGCTAATAAGCCACCCATAACAAAAACATGATGAGGATGATGATGATGATGGTTGTAATGTGGATTGTGTAATGCAATGATACACTTGAACATTACTTGGATTATGTTGGTGGGTGTGGGGATGGTTATGATGCTACACGTTTATGAATCTTTCAGAAGATCAGACAACGAAGATCCTTTCTCCTGAGAAGTCAAGCGAAAAAAGTAATTATTTGGACTGAATTTCCTGTCATAATTATGTACCATACTCATTTCTGTAGTCTGTTCTTGTAGTGCCATACATTTCTGTTAATACAAGTTTTGTAGGTAAAACTCATTTGAGAGCTAGGAAGCCTTTGCCAGAAAATTCAGATTTGTTGTTTTTGGATTTTCTTAGCTGTTTTGTAGTTTAGCATAATTGGGCTTTTGTATAGCTTTGCTTAAAGGAAA
Organism: Norana najaformis; assembly: GCA_964023275.1. Taxonomy (NCBI): domain Eukaryota; kingdom Metazoa; phylum Annelida; class Clitellata; order Crassiclitellata; family Hormogastridae; genus Norana; species Norana najaformis. The sequence goes on along the minus strand of OZ029916.1, from coordinate 30,292,285 downwards.
TTCCTTTGATGGCAATCCCAACACAACAACAACTCTGGATATGAGGAGAATGTTAACAATCTTTGTATACCCTTAAGCCATTTATGTTATTTTTCTACGTATTAAAATTTTAAAACAGATTAATGAGTATATTAGTCTGTGACTGGTAAAGTCATCTTAATATTTTTCTCAGTTAATTAAACTGTGATCTGTTGATGTAGTTTTTATGATCTGGATTTACCAAAGTTCATACTCCACTCGTTTTTAATTCACGAAAGGTCAGTTAGTCCAATGCAGCTGTCACCAACTGATGCTGACATGAAATCAAATTGTAAAACCTGCTTTCATTGCCAAAAATGATTAGTAGCATGTATCCTTGTTCAGACATAGACAGAAGAGCAGCAGGTCATATTGAAACAAACATCGGCCATAATTTTTAATATGTTTCTGGTTCTTTAGTCTGTGTTTACGTAAATCATGGCTGTCATTGCGGCCACGCACTTGTTCCACTTCACGTGACTCAGTTGCCACAGAAATTTGGTCCATCTTCAATATGTCGAGTTCTTCGGCAAGCAGTCCAAGGGCTCGTCAACTGCTCATCCGGTTCAGACTTAGTCTTTAGTCATTTACCAGAAGGACGTGGACGAGTTTTTATCAGTGGTAAGATGTCTGTTGATTATCACTGATCTTTAGCAAGTATGGCTGTCTTGAATCAGTCTGGTTGTTTTTGATGCATTTTGTTGCTCACAGCATTGTTGCAACAGTTATCATTTTTCCAACACGTCGTGTATTATTTCTTTGATATATATATACACATATATACATATATATATATGGTTGCTGGTGCTTTATTACATAAAGAACAAGTCAGTTATGGATGGATCTTTATTAATCCAGCAGCCATGAAAATGTTATGAAATATGTCCTCTACTTTTTGAGGCATCTGACTGAATCTTTTGCTCTTGGAAAATAATATGGTCACTGTTATCGTTACTAGAAATTTAAAATGAGTATTCATTTAGATTGTTAAATGCACTGTCGTTACTGAATTATATGGCCTTGCAAAGTTACAACAGATTGAAAAACATCATAGGCATTGATGTTGCTTCCATGTGAATATGTCTGGCTGATCTCTGAGATCATCTTGTGGTCATCCAAGTGGTATTCTTTCCTCAGACCCCATCTGTGATGGATTATGATGCTCTTTGCTTTTCTTCTTGTGTTTCCAGCAACATTAAATGGGGGTGAGAAGCGAAAGAAGCAGCTGCCAGTAATTCGCAAGGTGGCTTCTTGTTTCCAATTCTTGGAGTCTCTTTTGAAAGAAATTGGATCCTGTCCAAACCTGCTTTCTAGTCAGCAGCTGAAGGGACCGTGTCAAAAGTGTGGACATGCAACAGCACCCCTCCGTTCAGGTGATCAGTAGTGCAGTATCTTGTTGTTTCTACCCTCATTGGCGGATATGTGATGCAAGGAGTGTAGTGCCTCCCTCCATAGTGCTTCTGCAAATTAGTCAATAATCACAAAATTTTTGAATAATAAGATGCACTTTAGTAAATGGAATGGACCACTACCAGTTTTTGTATTTGTAAACGGTTCAATAGTTTCATTATTTTCAGACTATTGTATAATCATGATGATAAAGAATGCATTTCTTGAGAACCAGACTTTATGCTTGGTCAGTTTGTGCCGTCTGAAGATACTCATTCTTGGCTGAATTTGTGATTCATATTTTGGATTAGTTGGTTCTGATGTGGTGGGGGTTTGTGTTATAGTCACCCTATCAGCTCCTCCTCTGTCCTCTGCAGTCTCCTTCACTTCTTCATTGGCAGCAGCTCTTCCGCAGTCTTCCACGTTGCCAGGGCCAGACCCAACACAGGACAGCTGGAAGCACAAGAATCTACTGGTGCCTGCCTCACATCCTCAAAGTGCAAAAGAAGTGGCCAGCGTCTTATGTGCCAAGAAGGACCAGCCAAAGACTTCGGTCTCAAGCACCAAGTTAATGCCAGTTGTTCCAGAACTGAAACGCTTTCCAGCATCCAAGTCTGAAGGTTGGAATTGCATGAGTTCACCCCTGTTATGCCATACTATAAGATAAGGGTAGATGTTGCACACTTTTTTACATGTCTCTGTAGAAACTTACAGAGAAGCATGGTCCACAGTGATTTTTAAATTTTTTAATAATATCTGGTAACTTAGACCTACATCTTTTGGTTATTGACAACAGTTTTTAAAGTTGACTGAGGTAATATTTGCTTCTTTCATCTATATCTGCTCATTTAAGTAGTACCTTCCCGAATCTCACTATTTACCACTGGATCTTAATGGTTTACGGTATATCTTATGACTGCTGTTGAGTTTTGAACTCATGTACAGTGTCCTTTTCTTCTGCCTTGGCTGTGCTATGGCACTATATAAATTGTCATTATTATTATTATTATTATTACTATTGTTACTCTGTATCAGTGAATCGAAGGCATGTGTATGCTTTCCTGTGTGTTGTGGCAATTGCTGCATTGCACAGCACTAACTGGGTGTCTGATCTTTGAGTGCTCTACTCTGAGTTGTATATGACGAAAATTCAGCCCAAGTCCAAGTCACATTTTGATCATATTCTTATTAATGTTTAGCATTTAGATTGAGGATGAGTCATTATTTACATGTTAACTAGTCCTTTGAAGTCGCATGTGACAATTTCTGCACTGAAACTATTAATTGCTTAACCACTCCAGAATTAACTTTCTGCTACTGTCAGTAGCAGAGAACTGAATGCCCTCTTCTGTAGTTTCTCTGCTTAAGTTTTATTCAAAAATGTTTCAGTTGAAACCTGGACATCAGATGTCAATGACTTCATCAGTACAGTCTGTAAATTTTTCATTCGAATTTTATGATCGTTTAAACATGATGTACTTTTTTGAATTGATAGCAAGAATAATTTTTGAACCCTATCTGATAAGATCTTCTTATAGTTCATCTGTCCTTCAACTTGGAATTTGGATTGCAACTGTGTGGTTGGAAACTTTTATTGATCTTTAGGTATTTTTTATAACTAGGATATTACTGAAGTAGTGGTGTGTGGTGGTTTGATTTTGCTTTTTGTAGCAAGTTCAACTACTGAGGTGAAGTGCGTTGGATTGTCTGATAATCCAGTTCATTGGTCAGTTGATGATGTGGTACGTCGCATCAGTGAAGCAGATCCTACGCTGGTTCCCTATGCAGGCCACTTCAGGAAACATGTTAGTCAGCTCAGAATCAGATTTTCTAAATTCTTCTTTGGCGTTATCTGCTGAGTGGAAAACGTTTTCATATTATTCTTGTTTTAGGTGTAATCATTTATATCAGCTATAATTTATCATTAACTTCATCGTCATGATGATGATGATCAACATCATCATCATCATTGGTATTGGTAACATTGATGTGATACAGTGGATTGAAGCCAGTCCAGAGGTTGACTACTGATTTTGTAACAGATGCCAAGAACTGTGATTAAGATGTGTAAGACTAGATGTGTAAAAATATTGGTAGAATACAGCCCAGGTGCTCTAGTTCATTCTGGGTGGGTACTTGACCAATGTTCTCTCGAATGTTTTTGCCATTAATGCACTGGCTTATAATATAGACAATAAAATTTCAGACCTGTACTGTGACCTGTGCAAGATTACACAGCTAGTAGACCTAAACTAAAAGTCTATAAAATTGGGTTGTATAAAAATAAAAAGACTAAGAACAAGTTAGCGTCTATTAGAGTGTCTCTTCTTTGTCTTTATGCAATTGCCATTGAGTTTACACATGATCTGTGTTGATTGTTTGACCAGAATTCAAAATAGTCTTAATTCTTATCAGCAGTCCAGGTGGTCAACCTGTAGTCGATCATGCAGTTCTGCCTTCGTTGTTTGCATATTGTTGAAGTCTTGCTCATATACCGCACTAGATGCCTGTAAGGTGGCACTTACATCCGCCAGTTGTGCTAACTCACTTAATTCTTCATTCTCCAGGATGTAGGATTCTACGTCATCAAATGTCTTGATCATTCCTGCCTTAACTTTATCGATTGCAATATACATGTATATAAAATCATGATACTGTTTGCAATACCCTGCATTATATATTCATCGTCACATTTATCAAGTAGCTTACAATCCATTAATGCTGATCTAGCAATCTTGGCTTGTTGAGCATCATGACTGTTTTCTTCAGCCAATGCATGTAACTCAAACACCTTCCATTCTAGCAACTTATCTAGCAACTCACCTGTGGTTGCAGACTTGCTCAATAAACCAGATCGTGGCTTATTTCAGAGATTTAAATCTCAGGCTAGTAGGGTCCGTGCATGGGTCCTTAACAGGTTTGACACCCATTCAAATGGGCGGCGGTGGTGAAGGGTCTCACCCGATAAATTCATTGAAAAATGAGCAGGCTCGAGGCCATATGGTTGCTATATAAAACCTGTACATTAACATTTACACTTAAATCGGGCTACAGCAGCCATGTAAATGTCTTAGTATTTGCTAAACACCTGTTTAACACCATCACTCCAGTGTACGCATTTTGTGAGCCCAACATAGCAGTTTTTGCTGACACTAATTGATGTACTTCGACCGTCATCAAAGCTCTTCTGGCAATTTTACACAGGTCAGCTAACTCCTCAAAATTGGCAGTAAGCTTTGCAAGGGCATCCTAGATCTGTTATGTGGATGTTGAGGTCTCCTGTCATGACCAGCTGGCTATTGTAGGTGTATTGTATTTATTTTTTACCGGTGTTTAAAGATTAAAAATGCTGGTTTTCATGATTTCAAGAGATTGAGGTTTTTTGTCTCAAATGACAGATTGTCATGATTTCAGGAGATCGATGGCCGGGCACTATTGTTGCTGACAAGCGAGATGATGATGAAGTACATGGGACTGAAGCTGGGTCCCACTCTCAAACTCTGCAACATTCTTGAGAATCTCAAGTCACGGATGCAGCGCCATGAAACTGGCGGAGGCTTCTGAGCTTCTCACTCAAACTTGTTTTTCTTGTTTTTTTTTGAGAGCAAAGATGGCAGAACAGACAGTGCTTTAAGATGGTGGAACATCTAGTGCTATCACGGGGAAGTCTGTAGGTGAAACAAGCATCACTTTTTCTGAATTAATTGGGACATTGTTACTGCTTGTGCAAATAGGCAAAATGGAAGCCCATCTGTTTTTGAGTCTTTCCATTATTTTGCTGTTCAGTTCTTTTTTGTATACAACCAATGGCCATTGCAATATATGAAAAAACCCTATGAGTTTGTGCATATACTCTAATGGGTATACAGTTTTTTATTTGTCAGAAGAATCAAATTGAATCAGATGACCTTCACAGCTGCACGGTTTAAACATACATGATCAGTAGTGAAATTGCTAAGACAGACTTTAGTCCTGGAGTTGGTTCATTTGAAATCTTATGTTTCAGATACTGAAGACTACAAAACATTCCGTAGCAAACTGCATTTTACCAGAGAAACTTATAGCAGCCAATCACAAGTGATCATAAGTTGAGTAGTTTTTGCCTGACTGATAGGAATAATGAATACAGTTCATGATTTAAAATGGGCCTTCCATAAGATTCGCTATAGTTACTGATGAAGAAGGTCCTGTTTGGTTACATTGTAGTTATGTTAGGCAGATGAGTGAAACCTTTGGTGCAGGTGATTGATTTTTGACACTCAACGACCTCCAGTTCACAATGAATGCATAAAAAATGACACAGTTTTGTGGGTGCTAATGCAGGTTGCTTAGCTGAGTATCAGTTTCTTTTAATTTATCCAAACACAACAAAAGAAATCTTTATTTTGATTTCAAGAACAAGGAATATAATTTTCTGTGGTTTTACTGGAGTTTAATGTACCCATTTATGAGGTGTATATGTGAGAACAGGCAAATTACATATCAGACTATACTAGTGGTTAGCATGCCATTTATATATTATGTAGTTTTCAATATTGTCCCACTTTTATGGACTATATTTAGCACTATAATCCAGTTACCGTGCTACTGCTTTTCTTGTTTATCTCTATTTGATAGATTTTTCAATTACCAGCAACTGGAGACAGCGATGTCACCTGGTTTCCAATCTTCCACTTTTCTCAGTCGTCCTGTATATACATATTTTTTGCAAAGGTTCTGCTTCTATTATGCTTCTGTTTATTCAAGATACCAATGTAGTTCATTATTGTGATTGAATAGTCTGATCTGGAAATTGCCTTTAAATTGACAAAAGCATTACTGCATTTATTAGTTGCATTGACAATTATCGTAATCATAAACTCAAAATTTCTAAAGTGCTACTTAAAAGCTAAGTGCAGGGCACCAGCTTATTCACAAGCGCTGCATCAAGTCCATGGGGTTGTCCAAAGATGCCATGTCAAGAACCAAGTCCAGTTGCCAGGAGAGCAGAAAGAGGAGGGTATAGGAGGCTAGGGTGGGTTGTGTTGATTGTATTACTGTAATTAGCATTGGTTAACCTTTTGAAAACACGTCTTTTCATTGGTTAACCTTTTGGAAACATGTCTTTTCTTGTTGGTGAAGTCTGTTCCTAACGACTGGGTGTCTGTTTAGGTTCAGTGGCTAGTCAGAAAGAGGGGCTCCAATTTTTGGAAGTGACCAGTCATAGTCAAAAAGAGGGGCTCCAATTTTTGGAAGTGACCAATCAAAGCTGACATGTGTTTGCTGTCTTTCACTTCAACAGTTCTGTCATTTGGAAAATTTATGGGTCTGTGTTTTAGCTTTGCTGGTGATTGTCTAGGTGACAAGTTAAAAAGGAGTGGTGATACATAAGTGTCAAGTTACATTGCTTGTAGCAGTGTTTCAGAGTAGATAATTTTCACTTGAATATGACTTTGGATGGTCTTGTTGGCCTGTGTTTTGAAAGTTAATGTTTTGCTTATGTGATGTTTGACTGCATCTGTTGCTGATGATTGAAGGAAGGGTCGCTTTCTGGCTCTCCTCTTCTTTGTTGTTTTCATTTGTGAATCAATAACGTTATTTATTTGACAGCTGTTGCATTTGTCTTCAAGTGATAATAGATCACTTTTATGTATATTTGAAAATTATCATCTTGAATTTCAAAATCTCTTTAACCATTGGGCATTCTACTGGTAATTTCAATGTTTTAAATTTTCTTTTATTCTGCGTGAATTAAGTATGAATCTGTACCAGTGCAGTTGTATATTCTGTCTGTATTATTTGAGTACATCTAAGCATTTTGTCTATCTCTATCTTTCCATCTTACATGTTCATAGTATATACTGCTGTGAATAATTACTATTACAGTATGAGACTGTTAAGAGTCTGTTGGAGAATTTGTGCGCTCATGTCAAGATAGTGATACAAAGTGCTGCACGTGTTGCTACTAACCTCAAAGTATTGGCGTATCTCCGAAGGTTCTTCTATTTTGTGTCTAAGTTTGTCCAAGTTGTCTAATCTAAGTTTACTGTTATGTTTCACTGATAAAAATTAAATCTATGTAAACCAGAAGCAAAATATGGTGACACAAGCACTTCCTATATTGGTGTGAACAAAGTGTTGCTTTTTGTTTAGTGCATGGTTGGGTTTTCTGTATGAAATTTGGAATTTGACAGAGCATTTGGCTGTCCAGCTATTTTATAATGAGCAGGTTTTGAGATAATTTGTGATTTGTAGTAACTGAATTATTTGAATTTTCTGGTAATTTGCAGTTGTAGCAGTTCTTTTCTGGCTAGATGCACCCCTCGAGTTTCCACTTTTCTGTTGAGCTTTTGTTTTTCTGGTTGTTAGTTAATTAAGATTCTAGTTTGGCTTTGTTATGTTCTGTTCTGTTGTGTGGTTTCAGATTCTAGTGCTTAATTGTTCTTTTCTCTTTATGCATTTCTTTCTCATTTCTCTTTGTTCAGTGACAGTATTCATTCGTACAGGTTCTGTTTAATGCAAAAAATTCTTATGAACACCGACAACTGACAACTTCATGTGAATTTGCCAGAGCCTTGGTATTTTCTTGAGAAACAAAGTTTTGCATTTATTGTACTAAATTCGAAATATGACTCATACATCTATTTTGCCTCCCTTTTGTTGCTAGCTTGGAAATAGACGTCAATGGCAAATGTCCTGACTTCAGCATCCATGCATTCTGTTATAGTAATGCAAGGTTGAGACATTTTGAGAGAATCTAGTTGTTAGTTTAGCAGTTGTACCATACCAGAGGGAGTTTTGTTGCCTTTGCTTTGCCACTGACTGGAGATATCACATTTAACATAAAACACTTGCATCAAGTTACTGGTGTCTACCAGATTTAACCAAAATAGTTTGATGACATCTAGTCCTGAAAGTAAATGAGTTAAGGAATAAACCAAACAACCCAGCAAGAGCGATCTGCCCAGGTAGAGCTAAGTCTATGAGCAAATGCCTGAATGATGATCTGCCCACATTTAAGTGCTTCAGAGATGGACAGGTACTCTGTGTGTAGGTGTGTGTGTGTAGGTTTGTGTGTGTGTGTGTCACAGTGACACTGGATTTGTTGAGCTTGGGAATGTTGAATTCCCAGGGTCAAAAGTCAAGGCTGGATTAACCCCCCATCCAACATTGCACTCATTTATGCTTAACTACCCTTTAAAGAGTCAACAGAAATTTTTAGATAGACATAAAATTCGTTATATGCTTGGCAGCTTGGATCCTGCCTAAGGCTCCACTAGAGAACTAGAGTGACTTGGTCAAAAGTCAACTTCACTTTCCGGTGTTTATTGAAAGTTAATGTCGTCAACAGTTTCAAAGCCTTTGGCAACCCCCAGTCGTTTATGCACAGTTTATCCTTTGCAAGTCATATGGGCAACAGTACAGTTTACAAGATATTCTCTAAAATCGTGGGTGCCCTAGGCTCTGGCCTGGACCATGTTGCAGAATTTACAATTGTCCCCATGCAGGCACCATAATCGGAAAACTTGGGGAGCTGTATGAGCTATGCACCTTTGAATCTGTTGTGTTTTCGCATCCTAAATTTCAGTTCTATAAATCCGATGTATCAGCTGGAGATGACGCCCTCTATCGAGATGAGAGAGTTTGGAGCCACTGAGGAGGGTATTCATAGGAAAATCATGCCAGTGTGCTATAACCGGTTAATTTCATTTTCACACTTTAGATTATGCGTGGTTTGATTATGATTGTGTAAAAACATGGAGTTTCTGAGTTGAGTCAAGTACGATACTTGCTTTGGTTTCTTTGACAAAATGTAGCATAAGTTGCACTTTTCTGAGTTGAAAGTAATCGTAATATCGAGATTTCTACAGCGCCCAACGAAAGCTAAGTCGCGGGAACCAGCTTATTCACATGCGCTTAGTCAAAACAAAATCGATAGGCAAAAGTGAATTCGGAAAGTAAGTGGTCAAAGTCAACCTTCTTAAAATAGTACTAAATTAAGTGGAGGGTATTTAGGAGACTTTTGAAGATAAGGGGGTACAGCAACCGATGCAGTATGAGGACAGATTCCACGATATGAAGCCGTATTAAGACGCTGCTATTTGGAGCGGAACATGACCAGTGACGGTCGCAAACAAGAAGACTGGACTCGGAGGAGATGGCTGAGGAGAATTCTGCGCATTTCATGGCGTGATAAAAAAATCGAATAAAACTATAAGAGAAAGAATAGGACAAGAGGATATAAAGAATATCATCAGAAAGAGAAGACTGAAATGGATGGAGCGTGTAAATTCGTATTGACAAGGATGGAAGAGCCAACCAGTATAATTATAAGCGTACACGTTTTTCTATAGCGACCTATGGCCTCGACCCTGCTCATTTTCAATGAATTGGTTGAGTGAAATCCTTCACCACCGCCGCCCGTGTACGGACCGTGCTAGTCCGAGATTTAAACCTCGGAAAATAAGCCACGACCGGGATACGAACCGGGATCCTCACGCTCGGAGGCGCCTTGATGTACGCGTGTAGCTAACCAAGCGATGAACTGGATCCATGAAGGGAAAAATAGGAAGGGAAGGCCAAGAAAGAACCGGCCAGAGACAAGCAGGGACGACCTGAACTGTTTGGAGATGTCGTCGGACGAAGCGGGAAGGCTGCCATGGTCAAAGATGAATGGAGAAGCTGTGTTGCCCGCAGTGCAGACCTGCATGAATAGGAACTAAGTAGGGGCCTACTAAGTAAGCCTATCTTCAAGACTATTTGTGCTATATAGATAAAAAATATGCACCACAAGTTCTTTACTACAGCGATCTTTTTACAAAAAATAAGCACGGTATTGCAAAAGCAAATGCATCGTTTTCATAGTAATAAGCTCATAAAAATATATGCTTTGTTTTACAGGTTTATTACCTCGATGACTACTGAACAATTAAGAGGTCAGGAGAATTAAGCACTGAAATCTACAAGCACCACGTGCAAAAGTCTATAAGTTTACAATCAAATTTTATTTCTCTGGCTCACAGCCAGCTATTCAACTAAGTCCTTAATCATTATTCAATGGCACCCTAGAAGTTATAATTATGTTCAATTTATTTACAGTCAACTACTAGGGGCCCAATGACGTCATTGGACAGACACTCTCTATATACGTTACGAAGAGTTGGCGACGTTCATGTCGTGGCTGTTGTGTGATGTATTGCACATGATTGTAAATTCTTTGACCCGGTCTGGGAAACCCTCACTGTTTCTTCTAAGAGGTGATGTCCACGTAATCTAACTTTCGTTCTTGCTTAGGCGCTCAGACTGAATACCGTCACCTATTTGTGGCTGCTCGTAGCTGGCACATGATTAACGAATTCCGGTAAGAACCGCCTATTGGCAGTGCATGCTCTAGCTTTTACTCCTTAGTACCAGGTTTGTCACCAGCTGGAAAGTGTTGCGTTGTTGTGTGAAGCTGATTGCGTCACATTTAAACTTTAACATAATCGCGTCCAAGAGTTACCTCTTTAGTTTGATCTGATGACTTCTATGGCGCCACTTTTCAGTTGGCTCCACCCTTGATGTCTTTTGGATCATCACGCGTTTTTTCTTTTCTGGAGGCTTGTTTGAGTCGAGGCTTCTATTTGCCAGCGTCCTGACGTGGAAATTGATTTGGACTGCAAAGGTTTAGTGTACCATCTGTTGAGACTTAAAACACCTGAAGTTGTTAACTGTACCACTGAGCTCTGTGTCCCCTAAAAGGAGTTTTTGCTTTCAAAACGCTTATTCCCGTTTTCTGCAAACTATCCGGCAATTTTCTACGATTTTTTAAAGTTCATGCTTTTCTGCATGCATATTGACATGCACCATTTGTAATTCGAGATTGTTGATCACTAGCTGGCGGTCACATGCAACCATAGATGTAATAACACTAGGTATAACATACAGCCAGATTTCTATGCTATATATCTAATTTTAGCCAGTGATGTCATGGGTGGCAGAAAGCGTTCTGTGAATTCTTTATATACCCTGCCATAGGCATGGGGAACCTAAATATATATTGGCACCCAAATGGTACTATTCCCATGTGGGGCCTCTGCATTTAGGGACCATCAAATGTTCATGGGTATGCTTACAGGGCTATTGCAACAAAACTGAAATTACTGTAAATTTATGATTTATACTAAAATTAATTTTCAATACATCATATATGTTAATGGATGGAAGGAAAGAAAAGAAAAGAAGAGGAAGAGCAAGACAAATGCTACTAGACTGGATGATGGAGGACATATATTGTAAACTGAAGGCGGAGGCCCAACAACGTCAGGAATGGTGCCATTGGTCGTTCAGACTTGCCCCGGTGGCAGAGAACTTAAAGAAGAAGATACATAATAAACTAATTTTAATTATGTGAATTTGTAAACTTATTAATTTGTGTAAAATTGGCATGCCTTTCCCCAAACAGCATCATATGTGAGTAGGGAACCAGCGTCGCGGCGTCTGCGCTTTATTTCTCAATTCTATATTTTCTAACTTTTCGACGTCTTTTCTGATTTTTTAATTTTTCTTTCTTACCGGATTTATGCTCTGTCTTTGGTGAGTTCGTTCCTATTTGTTTCAACATTTAATCAACTTAAGATTCGCCTAATTTTTGTCCTTTTTGCACTCGTTCGCCTGCGTCTTTACCTTCCGCCATTTTAGCTTCATCAAACTGCCACGTCATCTTAGATCACATAATGTACAGTTCAATCATTCTTCTTATTTTCGGTCTACGTTTCATGATCGCCTTCCATATTAGTTGCCAACCCTTCCACGCCCGCTTGCCCTACATTGTTCCTACAGCCAAACATTCTTACTGCGCCCAATTTGGCACTGCGACTATGCAGTATGGACGTATGTATTTTATTCCTTTATCGTTCTTCCTAACTTCATCTCTCAGGCGACCACCACAGCACCTCACCCGCCATACCATCTTCAACATACTAATCCTGCTTTCCGGGGACATCCACCCAAATCCTGGCCCACTGGATTTTTATTCATGTCCTCCTCCCTCACCTCCTACCTGTCCTCCTCCTTCCAGAATTTCTTCCTCCAACATCCTCGACAATGCTCAAAATACTGACAACAACCGCTTCTTACTTTGCACGCTAAATATTCGATCATTACTACATCCTGCACATTCACAAGAAATCAGTGATATAGCCCTCTCTTCTCACCCGCCTGACATATTTGCCTTATCTGAAACCTGGTTTAATTTAAACACCACTCTTGCTCAATATGAAGACTGTATTCCTCCTGGCTACCATCTTTACAGTACACCTCGTCCTTGCAAACCATCTAGCCCTTCTCATAAAAATCCAACTGGCGGTGGTATTGCCTTTCTCACCCGAGAACCTGCCACAGTTTTAGACTCACCTGGTTACTGTTTCCACTCTTTTGAATGTGCATCAGTTACGCTTAAACTTCCTCACACAAATCTGACTATCTTTAATGTATATCGCCCTCCATCCTCCTCTTCATATTCAAGTCCTCCATCGGTCTTCCTGAAAGAATTTACCACCCTCCTCTCTACTGCCGCCACTACACCTCATGAATTTCTGATTACAGGTGACTTCAATATACATGTCGATAACCCCTCTGACACATTTGCTTCTGAATTTCTCACCATATTGTCCTCAACTAATCTGGTTCAACATGTCAAATTCCCCACCCACATTCACAATCACACACTTGACCTCATTATCACGTCATCGTTCTCCACTCTATCACCTGATATGTCTTTCTCTTTTGACTCGCCATCTGATCATTACCCCATCTTTACATATCTTAACATTCTTCCGACACCACGTCCTGATCCTGTCTTTCATTCTTTTCGTCGCATCAGTTCAATAAATATTGAAGCCTTCACACAAGATATTTCCTGTTCTGATCTCGTGTTAAATCCATCTTCCTCCCTGAATGACCTTCTCTCTTCATATAACACCACTCTTTCCACTATCCTTGACAAGCATGCTCCTATTATTACCAAATCCAGTTCTCACTCTAACAATCCTTGGTTCAATTCCTATCTCCAGGCCTTCAAATCTTTCCGGCGACGCCTTGAGCGTGCCTATAAACGCACCAGGGATCCTCAACTTCTCTCTGCCCTTAAATCTGCCACAAATAAATACCATCGCCTTCTTACTGCAACTAAACAAAGATTTTACTCCTCACTAGTTCGTTCTCGATCCTCTAGCCCTCGCCTTCTCTGGAAAACCATTAACCAGCTCCTCCATCGGAACTCATCTAGCCCACTTCCAAATTCTCTTCCGTCTTCTTCAATAGCCGACTCGTTCTGTTCTTTCTTTTCGAACAAAATTAGTACCCTCCGTCTCTCTCTTCAATCTCTACTTTCCAAAACCTCCAACAATCCAGCTGCTGATGCTCCCTCTTCCACCTATGACAGTCCACCTTCCCCACCTCGATCCTCATTTTCTGCTTTTCAACCTACATCAGAGACCGAAATACTAAATCTGCTAAAATCTCTCCCAAACAAACAATGTGAACTTGACCCTATACCTACCTCCTTATTGAAAGACTGTGCATCTGTCCTTGTTCCAATTATTACCAAAATAGTTAACCTCTCCCTCTCTACTGGAAATTTTCCCCTTCTTTTTAAACACTCTCTTGTTACCCCTCTTCTCAAGAAATCATCTCTCGACAAGGAAATCCTTTCTAACTACCGGCCTGTTTCTAACCTGACTTTCATCTCCAAATTAACTGAACGGATTGTCCTCTCTCGAATCAATAACTATTTAGCTTCTAACTCACTCATTAACCCACACCAGTCTGGTTTTACTAAACGCCACTCAACCGAAACTCTGCTGACATCTCTCTACAACAAGCTTGTTTCTGCCATTTCTCATCAACAGGTTTCTTGCCTCTGTCTCCTCGATATCTCTGCAGCCTTCGACACCATAGATCACAATATCTTACTCCACCGACTTTCAACCTGGTTTGGTTTTGCTGACACTGCTCTCCTATGGATACAGTCTTATCTCTCCTCCCGCTCTTTCTCTGTTAAAACTTCGGAAGCCTCTTCTAAGTCATGCCCTCTTACTTGCGGAGTTCCACAAGGCTCCGTTCTTGGACCTCTTCTGTTTATCCTCTACACTACCCCACTCAGTTCACTCATTAAAGCATCCTCCGTTGACCATCACCTCTATGCTGATGACACCCAACTATTCATCTCTTTCTCTCCAAATTGTTTCAATGAATCTACAGATCATCTTCTTTGTGTGGTTAAACAAATCTCCTCTTGGATGACATCTAATCTCTTATGCCTGAACCCATCTAAAACTGAATTCATACTTATAGGCCTACGTGACCAGCTGAATAAAATTCCTGACCCCTCTATCTCCCTCAGCCTGGACTCTGCCTCCACCCACACCTTTAATACTAACTCTTCTGTCCGTAATTTAGGTGTTATTTTCGACCAGAACCTTACTTTTTCTGATCATATCAGCCATCTTTCCCGCTCTTGCTTTATGCATATCCGCGACCTTCGCAGAATCCGTCCTATGCTTGACTTCAAAACCGCATCTATCATTGCCACATCCATAGTCCATGCAAAACTTGACTACTGCAATTCACTTTTCCTCAATATTGACACAACCCAGATAAATCGCCTACAAGCTATCCAGAATGCTCTCGCACGTGCTGTCACCAAAACCCCCAAATACCATCACATCACCCCTGTTCTCAAATCACTGCACTGGCTTAAAATACCAGAACGAATAGAGTACAAAGTCTTATCCCTCACCTACAACACACTTCAATCCTCCCAACCCTCCTATCTTCGTCAATTGTTTACTATCCAACCACTCCGTTCAACCCGCTCCTCATCTGTCCTAACACTTCTTCGCCCTCCCGTCACCTCATCCTTAAAATTTGGAAATCGCTCCATAGCCATAGCTGCCCCACCCCTTTGGAATAAACTCCCGCCAGAATTGCGACAGTTGTCTGGTCAATCATACGAACTCACCAACACTTCACCTCTTTCAGTTTCTGCGCAGGTCTTTCACTCAAGACTGAAAACACTTCTTTTCCAGAAATCTTATCCTGATTCTTCCTCTTCCTCTTGTCTCTCTTCTCGCTTCAGTTTCAAACAGCATCCACCGTAGCCGTCCGACTGTCTGAGTGCCCGACTCCTGGATCTTGACCCTTTTGCCTATCGATTTTGTTTTGACTGAGCGCCTGTGAATAAGCTGGTTCCCGCGACTTAGCTTTCGTTGAGCGCTGTAGAAATTTCGAGATTACGATTACGATTACGATTGGACATATATAGCTGTATGACAGTATTTTCATATGGGGACTCCGCCTTCAGTTTACCGTTTCCCAAATAGGCTTTATATTTCATGTACAAGATATGACAGGATGGTAATAGTCGATTGGGCTTCATATAACCTATGTCATTTGTCTTACCTGTGATGTTGCTTATGGGATGCTGGAACCATGCACTCACTGTAACCCTACTTATAGCTCTGTACTCTAGCATGTAAATAATTTGTGTGTTGATGAGATGACATACAAAATTAACAACTGTATCTTCAGAGTCTGACATGTTTGATTTTTAAAACAGTCAGAAACTCTTGTTACATAAGTATTTTCATATATTTTCCAGCTGCTAATGAAAAGATACTCAAATATTGAAAGTGTTGATCACAACATTGAGACAGAGAATCACATCCTCAGGTTTACGATTGTAATATTAATAATATATTTAGCTTTTATGGTGTTGCAGTTTTCAGAGTAAGTGTCAAAAGAATGTCATGGATCCGCGAGAACAAAAAGTCACGATTTCACGACTTCTGCGTACGGGTACTGAAGTATGGTCCAATTCCACATCACATCGCAATCATCATGGATGGAAATCGGAGATTTGCTCAGAAGAACAACTTTGATCGTGCTAAAGGTCATCTTCTAGGATTTGACAGATTAGCAGAGGTGAGAAAATTGTTTTAGTTTGCTATCAGTGAGCTTCTGTCAAAAGTGTTTGTTTCAGATGACTGCAAAACAACTGAAATTGAATTTTTCTGAACTTATTTTGAACTGTGCTTGCAACAGTTATGCTGGATTCTTCTTGACACTAGCTGCATTATAGACTTGATTCTTATTTGTTTGATATATACTGATTTGAATTAATTGATTTTTTACTAACCATCTTTATATGTGTACATTGTAATTGGGCTGTGTTGTGTCAGAAGGAGTGTTTACCTGGCTTTCAGTCCAATGAAAATATGGTTGTCTCTGGCCATTATTGAAGCTGTTTGAAGTGAAACTTTACTGTCCTTTGGTGCCCCTCAGTTGATTGATGTTTTGCAGTTTCACCAGATTTGTGGCTGGTGTAACATTGAACAATAACGCCTTGTGCATTTGATACAATGGCCTCAGATGTCAATTATTCGGTAGCTGCTTTGTTTTGTTGATACATTGCTGGTAGACACAGTGAATTTAAGCAGACTTGAGCCAGATTAGTACTTGATCATCCACGGGATACCATGCCACCTGGTGTTCACTCAGCCATCCATCCTTTCATGTCAGTAAATGAGTGCCAACGCAAGTTTTGAGGTTAAAACAGGGTCAGGATTGCTATTGGTTTGCTGTGACAATAGGGGCTCCTCGGTTGCATGATGCTTTGGCTTCAGAACCACACTTCTGCAAAGTTTCTATAGAGACACATAAGAAAGTGTGTTACCTTTACCTTTTTTGTCAGTAGATTCAATAGATGAACCGTAAGCATAAAAAAACTTTGTGAATGATACCTTGTGATTGAATTCTTGATCAGCTTAAATAATGAGCAATGTTTAATTTCGTTATAGACTCTCGAATGGTGTTTAGACCTTGGCATTACTGAGGTAACAGTCTACGCCTTTAGTATCGAGAATTTCAAGCGATCCAAAGAAGAAGTGGATGGTCTAATGGAACTGGCAAGAGAAAAGTTTTCTCGGCTTATGGCTGAAAAGTGAGCACATCCGTACAGTTGTAAACTGATTATATTCCGTTGATGATGTTCTCTCGTGAAATTGGAAATAATTCTTTTAAGTTCAGCCTTGATGTCTGATACATTGTTGTGCTGATCATGCAGAATAAGATGCTATCTTGCACTTATTGAATTTATGTAATTTTATAAGGAATGAAGAATATATTGGATGCTAAGATTGTACTATGTATATACATTTTATCCTTTAATACTAGTGTATGCCATGAATGCAGTTTTCTGCTGTTGAATTTCTGACAGGGAAATGATAGAAAGGCATGGTGTCTCATTCCGGGTTCTTGGCAACTGGAGCCTACTGCCGCTTGACATTCAGCAGATGATTGCAGAGGGTGTTACAATGACAAAACACAACAATAGGTCGGAATAATTACAATAATTAATTTCTAATGGAGTGTAGCTTGCAAGAATCTTAATTTGCAGCCACACTAATTGGTGATATAATTCTTCCTGAAAACATTCCATTTTATATTTGTAGGCTTTATTGATAGGGAATGTCGTTGCGTGATTATTTAGCCTGTTTGAACACAACACTTGTGCAGCATCTATTGATTAAAAGAAGCTTCTGTGTTAAAAATCCATGTGAACATCAGTATTTTTTGATGAGAATGAATCTCTAACAGTACAAGGCTCACACAAGAACAGTTACAGAGTTTCTTTATTCCATCAGATTAAGGCCAAAGTTGATTTTTCCATTTCACTTTGTTTAACTGTTTTTCTCTTAAACATGTATGTAATGCACATGCGATCTTATAGATCCCAGGCCAAAGTATAAGTAATAAAACAGGGTTTAGGATAAAGCTTGATCCTGATTATCTGGTTTCAGACACGGTCTGTTGGATTTCGACCATGCTTCTGCAACAGATTTTCATTTTTGCTTTGGTTTCATTTGAAGTCACTGTCTATTGATGCCTTGTGCCATATAGTAATGGTGCTATAAAAGTCTTTAGAGTAGATTAGAAACTGCTTGAAAAGCCAGACACAATGTTGATCTGTGTATGCTGTGTGTGTACAGTTGGTTGATTTTCCTGATTTCAGGGCCATTTTGAACATTTGTTTCTCATATACATCGCAGGATGAAATGTGTTTTGCTATGAAGTCTCTTGCAGAAGGAGTCGCCCTTGGACTTATTCATGAAAGGTATGTCACTTGTATTATACTGCAAGGACCTTGATATCGCTGAGTTAATTTAGTTTCATTAGAAAGATCAGAGCAGAAGTTACCACAAAAGCTTTACACGTTTAAATAATATTAATTATCATTTAAAAGCTGCTGTGTTTGGGTTGTTTATGGATGGGAAGTTGTTGTTTATGCAAAACATTTTGGTGTAAAAATGAAATCTACAAAACTTTTACATTTTGAAATAACTGTGTTATCTGACCCAACATTCAAATTATTTGTACCCAACATTCAAATTATTTGAGACATAAATGAGCATTTTGGTAGAGGCAAGGTTAATTACCTGATCAGTCCAGTTCATTTTATGGAAAGAAATCAGAATAAAATGATCATCAGTGTCAGATCTGAAGTAAATCCATTTATTGGTTTTGCAGATCGGAAGACTTCGTTTCGTTTGCTCAGGACATGTCCATATAGACTGGGTTATGCTTATTTGTTTTTGGTTTGCATTATTTATGCAGTGACATTACAGAGCCGCTGTTCGAGAAATGTCTTTATACAAAGAAATCTACACCACCAGAGCTACTGATTCGGACTTCAGGCGAAATTCGTCTCAGCGATTTTCTTTTATGGCAGGTAGGCAGGATTTCTGGTTGAGTAGCCTTAGTGCTTGAAAACTGTAGACTTGTCTGGGTGTGTTCATGCCATGCCGAGCACCAACACACATCCAAAGTTTGTGAAGTTGTCATATAACCTGCACTAAATGTTCATTTTGTTAAATCCTGAGCACTTTAACCAAGAAAATATCCCCAGAAATTCGAACTTTTGCTCCCTTAACAAATCAAGAAACATTCTTGGCCTGTCTTAAGACGTACCTTTTTGGGGACTTCTAGATAGCCATGCCATAGCACCACATGCCATAGCATTGAGGTTCTTAAAACGTGCTATACAAGTGCTTGGATGCATACAGACATACATATATGTCCACAGTAATGTAAATTGTCCACAAGAAAACAAGAACACTTTAATATTGCACAAGACAGTCAAGGTGGGCATACATTAGGCAACAGACAACAACCATGAGTGCATGTCGGCTATTACGTAATGTACTCTGCCGTTAATGAAGATTAGGACAGACCTTTGGAGGATCAAACTGTGCATAATCAGATTGGTTTAGAGAACTTTGACAGTGGCATGAACTTGAGTAGTCCAATGGCTTCAAATCTATATTCTTTCATCTATTTCGCTGCAGCAGGGAATGCAGTCTTGGTATGCAAGATGTCATGGCTGCCAGCTTGGAAGATGAAGTGTTCAAGAATCTAGACTTTGCAAATGATGTTGCTATGGTGGACAAGGCTGAGAAAGCATGCATATTTAATTCGATACCGAATTACTGTGGATGGATGGTATCTCTGCTGAACGCAAAAGTTCCCACAGAATATACAGTAAATTACAGGCTTACTATTTTCCCGGAGAGCCAAATGTATTTTTCCATGAGTCTTACATGTTCTCCACACATGCCAGTAGGTGGCCCTTTTATAATGTGGCCCTTTTATAATCTAATAGAATTGTTGTACAATTGTAATGGTTACATTAAGAGGAACAGAAACTGTGGAACTCGGAATATTCATACTGTCCTGCCAACCCTTCCATATCTTGCACACATTCATTTACATAAACAAAGGTTAAAGCTGTTCGGTGTGTGTATATTTGCTACATCCTAGGTTGAATAGTTCAGTAAGTTGTGTTTTTGCCTTTTTTCAGGGCAGGCAAAAACACAACTTACTGAACTATTCAACCTAGGATGTAGCAAATATACACACACCGAACAGCTTTAACCTTTGTTTATGTAAATGAGTGTGCAAGATAGGGAAGGGGTGTTTGCCTTTTTCAGGGCAGTTACTCTGTAATGTCGTTTGTCAAAGTTCTTTGGCCTGAGTTCAGCCGTTGGGACCTCTATGCTGCTGTCATTCATTATCAGAGAAATTATGATGCCGTTCAGGTGAGCTTACCGTGGTCCAGTTTTCTGTGCATGTTTCAAATTTGCATTTGTAAAAATGTGCTCTTTTCTTAACCTCTTGACCAATACTATAATACAATCCAGTGATGATTTTCGAAAGAAAAAGTTTTCAATATTTTTGACAAGATTGCAAGAGTACTGTTAGTTAGACAGTGAAGAAATTAAAGTTTCTGGATTTGTAGCTTTGCATATTTTATGATGAAGTAAACAAATAAATATAAGGTAATAATTGTAGCATAATATATATTATATTCTACTTATATTATGTTGTGCTGCTTGAAGTTTCACTATGTAACTCCTTTTGTCTTGCTAATTATTAACTTTTCACCTGTGACTGTTGTGTTTGCAGAAAGCCAGGGTAGAAAATGATTGTAACATTGAGCGCTTACAGCTTGAATCTGACCTCCGGCTCATCGAACAGGAAACAGAAAAGACGAATTCATCAGAAGATAATTCTGCCACTGTCAGTCGGCGTCTGCAGGAATTGTGTGCTCAGCGACAAAACAGGATAGGAAAATTTCTTTTATATTTGGAGCAGAAAGACAATGTCCTAATAGAAAAGCTGTTGTTACAGTCTAAGCCATGATCAACCTTGTTAATTAATCATGTATGAGATATGATTTTGGTCGACTGCTTTTTCTTAGTCCTGGGAAACTTCCTTTTGGAGGGTCAGCCAATTTGTCAGATGTACAACATGCATGATCACAGCCCACTGCTGCTACCCACAATGCCAATAAAATATTTTTGAACTGTTACTAATGTTAGTTATTTTATTGGCATTAAACATCCGCAGCTCTAACTGATAGTAAGTGTGCACTTACAGTGTGTCATCACTAAAGTAAGTTAAGTCTTACATAGTGGAACAAGAAAAGCAAGCACTCGTTTTCTTTTCTTAAGTCCTGAGCTAACAAAGGGCAGATCCCAAAGCTCTGGAGCCACTGCTTTGCAAGACTTCCTGTCCACTTCCCTCAGATCATGCAGGTACCAATTTGCACATCATGGCATACTCAAGTTCAAGTCCTGAGCATATGAGCATTTAACATTCATGCTTAACAGAAGCATTGCTATGTGAAAAAAACACTGCACTAAAATGTCTTTGACCCATTTGAAACATTCCTGCCATACATACTCCTGAAACTACAGAAAAATTCCTGCACTAGTTTTTGTCATGATCAGATTAGGATGTTTTTCATACTACATATATAATACATATATGTAATTATATTTTACATATATATGTTTATCGGTTTATTTACATATACATTTTTTGAATCAACCTATTGATTCGATTTCAAATTCAATCTAAACTCTGGCAGGATCTGTTAGAATTTCAGGTTGATACAGTGCATGAGAATGTACAACACCCTTGAATCATCATCATTCATAAGCTGGTGCTAAAGATCTTTAACCCATAGTTGCTCCTAACCTTTTTAATGGAAAGCCAATGCATATCTCTTGCATATAGTTAGGACACGTGAGAATTTAGGCATGTTGGTAAAAAACTGGCCAGCACAGCTGATGATATGCCATGCCGATTGGCTTATGTATCATGAAATTCGGTGGGCCTGTAAGGACGGCATTGCAGTACTCTAACAGCACACTAAGAAAGAGCTACTTAATAATAGACTTGAGGACCCAAGCATGTTAACAGCGTATGTGGAGCAAGCACAAATCCCAAATCGGATCACAAAACCTGTGTTTAAGCCATAGGCAGGATCAGCACAGCTCAACATAATGCCCTCACTACCATTATATGTGTTTAAATTCATGTTACCCGAGCCAAGCTGAAATCACAACTGGTACAACTACAACTGACCATCATTATACCACCAGCTACTAGTCTGACTGACATAGAAAACAGTAGAGCATTTTCTGTAGACTGTTGCTGAAACTTCAGCTACAACACAATTAAGCTTCAGTCTACGAATGAAAAAAATGGTCTGCAATGTTTTGGTGGAGTCAAAAATCCAGCTTATAAGCAGCAACATAAAACAGCTAAAGTATTTAAATTTCAACAGCTGCACTTTTTTATTTTGCACTTCAAAGAAGTCTTAGATAAAGTCAACAATAACAGTCTGAAACAATTCAAGATGAAGTAACACTGGTACAGGCATGAAGCAATGCTTCTCCAACACTGCAACTATGCAGCCTGCAAAGCACAAAAAAGCTCGGTGAAATGTGTAGGAATAAGCAAAACATCGTTTGGATCCATAAAATAAATCAAGCCGATTAGAAAGATGGTTAACTATGCTTAAAAGAACATTTTCCAGCTAGTGATTTTACACATCAGTTTCGAACTATCTATGGTAATTTCTAAATAAACTGTCTCGAACTCGGGCACTGAAAACGTCTTTAAGATGCACAGCGCATATGCTGTTAACATCAGCAGTTAACTCTTAGACCTGGAATACAGAATATACAGCTGATGGCTGCCATTCAGACAACATATCACGCCTATTGCAAGAAGGTAACTTGGTAACTTTCCGCAAGACCATTAATTACAAGAAAATTTTACCCGTTTCTTTTATCCTGAGGATATGGGAAGACAAAATGTTTTGGGATTGAACTTGCCATGGATATTGCACCTGCAGCAACATGTCCATATTGTACAAAGCAAGAAACAGTCACATTTTCACCCAGAACTCAAACTCGGCCACAGCAAATAAGAAAACCATATGTTTAACCAAAATTATTGTAGTGGTCAGCTGAAATACATAAGAGAAAAGAGACAAAAGAAAATTGAGTAAAGCAGATGATAATGCATATATTAAGATCAGTTCTGCAGAGCTAGTTTCACAATATCAAGCAAACTGGGTGGGATACAAGATAAAGCCATAGTACGTGCACATGACTGCTTGCCTGGCTCAATAAATAAACCGTTTCGCACAAAACATCAGATGCATCAGCTACAAGCATCTTATGCACCAAGACTCAAACACGCCAAACCCTGGTGCCCGCAACACTCACTTGGCTATCACATCAATGCAATGACTTTAGTGCATTCAGAAAATTAACCAAAATGAGATTCAAGTAGCACACAATTAGTCACCAACACACATTAGTGATAAAAAAAGTTCATGAATCAGTATCTGTAGATTGTACAATTCCAATCACATATCAGGAACCACACAGATGGATCCTTGCACAAAATTTCTTTACATTTCCTAATGAATGTCTTGCAGTCTTCCTGAAACACACATGTATTAATAATATTTCTAGTAATTCCAATACTAATCTTTTTAACTTCAAGATTTCACAGAAAATGCTTTTGATAATTGCATTACCTCTGTTTTTGCAAAACTCACAATTGTAAATACAGTTTGCTCTGTGAGATTAATTTAACTTCAAAAATATTTAATGAGCAAATTATAAATAATTATCACATATATTAATAAGTCACCAGTATTCAAATTTATACATACAGACGTTAGGTAGAATAAAACACAGCAAGTTTCATTAAAGAAGTCTAAAATGTCAGCTAGCACTGAAGCTGAACGGCACTATCCGCTTAAAATGTTTCTACTGATGAAATGCAATCCACTAAATAGCATCAATGTTGTAACAAAAGATTGGCACATTGTCACTGGTTACAACAATGATGTCTGTGCTTAGATCTGGAAGATCACATCAACTTATTCATCGACTGCTCAAGCAAGAAAACGAATAAACCTAATTCTTAATTCTTAAACAGATAAAATGCTCCAGTTTAACTGCCATCGCCATATTTCAATTTTGAATTTTAAATGTCTTTCAAATTACAAACAAGTTCTGAGCAACAAAATGATAAACATGGTATAGTAAATATAGAAGTACACTTGCATGCATACTGATGTGAGAAAGAGGTCTGTGAGAATTCAATTTTGGACTTTAAAAAATAAAAACGTGTCAAAGGGGTGAATAACCATCCTCTCCATTATCTGTTTAATAGCACATATTATCACATAATTTACATATAATGAACAAAATTAAAGCTGAAACAAGAACATCAAACTGAGTACTAAAAACCTCTTATAATTATGAGAACCTGACTGACTTAAAAAACATGGAAAACAACTACTAGATTAGAAAACATTTTTGTGATTCCACATTTCTAAACAACAAATCTCTACAGTGGAAGGCAAAGAGAAATTTTAAAACCTGCTGCCAGTTCCAGTGAAAAGTAAGGCACAACATGATAAAGGCAGTGATTACATTACTTCTGTAAGAAAGTCTGACTACGAGATATGCACGCAACAATGGGTAATGCTGAGCAGACATAAAAAGCAGCCATGAGATGCATAGAATGGGTGATGTAGCAAAACTGCTAAAATACTTTGTATAAACTCATCATTACAGTGACCTGCGGAACACAGAATCTGCATAATTGACAGATAATTCTAAAAGATTTTTAAACTTTGAAAATTTATAGCGATCTTTAACCAAAGGTGTAGTGTGTAAGAAATAATTTGTAAATTTTAAAATTCTAGTCTAGATGAAAAGGTGATGAAGTTTTCAAGATGTAGAGAAAGAAAAACTTGGTTGTTTTGAACAGCTGAAAAGAACACAGCAAAAAGCAAACCACACACCATGAAAAGGAACAGATATATATTCTTGAAAGCACTTCTATGCCACCCTTCGAAATCGCTGGTAAAGGAGCCATGAGACAACAAGTGTTAACACAGCAAGACCCACAAATGCACTGGACTGTGTCAGGGCAACGGTGCGTCTTGCAGATTCCATCTCGTCCATATATTGCTGGCTGTTCTGTCGCAGCAGAACTATGTCTCCTTCAATACTTTGGTCTGGAGGCTGAGGAGGCTGATCTGAGTCAGGTAGAGCTGATACAGTCATCCCCTCCACTAATGCTTCCTCCAGCAAACTCGGGTCAGCTGAAGCTGAATGGACCTCAGTGTGAGGTCCCACAAAGGACGAGTCGCTCTCATCCTTAGCCAAGTGGATGGAATTATCTTTCACTTGGACATCTGGAAGGAAGGTTTCTAGAAAACTCTCAGAGGCAACTGCACTTTTGGAAGATGTTGATTCTAACAGAGCAGCACTTGCGCTGCCAGTGGATGACTCCAATCCATCGCCTGAACTGGAGTCAAATTCCGGGATCAGCTTGCAATCAATGTCTGATGGACTGAGTGATGTCTCGGTCTCCACTATCCCAATATCACTAATAGAGTTCTGTTGGTAAAATGAAAATATTAAATTCAACTGCTTTCAAAAGATTTATGTGGCAAGGTAAGCTATCACTTGGGTGTAAAAGCATCCGTAGGCTGAAGTGTAAACAGCAATTCAGCAACAGAACAATCTTTATGGACAACATTGATCAATTTCACATGCAGCAATGAAATGAGCTCATCAGAACACATGTTATGAAACATGTTGATGACAACGCTGTTATATGTTGATATAACAGAACCAAAAAGGCTTTAAATAAGTGCAGGCATGTTAGAATAACTGCACATTTATACCTTGTGGTTCAAACAACTGCTAATGCATTCACGGTCAAGCCATCTCATTCATAAGGAAAGGCTGTCTAATAGCTGGATTGCTGTTATATTTGTGCTCTAGCCAAAATCTTTCAACCCAAAGACTAAAGGACTCTCAGGACTAATGTCAATACACACAACAGTGGAGTTCTGTTCATGTACCTAACAAATGCATGATTACCTTATCTTACCTTAAAGGCTTCTGTTAACTGCTAAATACAAGACTGCACACTTACTAAATGCAAAAGGACTGCAATAAATTGTCCAGATGTCTTATGGACATTTTCGAATCTGCTCAGTAGCCTGTTAAAAGCAATAACTTCTCTCAAATGTAAAAATCTGTTTCAAATTTTATAAAAGATTTGCCACTTATGCCAGGCATTGCAATATTTTACACATATTGCTCTTGTTAAGCAACCTGTTAAACTGTACACCAGAAATGGACCGACTCAAAACACAGATGAAATCAATAGTATGGTACTTTGCGAAGCTACCACATCAGAGACGCGTAGAAGAACTTACCCAGCCGCCATTGTTGACAATAAAGTCAGCCGCATGGTCTTCTACCAGCTTTGCTGTATACTCCGCCATATGACTGATTCCACTGTACCCTTGTCGCAGGAGCTCATAAACCAAATGCTGACCAAGAAGCATCACAAGCACCACCTAGGAAAATAGTTTTATCTCTACATTGACATTTGCCCTGTTACCTTGAGCTTATGAAAACTGGTGCTCATTGGTTTGTCCACAAAATCAATCTTACAAAGATGCAACACATCTAGCTTGGCACACACCAGGCGTGGTCAAAGACTAATGACGTATTGTTAAAATTGTGATTCTTAGACTGGACAGAGGTCAAAATTTTAGTAAAATGCAGCCCGGGTACCCGTGTCCATTTTCAGTGGGTACCCAGGTACCATTCACTTCATCACTAGATAAACATTGTTGCCCTCTGATGTGCATATTTATGGTGGGAACGCTAATCAACATATTTGTTAGCAAAGGCAAAATCACCTGAGCAATTCTTAGATGCATTTCTATGTGGTAAAGTTTGGTGAAATTTAAAAAAATTGCAGTTATTAAAGAATTGCAACACTTGCTTCATGCCTTGACATGCTTTGATTACTGCAACTCCATCCTTAAGCAAGTAAGGACGTTATCATCAAGCACATATGTAGCACAGTGGCACACTGCCAATGCATTTGGTATTCACCTTGGTAGCTGGAGTTCAAATTCACATGAGCCGAGTACATTTTATGATTCACTGTCAGGCCAACAGGTAAATCTTAAGGAATGGTTGTCCAGTTGTTGGATTTATTACTCTATTTGCACTTTAGTCAGTTTTTCAACACAAGAACCATGCCTAGGAGAACTACATCTGAAAGAGTTAATAAATGAACAATTATCTAAACCAGGCTTATCATGGATTATAAAATTCCTCTTATTAGAACAAGAGCTTTCAAGAAAAGCTTTCAAACAGATTTAACCTATTGTATGCTCACTCGCGATAACAATATTAGATAACTGAAACAAAGGTAGGAGCAGTTTCTTGGCTCAAGAGCTGGAGGGGCAATATTGTCAGCCCCCATAATGAACCCCTCTGATGCCAGCGCTACAGAGACATCATTTTCTCTGCAGTGTGCACTTACCCGTGTCCATCCCTGATGAGTCTGCTGCAGCAGCTGTGATGTCACATCCTGTAGAGTGTTATAATTTACAGACGGACCTGATGTTGAGCCCAGTAAGTCTTGTACAATGGAATTCAGCTGAGAGCCATACTCTTCCTGGATGCGATCGCCAAGAGCACGTAGGCTGTCTGCAACCTCACTTTCTGGCGTCCGTGCCAGGTCATCAACTGTCACATTCGAAGCCAATCTGATGGTGTCGTCACCTTGAGCAAAATCCACTTCGTCGAACATATCTTACATGCATCAGCAGAATAGAATCAATGAAAGAAGACAAAGAGCTAACAGAAGCAAGCACCCTTATTCACAGGTCAGTGGCCACTTTCCCTCAAACTTGTTGGGCTACAGGGATTTTGTTTTGATATATAAAAGCCTATGTTACATCATCATAAAATAAAATTTTACACAGCTGTGCATCTCTCAGTTGTGAATCCAAACTTCCTCCCTTCCACATGCAGCGGCATATTGTGAAATGCATTTCTCTTTCACCTCTGCATCTGGGGTTAGAATCCCAGTCAGTTGTGCAGAAATGGCAACTTGCTGTCAAGCTGTGCAATCTGCAAGTTACCGTAAGTTTGTCCAGATATTGGATTGCTGTTATTGTTTTAGTGCTTTGAACAGCTAAAATATCCTTCAATCCTAGGACCACACCTCTGAAGACCAATGTTTATAGCGACATGTAAAATATGAGCAAGCAGGTTATCTCACATCCACCGCAGTGCATCTATACATGCTGTATAAGTGTTCCTGATTAAGCTGGTGCCCAGCACTTAGCATTTAAGAAGCACTTTTGACATTTCAAGTTTGACATTATAATTACTGCAACAACACTACAGCCATAGTACTAATAACACTTTTAGTTCTACCAGTATTAGCAAAACTACTTAGTAATAAAAACTGCAAACAATAATACTAAAATATAGCAGCACAAGGACAATAGTTTTATGTATGACCAAATAGTATTGACTTCACAAAAAGCAAAAAAAGCTTAAGTATAATTTACAAAAAGGAAAGAAGGGTCAAGTTCAAACCTGCATGGTGGCTCTTTTCCAGTTCCTCAAAAGCTATTGACAATTCTCTCTTGAGTGGCAGAGTAACTGGTGGTAAAGTCTTCGATCGGACAAGACTCTCGACATCCACCTCTGTAATGTCAATGTAGGTGCTGCATCTCCTGCTGGATCCTGACCCTCTGCTGCTCTGCCGTTCAATGGAAATTGGTGTAAGAACATTTGATGGTCTTGGAGTGAAATGCGGTACTGAGGTAACAGGCAATGACGTGGATGCATCCCTGTTTTGAGCGCCATCTGCCTGACCATCTCCATCTAAGGCACTGCCATTGGTTTCATCCATTTCATGCTCTTCGTCTATCTGCGAAAGCATCTCTTTTGAAGATGCTAGTGCCATTTCTGCAGATGGAGTTGAACTGGAAAGGAGAGTTGTGGGTCTTCTAGCAATGGACGTCTTACTACCAAATCCACACCCCGTCCCAGCAGAATGGGGAACCAGCTGAACCGAAGCCCGGCCAAATGGTATATCAGACGATTTTACAGCCGCACTGAATGGCTGGAGTGACAGACGACGTCGAATGTCTGCCTCCTCCAAAGGTGTAATCGAATCTCCAAGAATCTTGAATTTATTCCTTTTCTGTATGATAGTGATTGGTCCAGACACTAGCTCATCAGTGCTGGAATCATTGGGGCTTCGACCACGAGAAGGAACCTGCTGCTTCAGCTCGTTCAGAACAGCCTGTTGTGCAACGTCAAGGTCTAGTCCCTCGACAGGTTTCCTTTTGTGCTTCAGGTCCTTTGAAAGCTCTTCATTGGTTTGCTTTGAAGACAACTCTGAGAAAGCAGGCTCCACGCACTTAACCTTGTCTGCAACCTCATCACAAACCATTTTCATTCTCATCTTCTGGTCTTCTGATTCACTCAGTCGATCGATCAGTGATACTGTGGGCAGTGTTCCAAGGGCATCGTTCCATGGAGATGGAGGCTTGGTATCCTGGAGTTGCTGTTGCTGTTGTTCCAACTGTGAACTTTCAGCTTCATCATCAGACTGAGATGGAGCAGCAGGTACAAGACCAAGAAAGTTGTAAACCACCAAACGAGTCTGATATGCAAACTCGTCTGAGCTACTGGAAATGGACATTGTCAGAGTTCACAGGAGATACTAAATGCCAGCCATAACAGACAGCTAAAAAATACAAATTTCACACAATATCATCATTATGCCTCTAATTTACAATGGTTCTAACACAGACAAAAGGTCTTCTGAACCACTTACATTGCATGTTATATTAAGCTGAAAGTGCGTCTCTGCAACCATCATCAAATACAATATACAGTTCTGAAGATAACTGATGACTGATAGGATCTATTGGCATTGTTCGAGCACAAAGACCTGAGTTTGCAACTTTAAGAAAGTGACCAAATTTGATCTAAGATCCTTTCTGTTTTCCTTGTCATCAAAGCATTGCTTGCTTGACCTAATACCAATGTATTCAAGCATGAATTTATGTGTATATGAATATATGTACCAGTATCCAAACATTTATATAGCACCTTTCAAAGGACCTCTCTAAAATGCTGCAAAAATGGCTCTCCAAGAGATCTAAAGAAGTGTGCCTTAACAGAGAAGGAAATGTAACTTGAACTGAATCAAGAGAAACAGTACGTATGTTTGGATGAAGGCTCTCCCAAGTGGATGCACCGACTCATGAGAGTGTGCAGTGTGCTCATATTGGTCACAGAAGCAAAGGACCAGAAGATAAATCCACGGGCAGCCAAGCAAAGCCAAATGGTACCTTGACTAGCTTGAAACAGGCACGTGTATTGTATGCTGGGGCTAAGGTGAGGTCCACCCCACAAGGTTAATCCTGAACTGCATTCTTTGTTCAACAAGTAGCCAGTGGAGAGTACCTCTCATAAATGAGGGAATTTTGGTACATCTGCGCAGCTGAGAACAAACTGGAGCTTGGGCAGCTCCAGTTGCTCACTGATAGGAATGTAAAGGATCGGACACAGTGATAAAAGTCACAGCAGGCAGAGCAGCTTGAGAAAAGTAACAGCCCGAAGAACGCAGTAATCCAGTTAGACATGCAGCGACCCGTCAATACACACAGTGGGCTAGCAGTCTGATTCACAAAGACTCTTCTAGACACACACAGTAACCCATTTAGATACTCAGGCAGGCAGAGATAACATGTCTTTTAACAGGGCATAAATGTGAGTTGTCTGCCTAACAAAGATGACAGACACAAGAACAGAAGATGCAGATGATGGAGATTCTGATACAGAAAAATCTGTAGTCGAAGGAGTAGTTGAGTCAAGGTGGTCTGGCTGGGAAGAATTCTGATAACTGACTGTGTTCTTTGCATTAAAGATGCTAAACTGTGACACTGTCAGTGCGCCACTGTGTTACACTTACAAGCAGACTGCTGAAGCCTCATCCACGCCTAAGAAGAGTTCAAGCACTACAGCCAGCTATCCGAACAGGAAATGCTGTGGGTCTTTTCTAACTGGGTGGTGCACTTTTTAAAATACCAATCTGGGCTCTTTCCGTTCCCAAGTCTGTGGACATAATTTCAAGATCTACTCCCAAAGATTGCCATTTATAAGCTCATGAGTGCATTTTAACTGTGCTTTACACAGAAAGTTAACTCGTCCGCACGATATGCATCTATTCACTCACCGTGTATGCCGAATAAATTCGTCCTAATGGCAATAGCAAAATATAATTGTTCTTTACGATTAAAATAACGGCTTTCCATATTATAAATTAGGTCATACGCCTGGCGGGCCAACTAAATAAAATTATATAATTCAGACTAAAAATGGCTGGTCGCAAGCGTGGTTTATCTAACGAAGAAATACATCGTTTATTAGTTGAAAGTGATGATAGTTTGCCCGATGAGAGTGACTGACGATAGCTAACTAAGTTCTAGTTCTAGTAACATTGTTGTGTGAGAAAATGATGACAGTGCTTATAGCCAGAAATCCACTCAGTAGGCCTAGGACAGCAGTTCGCCGTCTGCGTGGTCAAGAGATGAAATCGGGCCACGTCAACGCTTAGCATTTAGGCCTATAGGAACACCTAGAACGCGTGTTTCAGTTGCTGACACGTAGGATCCAGTGGAAAATTGAACTATACTGGTCCACAAAACCATTGATTGAGACTCCTTATCTTCGGAAGATAAGAAGTCTCTCGATTTGGCCTGCAGCATGCTTTGGAACATATACAAAGCGAATATACTAAACTGGCGCTATATAAATTGATAAGGAGCACTACAGGGCTACTTTAAAAAAATTATTATATGTTGACTTTTATGTTTCTCAGAGCAAAGAAAGACTTCTGGAATATTACAATTACGAATACCAGTCTTCCTTAATCACATGCATTATTTTGAAGAATACCTAAAAATAAATACACATGTGTGGAAAGAATTGAAAAAATTTATTCCACGGTAAAGGGGTTAACTGTGCTTTACACAGAAAGATTTAAAAACCTGCAGCCTGCTTAATTTTAAGCCTTTTAAATGTAATAGCATGTTTTTCTCATCACTCACCATAATGCAATTAACTCCTCTGCCTAGTTCTCCCGAAGTCTGCAATGTTCTTTTCCGAGAAGTTTTTCGAGCTGCTGGGCCAAAGTTATTTGTTCGGCTCTGCGCTTGATGTTATTTCAAATTCGACTAGGAATTTCCTTCTGCTGTTTAATGGGCCCAAAGTTGCCTTCCCCTCCAAACAATTCTGACCTGGTTTTGATTTGCCATCGATTGATGCCTTGGACATTTCTCCGGCACCAAAGAAGTTATTCCAGATATTACAGGATATATCCTTCGGCGGAGCTGATGTTTGGTCATTTCCAATGACAGCTGGGCAGTAAAATTTAAATGCAAAGTTCAGGTTTTACAAGAAGGGTTTGAATTTGATAAACTGTGTCAAACCTGCGTTAAAGTGATCAGTAATTTAATATAAAAAAACAAGACGTTTCTTTTAAAACCACGTTGAACAACGCCTAACAAACTTTGACGCAGTCTACACGCAAAAGTACTTTCCACCCTAAATAACGTTAAGAACGCCGACAGTCTAGCTGTATGACTGCACCGTAGCACCTGTTTCACTACTGCTCCGAGCATGCTCGGAGTTTTCTCTGAGTAAACTCCATTCATAGCTGGAACAAGAGCGAGTAAATTGTGCCCGCGATGGATATAGACGTGCTCCGTCATTTATCCGAGCGCCTTCGGTGTTTAAGCTGATAATATTCCGTTCAGACGTAGAACACTGTAAGCAGAGCGAGCAAACTGTGCGGGCGACGTACATTTATCTGGGGTAGTCCTGTTGACCTTCCGTCGAAAAACTTCAATTTATTACCAATGTTGATATTGTTTTTACTCGCGAATCGTAATCGCAAGCACAAAAATTTATCAAGCGCACTTTTCTTATCTCTTTCCGCTCCAATCACAAACGTCACCCATCGTATAATCTCGATCGCTGTATGCCGCAATCATTATTTTACGAGCAAATTATACCCAGCAATACTTCTCATTTGGAATAATTACATGTACGCGTGTGAGGGCCAGTAAAGTACTTGCTTGCTTACTTAGCTCTTCGCGACTTAAACGTAACAGCGATGACGCATATAATAATAAAGACATAAGTTTGAGATTGTTCCGATCGAAGATGTCATCGCAACATAGATGTCGCCATCTTTGGCGCTATTGTTTCGTGCCTTGGAAACGATTAAGTTCATTTGGCAAATCGACTTGGAAGAGATGAAACGAAAAGTTATTTCGAACAGAGAATAATTTGTCGAAAATCATGGAACAGAATGAAACAGAAATCTGAAATTCGATATGAGAACTGTTCCTGTTGAGCACAAATCTACCAGAAATCGAATGATCGACATAAAATTGTCATTTCGAACAGAAAATCATTGATCAGACAGAAATCCGAAGTTAACTGCAAGAATTGTTTAAGTTGATGGCATAATTAAATTGATCAACAATTTAAATACTAACTGATCGATAGATTTAAAAATCTCATCAAATCTGGAAACTATTCCAGTGCCTTAGTTAGTTAAGTAAGTAAGTCAGTATATTCTTTATTTACAAATATCTTATCGCACATCGGTTTACAAGTATTTAAGAACACAAGAAAACTTAACATGCATACAACATCCTAATAATAAAACATTTACGCGTTAAATTGTCAGCAGGAGGAATAATACGATCATGGGTGTGGGGCCGTAGGGAATAACTGAGGGTTTTAAC
This sequence comes from Norana najaformis, assembly GCA_964023275.1. Lineage (NCBI taxonomy): Eukaryota > Metazoa > Annelida > Clitellata > Crassiclitellata > Hormogastridae > Norana > Norana najaformis. Next base: position 30,258,315 of record OZ029916.1, on the reverse strand, counting down.
TGGTGGGAGTAGCTGATGTAAGACATGATTTGGGTTGTTCAAGATTGCTTTAAAGAGGCGAGCATGGGCTATGCCACAGAGTTCATCGAACGTTGGGGAGTCCCCAGGAAGATAATGGAGACGCCCGACATGCACAAGTCTCCGCATCAAAGCCTGGAGCCGTGCCCTAGCCTGTGCCCCAGCATAGCCCCACCACACGGGAGATACGTACAGCATCCTGGCCAGTGTTGTGGCTCGGACAACGTCGTACAGCCAAGGACCAGTGAGGCCATGTGCTACAAGAATTCGTACGGCATATAAAGACTCACGCGCCTGACTGTGAATATAATAATATTATAATATTATGTACAAGGCATCAATCGATTGTCACTTGAGCAAAACCGTGCATTCCAAAGCACATTCCGTAATTGGAACCAGTCGAGATCTCGGAGACCCAGTGAGACTTCAAGAAGCCTAATTACTAATTAGCCTTTATTTGTAATCTGACAAAAGTCATACCAAGTAAGTAAGTAAGTGAGTGAGTAAGCAATTAATAATGCATTTGTCAACATGCCATAATATTATATGCCCATCGACTGAACGAGGAATCGTAGGCGTTGGTGAGTCAAAGTGAGCGCCTGTGAATAAGCTGGTTCCCGCGACTTAGCTTTCGTTGAGCGCTGTAGAAATTTCGAGATTACGATTACGATTACGAAAGTGGTCACACAACAATAGCAAAACGTTCTAGCTCGTTTTAATTTATCTCAGTTTCGAATCATCAGCAACGTGAATTATTCGATGTGAAACTCTAATTCCAAATGGCAGTAGAGTTTAGCCTAGTCATGGGCCTCATAGGTGCAAGTCTAAGGTATTATTAAATAAGTATACGGACTTTCTTAAGTTTCTTACTGCAGATACGAATCCTCGATGACGAAGATTCTTAATTCTGAGATGAGGCGCGATTACCATGGTGCTTCGCTCAGCTCGCTGCCTATCTACATGTATCTCTCGTCTTTGTCAGTCTACGTTTGTGCTTATGTGTTAGTAGTAGAATTCGAGGCCTCTGGCGTGGCGTAAAACCCCGTAAGCCAAGTCGTAGATTTTGCGTTAGTCGTAGGAACCCATGGGGCCTCTGGCGTGGCGTAAAACCCAATAAGCTCCTGGGGTCTGTTGAGTCACTGGCGCGGCGTAAAACCTCATAAACCCTAGTCGTAGATTTTGTGATGAGTTTTTGTCGTCTTGTGCCCGGGGGAGACTCGAGGAAGGAGAACGGAGGAACGGATGGAGCATCGACTCTCAGGAAGCGGAGGCAAGAGCTGGAAGACTGCAACCGTACAGCAACAATTAAATCGGACAACATGTAACTCTGTATTAACTATAAACAACTTAATTGATTAATAGTAACGTTTTAAAGAAACTTCAATAAATAGACTCTCGAACAAATTAAAAATGTATACTTACTGAAACAATCAACGAGCTAATTATTATATAGTCTAGGCACATCGTAATCGTAATCGTAATCTCGAAATTTCTACAGCGCTCAACGAAAGCTAAGTCGCGGGAACCAGCTTATTCACAGGCGCTCAGTCAAAACAAAATCGATAGGCAAAAGGGTCAAGATCCAGGAGTCAGGCACTCAGACAGTCGGACGGCTACGGTGGATGCTGTTTGAAACTGAAGCGAGAAGAGAGACAAGAGGAAGAGGAAGAATCAGGATAAGATTTCTGGAAAAGAAGTGTTTTCAGTCTTGAGTGAAAGACCTGCGCAGAAACTGAAAGAGGTGAAGTGTTGGTGAGTTCGTATGATTGACCAGACAACTGTCGCAATTCTGGCGGGAGTTTATTCCAAAGGGGTGGGGCAGCTATGGCTATGGAGCGATTTCCAAATTTTAAGGATGAGGTGACGGGAGGGCGAAGAAGTGTTAGGACAGATGAGGAGCGGGTTGAACGGAGTGGTTGGATAGTAAATAATTGACGAAGATAGGAGGGTTGGGAGGATTGAAGTGTGTTGTAGGTGAGGGATAAGACTTTGTACTCTATTCGTTCTGGTATTTTAAGCCAGTGCAGTGATTTGAGAACAGGGGTGATGTGATGGTATTTGGGGGTTTTGGTGACAGCACGTGCGAGAGCATTCTGGATAGCTTGTAGGCGATTTATCTGGGTTGTGTCAATATTGAGGAAAAGTGAATTGCAGTAGTCAAGTTTTGCATGGACTATGGATGTGGCAATGATAGATGCGGTTTTGAAGTCAAGCATAGGACGGATTCTGCGAAGGTCGCGGATATGCATAAAGCAAGAGCGGGAAAGATGGCTGATATGATCAGAAAAAGTAAGGTTCTGGTCGAAAATAACACCTAAATTACGGACAGAGGAGTTAGTATTAAAGGTGTGGGTGGAGGCAGAGTCCAGGCTGAGGGAGATAGAGGGGTCAGGAATTTTCTTCAGCTGGTCACGTAGGCCTATAAGTATGAATTCAGTTTTAGATGGGTTCAGGCATAAGAGATTAGATGTCATCCAAGAGGAGATTTGTTTAACCACACAAAGAAGATGATCTGTAGATTCATTGAAACAATTTGGAGAGAAAGAGATGAATAGTTGGGTGTCATCAGCATAGAGGTGATGGTCAACGGAGGATGCTTTAATGAGTGAACTGAGTGGGGTAGTGTAGAGGATAAACAGAAGAGGTCCAAGAACGGAGCCTTGTGGAACTCCGCAAGTAAGAGGGCATGACTTAGAAGAGGCTTCCGAAGTTTTAACAGAGAAAGAGCGGGAGGAGAGATAAGACTGTATCCATAGGAGAGCAGTGTCAGCGAAACCAAACCAGGTTGAAAGTCGGTGGAGTAAGATATTGTGATCTATGGTGTCGAAGGCTGCAGAGATATCGAGGAGACAGAGGCAAGAAACCTGTTGATGAGAAATGGCAGAAACAAGCTTGTTGTAGAGAGATGTCAGCAGAGTTTCGGTTGAGTGGCGTTTAGTAAAACCAGACTGGTGTGGGTTAATGAGTGAGTTAGAAGCTAAATAGTTATTGATTCGAGAGAGGACAATCCGTTCAGTTAATTTGGAGATGAAAGTCAGGTTAGAAACAGGCCGGTAGTTAGAAAGGATTTCCTTGTCGAGAGATGATTTCTTGAGAAGAGGGGTAACAAGAGAGTGTTTAAAAAGAAGGGGAAAATTTCCAGTAGAGAGGGAGAGGTTAACTATTTTGGTAATAATTGGAACAAGGACAGATGCACAGTCTTTCAATAAGGAGGTAGGTATAGGGTCAAGTTCACATTGTTTGTTTGGGAGAGATTTTAGCAGATTTAGTATTTCGGTCTCTGATGTAGGTTGAAAAGCAGAAAATGAGGATCGAGGTGGGGAAGGTGGACTGTCATAGGTGGAAGAGGGAGCATCAGCAGCTGGATTGTTGGAGGTTTTGGAAAGTAGAGATTGAAGAGAGAGACGGAGGGTACTAATTTTGTTCGAAAAGAAAGAACAGAACGAGTCGGCTATTGAAGAAGACGGAAGAGAATTTGGAAGTGGACTAGATGAGTTCCGATGGAGGAGCTGGTTAATGGTTTTCCAGAGAAGGCGAGGGCTAGAGGATCGAGAACGAACTAGTGAGGAGTAAAATCTTTGTTTAGTTGCAGTAAGAAGGCGATGGTATTTATTTGTGGCAGATTTAAGGGCAGAGAGAAGTTGAGGATCCCTGGTGCGTTTAAAGGCGCGCTCAAGGCGTCGCCGGAAAGATTTGAAGGCCTGGAGATAGGAATTGAACCAAGGATTGTCAGAGTGAGAACGGGATTTGGTAATAATAGGAGCATGCTTGTCAAGGATAGTGGAAAGAGTGGTGTTATATGAAGAGAGAAGGTCATTCAGGGAGGAAGATGGATTTAACACGAGATCAGAACAGGAAATATCTTGTGTGAAGGCTTCAATATTTATTGAACTGATGCGACGAAAAGAATGAAAGACAGGATCAGGACGTGGTGTCGGAAGAATGTTAAGATATGTAAAGATGGGGTAATGATCAGATGGCGAGTCAAAAGAGAAAGATATATCAGGTGATAGAGTGGAGAACGATGACGTGATAATGAGGTCAAGTGTGTGATTGTGAATGTGGGTGGGGAATTTGACATGTTGAACCAGATTAGTTGAGGACAATAGGGTGAGGAATTCAGAAGCAAATGTGTCAGAGGGGTTATCGACATGTATATTGAAGTCACCTGTAATCAGAAATTCATGAGGTGTAGTGGCGGCAGTAGAGAGGAGGGTGGTAAATTCTTTCAGGAAGACCGATGGAGGACTTGAATATGAAGAGGAGGATGGAGAGCGATATACAATAAAAATGGTCAGATTTGTGTGAGGAAGTTTAAGCGTAACTGATGCACATTCAAAAGAGTGGAAACAGTAACCAGGTGAGTCTAAAACTGTGGCAGGTTCTCGGGTGAGAAAGGCAATACCACCGCCAGTTGGATTTTTTAGGCTGATTAGGTTTGATTGCATGTGGACATAAGTTTTTAACTGCGAAGACAGACAATACAGTACTAGTAGGCTGTACACCAAGGTTATTGCCTAATGCGTTTTATAAGAACAAAATGAATCTGATAAAATCATGTTCGGTTCCGTTGTCGCCTTGTTTTTCATAGGCCTACTTTCGCACTCATTTGCGAATTTCTCATCGTCTATTGCCTATCGATTTTGGTTTGAATAAGCTGGTACCCGTGAGGTGGCTTTTATTGCGCGCTGAAGAAATATCGAGGTCACGATTACGATTTCGATGTGTGCCCCATGAATAGTTTTAACTGTGCCAAAGCTTCCTCTCGATACCTTCACAGGCCGTAAATGGAGTTTGCTTCGGTGTACTCTGAGCATACTTCGATTAGCCGTCGAACAGGCTCCAAGTGTTCATGCTTGCAAAGTTATAGCTCTATAATTTTCTGCTTTGACAGCTTTGATTCAGTTTTAGATGGGGTTGATGTTGTTTGTAGAGAAAAAGCGTGAAAGTTGATTACAGTTAAATATGCATAAATCAAGGAAGTACAAAGACAAGGTTTCTATATTTTAACACGTAGGGATTGAACACATATTAGTAACGAATTAGTTTTGAATGTTTCCAATAGCAACATAAGACGCCAAGTTTCATTAATCATTGATAGCTTGAGTGGTAATGCAGCGTTAACTAGTGCTAAGTGCGACTTAATATTGCTTTAATCGAAAGCACAAAAACTTGAATTTTGATCTCTTGCAAATGCAATAAACTAGCGAAAAATTGGCTTTATAGGTGAAAAGAATTCTTGTATGTCGCATATGCTAGCTTGAGTGATTTCTACTGTTTTCAAATGCCCAAGAAACTGGTGACTAAAGCCTAATGACTTTCCCGATCTTCATACGTATCCGCGACCTGCGTAGAATCTGAATAGTTCAATCGAAATAAGTCTTCAGCAATTCACGGTTCTTGAACATTGACACTGCCCTAATCAAATGTTTCCAGTCCATCCGTAATGTTCTAGCTTGTGTTGTTTACCAGAACCCTTAACATCGCTGCATCACTTCTGTTCTTGAATATATTTACTGGTTTAAAATACCAAAACAAATAAACATAAACTGGTTTCACTTGCTTCTCACTTCAATCCTCCTTGCCATTTTATCCTGATCAGTTAGGTATTCACAATTCAACCACCTTTGTAAATTAATAAGCTGGTCCAAAGACTTAGGTGTCCTGGTAATGAACGTGGTCACAGCATTCAGAAAATGTAACAGTTCAGTAGTGAGCTTTGGAAGCCCAGCAAAAGTGAGTTGGAATCATCCAGATTATTGTTGACAGATGCAGACATCAGACTTGCTTCAGTCGATGTAGTAAAATCAGGTGCATGACCACTTTTTTGACATGTTGCTTCTTTGACAGCTTGTTGTTGCCCAAGTACCTGATGACCAGCGCTTTGTATCTGTGTTTGCAAGCCATCTGTAATTATTTTTGTGTGCTGAACCCAATCAGTTCAGTCTTTATGGGTTCAGTCGAAGTCTTCAAGAGGTGTTTTAGGTGCGGGTGTCCCCAACACAAAACCGAAGGCAAGCAACTGCTTTTGGTGCATCCTCTAAAGCGATTAAACAGTTGCCGAATTTGATAGATGAAGCTCGAGGAAGGCAAAGTAATTCGAGGTTTAAAGTTTGAGGAGAATTAGGTTGATCAGGATGGTTGATTGTTGTGAATGACTTGTGAAGGTAAGTTACTGGAAGCAGTGAAGTGAGCTGTAGGAAGCAGGAACTTTGCTACATTGTGATGTGTCATTGTTGAATGGTAACAATTATTACATTTAAGCAATGAGCATTAATTAACGTGAGCTTATTTATATCCCTTGTGAAAGGAATCAGTTGCTACCCCAAAAAGTCAAAGTATGTGTAGTATGCGTATAATTTAGTTAAGACATAATCCATTACAATTTGCCCTGCAAGCAACTTCTGAATTTATTTGCAGATTTATATTTTATATAACATTTATAAATAATGCTGTAATTGTAAGTAGTGTTTGTATATGTTTTTCTTAAATTGTAAATTTAAAATGAATATTGAGTTCATTAGGTCGAGCAGAGTTATATAAGTTTACTTTTATTTGTGAATGACATAATTAAAAGATTTGAATGAAGACCATCCTCAGCAGAGTCAACTGAATCAAGACCACAGCAATTCAGCTACTAGAAACATTCCCAATGTATGACTTTCATGACTCACAAAAACTTTCGCTTCGTGTACCAAGAACTTAACCATGAGTGCAGCAGTGCAAAGTTTACATGTTTCTAGAATCCAGATGATCACCCTACAGTCTTAGCAATATATATTATGGTGTTATACTTGGATGCCCAAAATGTTAGTTTAAAATCTTAACTGTTGCTTTGTTTAGGAGACACAATCAACTGTCGTGGCTGCAGCTGCCATGCAAGACCATCTGGCCAGAAGTCTTTGTCTAAAGAATCCATGTTATCCTCAGTTTCTTTTTTCGTCGCAACTGCAGTTGTCATCGAAAACATCACTTAAAAAGCAGAAACGTAACATAGATGTTCACTGTGTTCTGTTGATGAATTTATATAGTGCTTCTTCCTCTAAAACCTTTGAAGAATACAGTCAATCCTCGGAGGCTTTATTAATATGAGAGTTGCTCAAAGTTCAGTACTTGATTCTCTTCTGATCATCTTAGACACCACTTTATTTAGTGCTTGTTCAATGTTTAGTAAATCATTCGTTTCTATTGCATTTCTGTGCTGATGGGTATACAGTGCGGACTCGTTAACGTGAAGCCGTGGGGGGACACGCCTTTGAAACCGCGTGTAAACCAGTCTGCACGTTAAACGGAACAATGTTGAAATGTATTGCCTCTGCTACTGGGTCGCCCACACTCCCCTATCCCACGCTGTTCCCTCCAGCAAGCTCCTCTTCGCACTGCAGGCAGGTCTGTACTCAGCTGGCCGCCCAGCCAGCCAACCTCTCTGCGGTCGCGCCGGTCAGGCCATGCCTGCCTTGTTCTGCCGATCCCCCTCCTAACCGGTTAAAACCGGTTCCAGCCAGACTTACTGTCCATCCCTCCTGCCCTAATTAGCTCCCTCCCGCGGTAAGACACCCTCCCGCTTGTACGACTAATGCCAAGTTCGGGAATGAATGGAATGTTACAGCTGCCAGAGTACGTCTACACTGTTTTAATTAGCCTTATTCCCGGTAGTAAAACGCGTTAATCGATACGGCATGTTAAGTCAATAGCTTTGGGGAACATACAGCCACTTCGCGTTAAGCGGAACTTCGAGTAAACCGGGGCGCGTTAACGCAAGCGCACTGTATATCCTGTGGCAGTAGTATTATTTGTCTGTTTAGCTTTTTTTCTGCTTAAAGACACAATAGCAGATTTCTGAAACTTAGAATTTCTCAAACATATATTTGCTCATATTTTCTTGATTTTGTATTTTAAATAGTCCCTAAAACCACATGTCCAAAGTCCATTTCTAAATGAAATTTATGTTAATGACACCAGTTAAGCTTTAATTCATTCAACAAATGCCAAAAGCCACCCGACAGGACCACTGACATAGGCATAGATGTTACACGGTAGAACTAAGAAACCCCAACTATGACGAAATGCTGAGTAAATAAAAATGATCATGGATGAGTTTTTATTGTTTGTTTTCATTGTGGTTTTCATGATGTGCTTTCATTATTATTAGTACAGCAAGTTTTTGTATTAATTCCAGTCATAGTTGTGTCTCATGAGTTTCAGTTTTTATTCCATTATTATTATTGCCTGAGTTTTAGCTACATCTTGGATCACACAATGGATATTCTTGCTCTCAATAAACCTTGGCTCAAACCGTCTGACCTTCTTTCATTTCTGATGTAACTTCTTCCTCCTTTTCTCCTAAATGAACCTCAACTGGATGGACTTAGTGGTGGTGGAGATGTTTTCCTGCATATTCACAACTGAAACTTGCTCTTTTGCTTTTACCTATTCCAACCCCAAAGTCATTTTAAATCCTTCTCTCTACTCTTGACTCTGCAAATCAATGTCTCACTTTTGTCAATGTTTACTGCCCCTCTGTCTTTCACTTTCTTGGCTACTGCAACAAATGATTCAAAATTCTTTGGCCAAAAACCTCTAAGTATCGATATATTACTTCAATATTGCATTTATTAAACTGGTTGCCCATCGAGCAAAGAATTCAGTTTAAAATCTATCTTACAGTTTACAAGGCATCACATTTGGATCCGCCAACATCTTTGCTCATTGCTCATCTCTCATACCAGCCAATAAAGTCTACAGATACTTTGACTCTTGCTGTGCCATGCACCAGAACAGTGTTGGGCATTCTCAGTGGCTGGTCTAAAGCTTTGCAATTCTGCCTAGTTCTGTGCATTTTGTCGGTTCCCTAATGTAATCGTAATTGTAATCCCAAGATTTCTACAGCACCCAATGAAAGCCATGTCACGGGGACCAGCCTATTCACAGGCGCTCAGCCAAAACAAAATCGATAGGCAAAAGTGTTTGGTTGCAGGTCAAGATCCAAGAGTCAGGCAGAGAGACAGCATGGCAGAATGTTCAAAATGTTCAGAACTAAACTGAAAAGACCTGTTTTGCCTTGCTTACCTGCAGTAGGTTAACTGCTGATTTCTCTGACTTCGACATGGTTTCTCTGATGGATTATGACTTTTGACTGTAAATTCACTTGAAACAACCATCAGTTCATGCTTAATGCACGATGAAGATGACACAATAAAAGTCATGGGATTGGATTAGATTCGTACAACAAATTATTTTAAAGCTGTGCATTTTGTGGTGAGAATAATTTGTGTGTCAAGAAATAATTTAGGTGCATAAATTAATATAAAGAATATTTTCAAGCATGTAAGTGGAAGAAATGTGAACTGAATAAATAGAGAACCAGTTACATGTTTCAGGATTTCCTGTTACAGGTAATGCAGTTCAGGATGAATATGTTCTTGATGAGAAACCTCCTCCACTTACTCTTGGTAAGATTTGTTTTTTTCAGGCAGCTGGGCCCAGGCACCAGACCAGTTTGGAAATAGGTAACCTGTTTGCCTTGCTAGCTTTAGTGCAGCGTTGTGGAGTGTTTCTGTTTGCACTTACATACTCTACAGCAGACCTTGTGCTTTTATGCTTGGATGTAGGCATCTGAACAATTCTGTGGTGTCTAATAATAATCTCCAAACAGTGGAATAAGTAGTTTACAAAAGTGCCTCTTCTATGGTGGCGTTACTATGCTTGGCATATATCATGCATGTTCTGTGCATGTGAGTTGTGTAAATCAGTCCAGTGGATTCCTGGGATGCACTTGTAGGCCTGCTTTTAGCCCATTCTCCTGCTGCGGTGTCAGGTCCAATTCTCCATATTCGCATGAACAACTTTAAACTTAAAAAAGCAATATTTGCTTTAGCTTTGAGCTCCTTCATTTCAATCCAGTGTTTGATAATCGGCCCTTGTATTTTTTGTAATTGTAATGAAGCATTACTTGAGAGTCTTTTTAGAGCCTATAAGATGTTGCATAGTACAAATAAAACTGGTCAAATCTGAATTTCAGAAACAATATGCAAGAAATCTATGTATGGCTTACTTTAAAAAACAAGAATGGCAGAATAATGTTAATTTCCTGTATTATTCAAGTCAGTTTCATACTGCTTCATTTGAAGATATTTTGCATTCCCAGTGACCTAAGAAATTTCTGCAAAAATGTTAAATTTCTAGAGTGGATGCTATGTTGCTTTTGATAGCTCAGCGTTTGGGTCTGATCGATGCACCTCAACAACTCTTGACAGAAGAGGAATGGAAAGTTATTAAAACCAAGGCTAATGATCGCCAGGACTTCTCCAGTCCATGTGTCATTTGTAAGGAAGAACTCGGAGCTCAACCTCATGTAAGTTTATTGTTGATCAAGTGTAGGCATGCGTATCTAATTTATGGGCTTGCTTAGTGCTACTTAGCCTAGGATTAATTCACAGCTTACCTGTAAACTGATCAACAAACATTCGATGAAGGATCCTTTGCCCTTGCCATAGTTCATCCCCTACTAGAGAAATGTTCTCTTGACCCTGGTGAACTACCTAATTATTGGCCCATCTGAACTTTGAATTTTGTATTGAAATTCTTGAATTTGGGTTCTGAAGCATGTGCAAACTCACTTGTTTTCCAACTCGGTGATCTTTTCAGTCTGCATATTGTAAGTCTCATTCTAGATACATAATCCACCCTTGCTGTTCACAATGACATCATGAGCTCTGTGGACAAGGGTAGGGTAACAGCAGTTGGTTTTCTTAATTTGTCTGCTGCTTTTGATACTGTTGATCATTCACTTCTGCGTGGCATCAGTATTGGTTTGGAGTTTCTGGTTCAGCACTGAAATGGTTTGCTAAATATCTGCGTTCATGTACTCAATCAGTGTTCTTAAATGGCAATTATTTGTTCAGTGCTTTGCTAAGATGTGGTATCATGCAAGATTCAACTCTTGGCCCTCTTTTGTTCGCAATGGATACTACTCACGTGGTCAGTTACTTGCCAGTCATTCACTAGGATATAAGTTTTACACAGATGATAATCAAACTTATATTTTGTTGGTCAGTTTGACTTGTCATGCATCTGTGCAGCTGTTGTCCACTGCCTTTGAGGAGGTGCCATCTTGGATGGCTGCTAATAAATTCCCCCTTAAGCCATCAGAGACTGATTTTATGGCTTAAATCTTTAAAGTAGGTGACTTGCTTATTGAGTGGGCTGAGTCTGCTCATAACTTGGGTGTTGTTTTTAACTCCGCTCTGTCCCTTTCTGACTATGTGAATGGTATTTGTAAGTTATCATCATCATCATCATCATCATCATCATGATCCATGGACCAAGAGCCCGTAGGTGTCCACTGCATGCATTGTCACTTGTCTCCACAGTTCCCGATCTTGTGCTGTTCTTATCAAGGCGTGCAAGTCTTGCTTACACCAATCCCTTATATCATCTGTCCACTCCCTGTTAGGTCTTCCTCGTCTCCCATTTCCGTCCATAATTGTAAGTTATCATACATGCATCTTAATTTTATGATTTGCACAGGATTAGGCATCATATCTTATATCTTCTAGGATATTGCTGGTGAATGCATTGGTCACCAGTCACCTAGATTACTTTAACTCTCTTCTAACTGGTATCACAAAGTCAGGTTGGCAGAAATTTCAGTGAGTTCAGAACTGTTTGGCTAAAGTCATAGCACATGCATCATTTTATGAGCAGATAACCACTATACTTAAATCATTGCATTGGCTTTCTGTTCCGCAAAGAATCTGTTCCAAATTGGGGCTTACGAACTGAAGCTAAGCTCAGTATTTCAGTCTGTCCTTATTCCTCAGTCTTATCACTGTTCGACTAAGTCATCTTGATAGAACATAGAACTAGAACTGTTCTTGGCGATTGAGCTCTTTCAGTTACTGATTCTAAATTTTGGAATTCTCTTCTTGTATCTGGTCATTCTGCTCAGTTGCCTGCGTCATTTCGTTCTCACTTTGACTTACCTTTTTCAAATTGCTTGTCCATTGTAGGCTGTCTCTTTGTCTGTGTGAACTGACCTTCTGGATATTGACCTGGTTACTGTTTGGTTGGGTGTGCCATCGGTTGATGCTTTGTGCATTTAACATTGGCGCTATAACAGTTATCAATTAATAATAATTAAATTGTTATGTACCACTTGCATACAAAGAACAGCTGCTCACATCTGGTCTAAAAAATGAATGGTAATCACCTTTTGGTTACATTGTTTTCTGTTTAAATGGTTGTTTTAAATGCTACAAATATCTTGGCATCTGATGATTTATCAGTTATTCTTTGCTGTACAGAGTTGTTTAGAGGATGTGGATTAATTCTGAGTTATTTTGTTATTTATACAGGTTCTTTTGTCCTGTACACATGTCTTCCATAAGGTTGGTGGTGATATTTCTGAAATTTATTTCCTGAGAGTAGAAGACACTTGTGAATGACCCAAGCTGATAACATAGCTAATCAGATTTACTTACCAAACCTGGCCAACCGAAATGGTGATGAGAGGGAGAGAAAACCATGAATAGGGAGTAAGAAGGAAAGTGAATTAGACAGTCAAGGACAGTTATGCAGACAGGCAGATGAACAGTCTGACAAACTTACTTTCCATCTTGGGCTGGGCAAGTAGCATGGATCTTGGATTAAGTAATTTCTTGTTCTTTCTCTCTTAATGCATTTAAATACAAAATTTCAATGTTTTGGTTGATTTTTTTATAGAATTGCCTGCAGTCCTATGAAAGACATGCAAGAAAGAAGACTTGTCCAATGTGCAGAAAAGAGGAATATCAGACAAGAGTCATTCGTGATGGACACGGTCACTATTGCCAGAAATGTGCCGTAATGTCAGTAAATATTTCTTTGTGTTATGCACCAAATGGTATTCTAAGAAATTCTTCAGTTGAATTTGGTTGAGTAGCAACAAAAACAATTTTTATGCTATATTTAACTGACATAAATGAATAGAGAATTAAGCAGGTAATATAGTTTTCATTATTAGCTCTGTACCTATAGCAGTTTTAAGGGGGAAAGTTTGTTGCTAAAGATTCTCTTGCATTTCTGTGAGGATGTTGATAATGAGGAATATCTTAGTAGTAGTGACAATAGTGGGCCAATATCAGTGATTTTGAGAACACTTCTCATGATCTGCCTTACTTACATGTCAATATGAATATCATGCTAGAATGGCAGGCCACGAGTTTTCAAATAAAAATTGTAGCATAACCAGGGGGCTGTAGTATTTCATAAGACTGTCTGCAACTGTAATATTAATCTGGATATGGCCATAAGTGCCTTGGAGAGGTTAAAAGGTGATATATAAATGTTCACATACATATGCATTTACACATACATGTATGCTTCATACAACTGACATAAAGTCATATTTTTACAGCATTCAGGCTACTTGGCGTGGATATGTAGTCAGATGTTGGTACAAAAAGCTTAGACAGACGGTACCTCCAAGAGACCCAAACCTACGCAAAAAATTCTACCAAGAAAAGGTTAACTCTATTAATATTTAATTTGATAAACACTGTTAACAAACTTGTAAATTATTGAAATAATTATTGTTCTAAACTAAGACAATAAACTAAAATCAGCTAAATCACTCCATTTAAATTGTAAAATTCAGTATTGCTTGTAATTGCTGTACCTATTTTACCTGGCAGGCATTAATTGCAATGTGACATGTCAAAATTCATTGCCTAAACTTTCCATGGCATTCGCTTATATGCAGGTTGTTTCGGTTGAAATATATCATCACTCAAACACATGATGGTGTTATTGTTATAATTTTGATAATGATGTTTGTGACGACAATGATGATGGTGATGATGAATACTTTATTTAAGAACAGTGATAACCATATGGTGAAATGGCATTGAGTCAGAGGATGGTGCTTAAAACATTAGCTTTCTAAACCATCATCAGAATGAAATATGCAGTTGTATGTGATATTCGTTGTTTAACTCTGTAGCTGCAAATGATCACTGATCGTATGATGAAGTCTTTGGAAAATGATGTGAATGGATTTCTACGTGAAATTGACCAAAGTCTTGAGGAAAGTCGCAACGTCTTCCGCCAGTTTGAGGAAGTTGCAAAACCAGTTTCAGAAAGCAGATGGCAAGAAATCCAACAGAGGGTAGACTTAATTGATATATTTATTTATTTAATGACACCTTCATGACGAATACTGTAGGCAAAGATTTAATAAGACATTTTCAGCTAGTTTCAATTGCCCTATTGTTTATCTATTGTTTATTTCCCTTTTTACAAATTAGATAGCAAGTGGTATATACATCTGATTGTTACGAGTGCTTTTCTCTCAGAAGCTGAATCCATTTGCTGAACTTCTTACCCAGCCGTCAGGCACACAATGGAACACCACTGGATGATGTTGGGACAATGTTGGACAATATGAGTCCAACATTGTTCCAACGTGTATGGGCTGGCTGGATAGCTACGGTAGTTCTTTTCACTTGAAACTGTCCTCAGATCACCTAACCGTCCCCAACGTCATTCTACACTCCAAGCGAAACCAGGGAGTAGGGTGGTTGCAATGATGTGTAACGACGGAATGAAGTATGGAGGAATAAATGTTACATTTCTGTACAGAGATGGTCGGCCATTGCAAGTTGCCAGCATAAATGACTGTGAAGTGGCTCGGGCAGTGGAAGGGACCTTGGAGTACCTTCCACTGTCAGAACCGGCTGTGGGAAGGGACCGACCTTGATCTGTGGCCTTTGATGATGGGGCAGGAGTGGACGAATGGAATGTTGTAGGTCAACGGGCTGCGAGCGGAAATTGAGAGAGTTCCAAGCGCCATTTTGTGCTATGACCAGGTTAAGAAAGCAACTGCGGGTACAAGTAGGTACGCTGACATTCTGCTGCATGTCAGTGCTGTTGCACGTGGGGTACAGTAACAGCTCGGCTTGTAACACGAAGAGTACAAGTTCGAGCCTCCCATGAGATGGTTATTGTGTAGGGACCTTGAGCAAGTCCTTCATCACAAGTGCTTTGCACCTCACATTCAGATTTACTGACACTGCATGCATAATACATGCAAATGCAATATAATAAAAAACTGCTCATAAAGGCACTATTAGTGTATATATATATATATATATATATATATATAATATATATATATATAATATATATATATATATATATATATATATATATGCTTGCAGTTCCTCTTCTGTAAGAGGAAGTGCCAAAGAAAACTGCCAAAGGAGTGAAGTAAGGAATAAGGAGAGGCATCTTCCGATTTCAAAAGAGACCAAAGAAAGCCCTAAAATGATGTTATATCACGGAAGCTGCTTGGCTCTGCTACATAAATAATTGAAATAGAGCATGCCTTTGAATGTGAGAATGAACTTGTTTTCTTGCCATGTGCAAATGACTTCTTTTTTAGCATTAGTTATTAGATGTGAAATTGGACTGTTGCAGGCATTCGAACGTGACAGTGTCGACTGTCCAATATGTCTGACCAAAATGGATATCGGATCAAAAACGAACAATGATTCACACAGAATGCAGCCTAATTCAGATTCATCTGATGCGGTTTCTTTACCATGTGTTGCCACTTTGCAAATATTCTCTAACAAAGCTGCCACACAGAATGTTTCCAGTAGCAAGAGGAAGAATCCACCAAAGCCAGTGCAGAAATTCAAAGCAGCTCTAAGCCAGCCTCCTAACTTTAATACTTCAGAAAAGTCTTCGTTAACGTTGAATTCTTCAGATGAGGCAGCCTTTGCATGCAGAGATGCTGCTGGCAGCATCACTGGTGCTTCTAAATCAAGTAGTTTGAGATCAGCTGTCATTTTATCCTGCTCTCATCTCTTTCATCAGACATGCTTGAGTGCGTTTGAGGAGTTTGCACTCGGTGAGGGACGATCTGTTTGTCCAGTCTGTAGATCCTACTACCAGAAGAAACTGCTCGACTAAAACAACCAGTCCAACCTCAATGGATTAGCTGGGCTTTATTCTAAGTGGGATGCACAGTAGTCTTGTGGTTAACATGCGGGATTTGAACCCAAACCTCTGTTGGGGCTTCTAATCCACAGGGCAGAGAAGTTGTGATTTCTGATTCACAAGTGCCCTTTGTGAACTCGGCTACAGTGAGTATAATGATGCGTCAGCTGTCGATAGGACATCACGCAGCAAGGGAGAGAACTGGCCACCTGCTCTCAGATGCCATATGCTAAGAAAATGAAGTCACTAACACTTCATACCATTGGCTGCATCTTTAGGCTTTCAACCCCAAGCCTGTGGTTTAATTGTAGTTGCAGTCAAAATCTGTCCTAAAATTAGAGGTCAATTTCTGGTAGATTTGTCTGTATGTAGAATGCAGACTGTGCACATTCTGTGCTGCTGGTATCAGAACTCTAAGAATCCTAATACTGCATTATGTGACTGGTCTTATGAGTTTTTAGTGCTGATAAAGTCAAATGTAAATCATTGAGATGAAAAAATTTAAACTTTCTTAACTCTTCATTCATCATTTGCGATTGTTTTTCATGAACAGAAATTTTATACTGGCAGATGTATCCAGAAAAACACAACCTCCACCATCAAACATTACAACATCTCTCTCGGTGAAGGCTTTTACCATCATAATAAGTTCCATTCCAAACAAGATTTCTGAAAATTGCACCCCAGACTAACAGTTTTTAACTGCTCATTGATGAAGGTGTAGCGTAATGTACAGTGTAACTGCTCATTGATGAAGGTGCAGCGTAATGTACAGTATAACAGTCATTCCGATGGCATACAGTACCTTCCAAGAGCCTCTCTAGCACAGTGAGAGTTAATTTAAGTTTACATGACTCTTAGAGCACTACCATTATTAACAGCCTTATGTCATCATGTCCACGTTAAGCAGCTGCAGCGTCTCCGAGATACATGAGCCGACATCAGCATTTGTTGTGATTCCAGCCTGAAATGCTGTTTCTAGAAGTTCAGGGCCATATTCTAAAAGGACAGAACACAAACTAGTCAGAATGTTTTCGATTTTAACTAAAACAAACTTCAGATGCGTGTGTCTGGACACTTAATACAGTGCCTTTTAAGTACCTCACAAGACTGATACAAGAGTTCAATCCAACTCATACTTAATAAGATTATGTGTAGACTTTCCACTGGTCCTTGACAAACCAATAGGTTTGCCGCTTACTCTGGTGAAATTATAAGATCATTCAACATTTGAAGTGGAAAGCCATTATGTAAGATGCCAGCTGCAGAATTTGACAATTTAAATTGTATTATGTAATCTTTTAATACTTGCACAGTCTTACATTTCAAGTTGGTAATCTTCAGTTTCAATCCAACCCACATTATGATTATAAGTATTAAATTATCAATTTTAAATTTTGGCTTCCTATTTGCTGATTTTACTTTAAATCAAATATTGATGCTTGTACTGGCACACAATGAAGATGATAAAGTTGTCAAAAAGATGACCCAAAAATCAGACTCCCAATAAAAGACACAAAGACAACCAATAAAAAGTCAGACAGCCAGCCAATAAAGAGAAGACATTTCTTATAAATACCCTGAGCCAGCATAACATATTCTGAAAGATTCTTGACAGCAGAGTTAACGACATCTGGGTTCTTGCTCAACAGGCTCTTCAACATTGTCTGCTTGAACTCTTTTGCAATACTAAAAACAATCAAATCCACACACTGCATCACAGTCTCTTAATGGTCGTCTTTACACCTTTCCATTTGCGTTGTTATTAGAAAGCTACCTTCTGTATTAATGACTGTTCAGACACTTAAGAGGTCCCAGTTTTAATTAACCACAAGAAGGAGAAATTTCTCTTATGTAAAATTCCTGCCAATATTAGAATTAGTGCGTGTTTCATTTGCTAGGACTGTTTTAACCAGTATCATATCTTAATCATTTACAGTGCAGTCCTGTTTACATGCTAATTCACTTTACACAGAGTTATGCCATGACTCCTGACAATGCCTGTTTAACATGTAAACATGTGGCACAGGAACTTGCTGTGTAGCACTACATGGCAAAATTTCTATAAAATCAAGAAACTTGCTGCACTGGCTAATACAGAGTGTCGTTGTCATTATAAGACAGCTGCCGGCACATGTGGCAACAGTCACTGGCTTTAAGCCCTGCAGGGGGCAGTACAGTTCCAAAGTAGGTGAACTTAATAATGCTGCACGTGTCTCCAATCCCCAAATGGACAAAGGACCAAAGCTAGTAGCAGCTGCAGCTCAGGTAAATGATGGTACTTGTGTGCCCTTGCCTGCCACAGACACCAGTTCTGCCCCTTGCAGGAGCTTAGCTGCTGTCTCGGTCACGGTTATAACAGCTGTAAAGAGATAGGTTTGGCAGTCCAATTGACAGGACTTTTTTAAAATAATGTCTGAAAAGTCGATGTTAACATAGAAACATAAATTGTCTGGTATTAAATCACAACACCTGCCCTTAACAAGACAACAATGTGGCCTTTCAAAGTAATAGAATAAACTTGTCTGGTAGCAGGCCACAGTGCAAGTGCCTTCACATCAGGCAGCCTATGTCTTTGACCTTTCTAGCCACACTAAGACTCTTAAATTGTACGCTACAGTATTTCAGCATGGCCCTCTTAATCCGCGGTCGCTGTAACTGTCTGCTGATTATTTATTTAGCGTATGCAGTTCGCGCTAAGCCAGCATGCAGCAGCCTCATCAGCAACGTGGAGTGCGGATAGACCGCCCGGGAAACTAGTTATTGTACAGACATCAACAATGTGGGACATAGTTTGGATTTCTCCACAGCTGCAGAAAGGGGAGGTAGCCTGCTTCCATCGAACCTGATTCGCCGCACAGCGGCCCTGACCAGTTCTGAATTGGTTCAGAGTAGACCAGAGACGACGTGGCAGGCTGAAACCAGGGGGCCAGACAGATGGCACGGACACGAGGGAATGGTTTACAACATCAGTTGCAGACCACTCGGAACTCCAGACCGAATTAGCCGTCATGTCCACTGGTGAGTTCAGCCACACAGGCCGTCTCGACGGTAGACGCACAGTTGGATGGAGCGCGATATCAGCGTTCAGCGGGAGACTGTCATTCAGTTGGACTTTAGCGAGTAGTCTCGCCGTCGCCTCCTGTCTTCTGAGATGTGGTGGCGGGATGTTACATAGGACCGGAAGCCACGGCAGAGGGGTGGGACGAAGCGTGCCGGAGATGATGCGCATTGATGTGTTCAGCTCCACGTCAAGCAGGTGCGTGTGGCTTGAGCGAGCCCAGACAGGTGCACAATACTCAGCTGTTGAGTAGCACAGGGCCAGTGCTGAACTACGTAGAGTCTGGGCATTGGCTCCCCAGCTTGAGCCGGCAAGTTTGCCTAGAAGGTTGTTACGAGCACCAACCTTGGCCGCTGTTTTCTTCATGTGCTCGTGATAAGTCAATGACCTGTCCTGTCTGCTGATGACTGCATGTAAATGGGACTGCACTGTACTTTATAGGATCAATAGTCTACAAATAAAGAAACTTGTCTGATATCAGCTAAGCAATATGAATTATCAAAATGATTTTTCAAATGATGTTCTAAAGCACAAATGAATCACTAAAGACTAGACTAGTCTACACTACACTAGTAACAATCTACATGAAATCAATCAGTAAAAACCAAGTTACTTTGGGTTGTGTCGAACCAGTCGCATCATAAAACCAAAAGAAGAATTACGGCATATCTCGTTGCTGTCTAACATCAGCCTTCGTAGGTCCACCTGTTATCAATATTAAGAAACCACAGTTTAAAGAAAATATGATCAATAAAACACTAAGAGAGTTGAAGAAAATAATCAAACTCCTAATTCACTGAGAAAATTTGGTTACAGGTCCTTATGACATTAAGCCTTGATGATATCAAGTACAGCAGGTAAACTTATCAGGTGCCATTCACTTGCATAGAATGAAACACGATAAGCTTATATTTTGGATTGCTTGAGGAAATCATTATGGTTGCATGGCTTTCCTTCAACTATCCTCTTCTTCACCCCAAAATCTTGGACATCTTACAAGCCCAACTAAATCTCTACAAAGGCCATTGCCATTGTAACAATTTGTCTTCAGCATGACCTGCACTATTGATGAAGACATGGCAATCAATGTCACTAACCATAAAATGATCCAAGACCTCAACATGTCTCTTCGACATATCATCAAGCTCCTTCAAAGCCTCCACCAGATCAGAAATGTTTGTATCCTTTTTCATTCTCTGCAGCAGCAACCCTAAATGGTTCAATGTGAATGGAGATCCTGATCTCAGAGCAATGACATTCCTATCAGCTGATGATGACACGTCGTCCGTCTTTATGGTTGACTCCTCCATATTCTCCTGAGTTGGCAATGTAAGTCCAGCAATAAGTGAACCGAGGATCGGCATTTCAGAATAGTAGTTGCTCAACTCACTGAAACATCAATCACATGAACCTTAACTTTTAAACTCCATTTCATACAGCATAATCAAATCCAGTTCAGCTCTACAAAGGTACATCGTGTTTGCACAAATGATGCCTAGCACCATTCTTGATTTTTTACCAGAAATCAGACTGCTCTTTTTTAGCATGCTCAGTTCTCGAGTGAAAGACCACATGTAATATTTTTAAATCTTCATTTTAAAAGTATGGTATTGCATTGTGAGTTCTATATATTACTTTACTTTTGAGAAATTTATGTATGAACTGCAAATGACCTAATATGCCAAAAATCCCAAACTTGAAGTGAATGAGCATATTTTTAGATTGCAAGAAATAGTCTTAGCACAACCATTTACACTAGCATGTAAGTAGCAATGAACAGATCAACTGCTGAGTTAATCTTGTACACTGCCAGTGCTTTTGAGATCTGTATAGATGTGTTGATGCTACATGTTGATACTACATAAATGCACTGACTCATGCATATATACTAATGCTCATACTACAATTACTAGAAGCATTTAATCAACTGAATGAAGATAGGAAACATCCTGCAGACTAGCAAAGCATGGTCAGCAAGTGACAATACACAGTTTGCTGAGACACAATGGTTTATTAGCTTGTTGGTCACAAATGTATTTGATTTCAAGTTATTGGGTAGATTACAGTCTGGCAAATAGATCCATGATTCATACTTTAGAATTGGAATGAATTTCTGCAGAACACTTGTTGCCTGGGTTCGATCAAAGTTGACGTAGTTCTGAAGGAATTGCAGAAATTTCTGAATAAGAGCTCCAAGAGACTTGTTACGAAGTCCGTGAATCTGGCAACAGAATAAAATATACCAGTATTACTTTCTTCATGTTTTTAGCTGAGACAGAAATGTTACCTCAGGAAAGATATATGAGGGCATGGGTGAGAAGACAATAGCTGTTTCTTGAGACCAACTCAGAAAGTGCTGTTAAAACTAAGATATAAATAATTATCAAACTAAAAGAAAAAAGTTTATATGAATAATTATCAAAGTAAAAGAAAAAAGTTTACTAGTTTTGTTTTCGACTAGTAAACAGTACCTCTTCATACATAAGGGAATTCTGAACTAATTTCATTTAACAAACATCTTAATTCTGCTGTCTATCTTTCTTTACAACTGCACAAAAGAACTTAATGCCATGCTGGGCTGGAAGCCCCTTTCAGTAAATCTTCAATGAATGGTGTAGCAACATATTAACTTTTATTACATTAATTACATTCAACTTGTAAAAGAAACAACTAAGTGTTCCTACCATTATTAGGTCGAAATATGCCTGCATCAAGTTTTCAAATGCCATTCGGTGTGCTGGCTCAAAGACAAAAGGTTGCAGAAGCTCCAAAATGCCTAGCAGGTGAGTGTAGAGCAGCAAGTAGTTACGGGACTTCACTTCGCCGAAAGTATACTGTACTCGACCCTGCAAGAGTGCGCTAATCATCGGAAGTTGCCTGAAAAACATTGAATACCACAGTCAGCTCATGGGGTAAGATGACCCCAAAATGCAATATATTGTATTACTCGTAGTAGGCCTATTATTCAGTAATTTGTTCCAGTGGTCCAACAATGCTGCCTCACACCATTTTAAGAGGTACTTAAAAGGCGCTATATTAAGTGTCTTGGTACATAAATAAATACATACTGGTACTTTGCTTTGATTGCTCTGATACCTGTCAGACTGGTTACAGGTTACGAAAATGCCCATTTTTCAAAATATCAAACCCAAGTGAAAGTAAACCTAACAAGGAAAGTTTAAATTTTTTAGAACTGCTGGTTTCTTCATTACCATTTTCTCTAGTTACAAACAGCAGATAAAGGTACTAGCAGATACTTGTAAAGCCTTGTTGAAGATCTTTGTGGCGTATTTGAGGCGTTACAGGCTTTCAGATACACCACATTCAATATCATACTAAAACAGTCATAACCTTTGTCAGATGGAAACTCACCTGAGTATGATAACAGGATGATCAGAGGCCAGTTTTCTACAAGCAATGTTGGAATTGAGCATTCTGTTTTCAGATGCTTTACCAGGAGCTGCACTGGCAAGGAAGTTTATCAGACGATGTGATATGATGTCCAACTGCAACATACAACCACCAAATGAAGTTACATACTATAAACAACATTTCTTATTTTCTAATGTTATACATGTATCTGTCAATGGGGAGGAGGAGGAGGAGGAAGAAAGGAAAGGGGAACAAATTGCAGTAAAAATCATCAATGTCACATCCAATAAATTTTCCAGTGGCATAATCTAACAGATTACATACATCTTAACATTTCAAACAACTGCTGTCAAAAGAAACACAGTTGAAAAAATGAGCAATTACCATAACTTTTACTTGACTTCACCCTTCAGCTTTGCAAACTATAGTCATGATAAAGTTTCTGTGACCAATCCCAGCAGACATATTATGCATGTGAAAACTCCAGTGTATCTAAGGACAGATCTCAAAATGGAACATACATGACTTGTGTGCTGGTTTGCTGTCGGACTGTTTCTGATAAGCGATGACAAAGACTCGACTCTCATGACGAGCTGTGGGATCCAGAGGTAGATATCCATCAGCAAATGACGACAGACCCCAAATCCATCTCTGCTTAAGTAAACAATGTTCACTGAATAATGGCCTCTATCACCATTGTCTAATGGGGTTATTATCAGTTGATAAGGCTCCAACTTAAAACCCCGCATAACAAGTGCCATATACTTACCAGGTGAGCAAGCAAGTCAATAAGTGATTAAATATTCCTCAGCGAATCAGGAAATGGTCAAGCAAGTTCCCTTAAAATTCCATGAATTCAAAAGAAATAGTGTCACTTTTAAAGTCTAATCCTGTCTGTTTGTGGCTGGTCATTATTATATTATGCAACTTGCCTAATACCACGAATTATCAGCATAAAACATATTCACATGTTATACCAACTTTGAGGGGCTCTTTAAAGGTGCTATAATACCAACATATTATACATGCAGCAAATACATTAAATTAATTCAATTTTCTGGCTGAACAAGTCAAAGCAGGAAGGGCGTACATCAATGGGGCAAACAGTAGATTGCCTGTAAACTGAGATGAAGCATCTCATCCAGTTTGAAGGTGTGAGACGAGATACAATTACACACACTGTAGAACGACCATTTTAGGCGACTGACATCAAACATAAGCTGTGATGATGTCTGCCGCAAATGATGTTTGCCATTCATGAACACATCACCAACCAGCAGTCCCAGAGATCTCCCAAGCATGACAGGCATTTGCCATTGGCTGCAGCAAGTACCTGACGGTTGACTCTATTCATAGACTCTTCCCACCCGTCCACCACCCAATTCAATATTTCTCAGTCACAGACAGAGTAAATAGGTCTGTAGGTCTATGGCTGAACTATCTGGGTGAGAACTTATTCACCCTCTGAAAAGTGAACCATTCCAATTTCGGCAAGGCTTTGATGACACATGACCGAACAACATAGGAAAACACACGATACTGTACACGGAATCAGAAGATAAATCCAAAGTGCCGACTTGGAAACAGTAATAGAGAATTATCACGCAAAATCCGCACTGAAATGAACAATTTGCCAAAATGGCAGTCAGTGAAATGTGCAACGACATAGCAGTAGACACGCAGAGACAGCAAATGTCATTCTTCAAAGATAAAGAACTTTAAGATCAGAACATTAAGGCAACGATTAACAATTGCTGACCTGCCACATTCAATGGTTTTCGTCAAATAAGCAATCACTGCCTTGAGAAGATGATGTTTCCTGCAGCAGCACCTGTGTAGGAGTTCCATTCTCTTCTCTAAACCATCTGTTAACTGACTAGCATCAGAGACCAGCATCATTGGAGATTCTGCCTCTGCAATGATGTAGTCAACAAGAACTACGATCTGTTGCAAGGACAATCCTAGGACATCTTCTGGAACATGATTCTAAACAAATATTAATTACAAGCAACTCAGTAAAAAATACCCACCTTACATCATCTGATATGACTAAAAACTTGGTCTTGTAATGGGCTCAAGAACTTAAACGCCCTAAAGTCATACGGCTTATTTACCAAAGATCAGAAAACAACTTTTAATGTTATGAGTTAGAGGTGTGCGTACTTTGACAATTTTTATTCAACTTCAAACAATCTTTCAGTATGCTCTCATAAAAAGATCTTCATTGTCCCTTCACTAAAACTCTGTCTAACACTAAAAGACTCAGAGTTCTTTAAAACTTCAAACTTTCATGTTCAATAATCACAAGTAAGTTGTAATATTTCAATGACCTCTTCTAACACTACCTCTAACACACCTTCTAACGGACAGGTGCATCAGCACTGTGCTCATGCGCCAACACTCCTTTGGCTCACGCCACTGTAACAATATATACACGGACTGCCCTAATGCACACTTATATTTTTCACAGGAGCAACCACTTGCATAAAATAAGCATTCAGACTAGTCAATGGCATCATTGCAGTTCTTCATTTCAAGCACAACCACCAGTGTAACTTTTCAAAAGCCCTGCTGAGTTTCCATAGCTTTGTGCCACACAAATGTCTAAATACTTTACACTACTAAGCTTTTTAGCAATGACTAGCAAACCTGATAATGACTCGTCCAAGTTATTATCAGCAACAAATGTGATAAGACAATGCCCTACCTTAGACAGCTTCTTATCTCTTCCCTGCCACAATCGTGGTATATGAATGCAAGCCCACAGAAAGTCAAGCACAGCTGATGCATAGTACCTGAAGACAAAAAAGCAACTTTTACATAAACCATAAGATAATGCATTACACATGTATGTATGTATGTATGCAAGTACTGTACGTACAGTACAGTCCCTTTTATGCATGACCCATTTACGTGTGAATCCGCTTAACGTGAGGTTATGTCACGGCTCCGGCCGATACCTACTCAACATGCGAGACGCATTAGCATGCAGTACAATCAATACACATGTTGCACTGGCTGATATTCAGTTTCACTATCAATCTGTTGGACATCCTGTATCAGCTGCAACAACTGTTTCAATGGGTGGCAACAGTTGCTGGCTTCAGCTGGTTTTTAGGCCTGCAGGGGCAGTACACTTCCACAGCAGGTGAACTTAATATATCTGCACATGTCTTCCCACCCCAAACCCAGCAGCCCAGCTCAGCCCCAGGCAGGAGCTTAGCATCTTGCTTACTCAGCCAAGGTTACAACAGCTCTGGACCAAAAGGCTTAGCAGTCCAGTTGATGGGACTTACTTTAAAACAATGTCTGGAAACAGTCAATGATAAACATAATAATAATAAATAATAATAATAAGACAATTTATATAGCGCCGTAGCACAGCCGAGGCCGAAGAAAAGGGCGCTGTACATGGGTTAAAAAACAAAAATCAACTACAGTCATAAGATATCCTAAAAAGATGTGTCTTGAGTCGTGACTTGAATGTGTCCAGGGATGGGGCATTCATCACATTCTCAGGAAGACTGTTCCATGCAGTGGGTCCGGTGACATAGCCATAAATATAGCCAGAAACATAAATTCTCTCAGATTAAATCACAAACGTTTTTGCCCATAACAAGACAGCAATGTGGCCTTTCAATACACAAATTCATCTGGTTGCAGTCTACAGTGCAAGTGCCTTCACACCAGACAGCCTACGCCCTTGAGCTTTCTACCCACACTAAGACTTACATTAAACCTAGACAACTGTATCTCAGCATGGCCTTCTTAAACCACAGTTGCAGTGGCTCGGGCTTCCAACGACTGCAAATAAACGGGACTGAACTGTTTGTAGGAATGTGTGTGTGTGTGTGTGTGTGTGTGTGTATGTATGTGTATCACAACAATCAACCAAGTGCCTTAAAGTACCTTTCAAGGCACACTGCATTTACATCATCTAGTGTTAGCAAAAAACAACTTTAGATTACTTATTCACACCGTGGAATAACACACAGTTTCCACTCAGGAATTCTTTGCTTAATTCTTGAAGAGATAGTCATTGGTTACCTCTAGGAGATGTAACCTTCATATTAATGGTCACCTCCCAATGGAGCTTATATGTCTAAACGGCAAGAATAATGGTCACCACTTGTCACATAAATAGCTTATCTGTCTCCATGGCAAGGGAATCAATGGTCATTTCGTCACTTCATTCAACAAAGGCTTGGAAAGTGTGTGGTCAGGCATACTCAACTGGTTTGCAACAACGGAATGTAACATCACATTACAACAGCAACAACCATTTGGCTTAAGAAAAGACAGACCAACGTATGCACCTCTTGACATTTGCTTTACTGGACAGCAGGTGTCTGATGACTAGATGCATGTCACTCCAGCTGCTGTGGTTGATCACAAGAGCCAGCATGTACGTCTGTCTGCAGTCAGATGACAACAGCGAAGAAGATGATGAGGAAGAGGATGGGGATGCAGCCATTGAGCTCTTTGGTGGTATCAGTGCACTCTGCAGTTTTTGTCGTTTTGAGAAGATAAATTCCAGCTGTGTTTCCAAATGGTTTCTCACAACATCTGGGTTCAGAACCTCAAACCAGTCGACCATTAAGCCTCGAACCGAAGAATGTGGTCGATCACTGAAACATCAATCAGTCCAAATATCAGTCATCTGGAGATTCGGTAATCCAACGCAAACCACAGAACAAGAAGTGAAAAGTTAAACAAGACTAGAAAAAGTTGTGTCTACAAAGTTGAAGCTACTACCAATTCTAAGAGGATGGTGAAGTGGTGAGAATGGTACATTTAACAAATGGATAGAGAGTGAGGCTTACTTATTTGAAGAGTCAGCACAAATGGCCTGGCACACAACATCCGCTACATTATCTTGATCTTTTCCAGTTTTTAAAATGTCCTTCAGGCAAATGTTCAACATCTGCTCTCCATCTGCCAGTTTATAAGCACCAACATGATCCAACACTAAACAAACCATCAGCAGACATTAACAAAACAGTGCAACCAGTCCATAAATTAACCATAACATCAATCCTCAAATTAAGATACAATACCCTACAAAGCAGAATAACAACAATAATGAGTAAAATGAGTCAACTTCTTCAGAGTCACATTGACTTGTTTCAAGTGCAACCCATTTGTTATAGATTTTAATTAATTTTAAGTTGTTTAGATGTAATTTAAGTTGTCATTGGTGATTTAATTACTAAAACAGAATCTGCTAAAAGAACATGAAGAAGAAAATTCCTGATGCTACCTGGGTCCATTCTTAGCACCACAGGCTTTATAGAAGGAATGACTCATGTCATTATCATGTCATGTCAGTCTCAGATCAGACTCAAGTCAGTCAGAAACTGCTGAATATGCAATGCAGTTTTACATAATGATGGCAATATAATGGCAAGTTTCTTCTGCTAAGAAGCACTGCAGAGTCACACCATGAAGGCTTTAACCGTGGGGTAGGCTGGAATTGAATCCAGCAAGCATATTTTTGGCAGTAAAGACAAAAGAAGTAGCACTAAATACAATATTAAAAACCTTATTAAGCCATCACTCTCAGATCAGTTGAGAAATTGAGTGATAGTCTGACGTTCGACTTCCCTTACCTAATAGATTTTGACTGAACTTCTCCAACCAATTATAATTTTTGACTAAGGTTTCACTTAAAATGACCATCAAATGAAGCTGCTAGATGTTATGATACTGACACTAATGAAGTCACTAGATTGGAATAAAATGGTTAATTTTCCTAATTCAATATTTTCACATGAAACAACAATTCTCAATCTATAAATCTAAACACTAATTTGAATTGTTAGAACCACCATGCAGAAAGTTGGCTAATTTTGAGCTATGTGATTATTATTAACAATAACAACAACCATTTCGCTATCACAACTACTTCTACTTAAGATGGCTACTTCATAACTTATGGATGACTGACCTGCTCTAAGTGCCTCATGTTCATTCATTCCAGGTTTAACCAACTGACTGCTAAGATGTTGAACACTGTTTCCGGCAGACACAGGTTCTGCAAATTTTGACAAATATCTGTTCACCAGAGGCAGCAGAATCGATTCACCAGATGGCAGCTCAGTTGACAGAAGTTGTGCCAATTCTCTGAAAGACTCCTTTAAGTATATCAAAAACAGACAGAAATACATGCAAAACAGACAGAGCATGCACTCATAAATGGATTGTCTGAATACAGAACATACTAGTGTAGCCAGTAAGCTCTTAGATATAATTGCCATTTCAGCATGGCCTATAGCCAATAGTACTTCTGTGCAACCTATCTGGCAGCTGGGAACACTGAATATCTTTTATTCTTTGGCTGAATGAGACAGATAATTAATTACAGCATTTAGTGAATAACCTTACCTTACTTTCATTATTACTTCTGTTTTTATATAGCCCCACTATGTAATAACAAAGCATCAGTAAACAGATAGTTTAAGTTGCTCATGATGTATGAACCCATGAAGGCTACACAAGCATACCATTCAAAACTAACTAAAATGACCCCTTTTCTATGTCAGAAGCTATGCATTGGCCACTCGTCAAAGGGCACATCAGAAGTTTGTTAGCAGAATAATCGGCAATTCATTTACTGTAGTAGGAAAACCCACCCAGCATTTCCAAACAACACTGAGCAACTGGTTCATTTAGAAAGAAACTCATTCTGTAATACATTTGAGGGCCCTTTACAGACCTTTGCTACTGCCATGAGGGTTTTGAGAAAACCTGCTGCCACAAATGCATGTCTCAGAAGGCCTTCGACGAAAAGCTTTCCTGCTGCAGACTTCATTATGCTTATGCAGGTGTTAACAACCAACTCACAAGTCGACGTACATTGTACAGCCTGTAAAAGCAAAAAGGCAACAACAAGTTAGATAGCATGACAACAGGACAAACAAGATAACCTCAAATGTCAATGCTTTAGTATTGCAAAGTCATCCCAGTCAATGGTTGTCCCATGAGTTTGTGATGAATCAATGAGTTTTTCAGTTGGTGTATGGGCAAAGTCTCTGAAACTCTGTTATTTCCATCTCAACTCAAAACTAGGCCTGTGAGCAGCTATTGGCATAACTCCTGGCACTATGGTTCCCAAGTTCCAGACTGCATTGATGTAAGTAATTAAACTCCTAGGCACTCAAGCACCTAAATTATTTAGGTAAAACTGAATATTAAAAGGTTCACTTTGTACGGTTCATTAGATACCAAAGATAAAGGTGGATATAAGGGATATAAGAAGCATCTATGACACTTCAATCTAGTTTCCATTTACAAGCTCAGGCACCTATTAGCCGACAATTTAATTCACTTGGGCAAATTCAGCTGTTACCCATGACTTTTCTTTACTGGCAATCATCACTCAGTTTTCACAAAATATGCAACATTAAATGAATCTGAAAATCTGATTTTCCAAAACAGTGTAACATTTGCCAGTTACGACGCTGATAAAATGAGAACTGGGATAAAGAAAGGCTTACTTTAAGTAACCGTCTGTACAGATCTTGTCGCTCCACAGCACTGATTGGTGGAGAAACAACATCAAACATCTAACAAGTACCCACATCAACCAGTTTTAAGCAATTTTACTCAAAAACAATACAAAACACAACAAACTGCAAGTACTTTATAAAAATCATTCAGTAATATTGATGTAGTTTCTAAGAGTATTTTATCAATCAAATAGCTAATATCAAAGTGGTACTAAGAATCAATTGTATCAAACATTCGGTAACATTGAGGTAGAGAGGAACCTCCTTATTAACATTGCATTTTGAAACCACATCAAGAGCCACATTAAAACAAAGACGTGTTATATTGAGGTAATTTTCCACATGTGAACCAAATTTAGAATCCACATACTCAACAGTGTTATATCAAATTAAAATGAAAATATGCTAGAAGGAAGCTCCAGCATAGTTAGATGAACATCCCTACAATTTGACCTCATTTAATACATTTTGTGTTGTATCAGACCCATGCTAATGAAATGGAAATTAAAATGGAAAAGATACCCAACTTGTCTTTCAATACAAAAAGTAATTCCTAGTAAAAGTCTTTTGGCAAAATGCACGCTGAATTGATCTCCTTACAACTGTGCAACATGTGACTGTAGCCAGAGGTAACTGCAAAGAACCCCAGAAGTAGCTTACACACTTACAGAACAATACAAATGCCATAATTACATTACCTAGGGTACTTAATGAATCAAGTTGTACCCATTAGTATCCAGGTAGTTACTAATAGTACGTGATCCTTCAGTTAGAAATAATGAAAAATTTACAAACAGCCATTTGTTGCTACCTCCGGGAATCAAATCCCAACGTCCAATGAGAGGCCAAAAGAGCTGCAACACAGATGAACTACACAGATAAAGAGTATTCAAAGTTTACAGTAAAGTTTAAGGTTCAGTGTTCACCAACCTTAGCCAAACCATCAGAGACATAGCCAACACTGTCCCACTGCGAACTGCTGGTAACATCTAGTTTCTGAAGTGGTGGCAAAACTGATGTCTTGAGTACTTTAGGACTTGGCTGGCTTTCAGCAACTGCAACATTTACACAAACACAAATTCACCATCATTTATGGATGCATCAGGTATGGGTCAGATTAGAAACATAGCAAATAGTGGCAAGCAGGAAAATCAACAGGCCAACAAGTCAGCCTTGGAATACAAAATAAGTCATAGCTAGATAATTACAGTAGCACTAATACTGTGGAAAGTCAGAGAACCATGACACACAATATTGCAAGAAAATAAAACACATGTACAGACCAGGTGCTGCTAATTCGCCACTGCCAGTGAGAAGAAGCCTGTGGAACTTATCACCACCAGTGGCTCCTCTCATCCTCTGGACTTCGATCAGCTGAGCCATGTATCCTTTGTCAACAATCGCCTGTTCCATTTCGCTGCTGTCTACGTCAACCGCCTGGTCAAGACACCGGAGAAGTTTGCTCATGCTCACAACAGGAATTCCAAACGACTGAACGAACAGCAGAAGCTGCGATGGTTCAAGATCAGTCAATGCTAACAGAAACCATTCCAAAAAATCACATAATTAATGCATTCATCTAGAATCAGTCAATGCCCATAGACTAAATTAAAATCAACTACAAAATTTATGAATTCTTTTAGAATTAGTCAATCCTTGCAGAACAAATTGAAAACAATATAACAATTAATGCATTCTAACAGAATCAGTTAATGTTGACATATCTTATTCAAAACAGCTCAACAATTAATGCCAGTTCCTACTCAACAGACTTCAAAAGGAGAAATTTCTGGCACCTGCATCAACCAGTCGAGGGTTGTTTGACCGTATCATCCGAAGCTTGAGCCAGTCAGGAAGCAGCAGAGCCTCTTCCGAAGTGTCAACCAAGAAAGCAGAAGGTGGAGAGCCATTCTCAGGGAACCATGAATCAAGCAAATCAGCAAATCTGCTTGGACCTGCAAAAGGCATCAATTACTTCAACACGCAATTCACCAAAATTCCAAATTGCCTTAATAAAACAATCTCAGCAGATCAATGAAACAATCACAGACAACTCAAAGCATTCAAAAGTAGAAGCTTCAAGTAAGAACTAAAAAAATTGGTGCCTAACCAGAAGGTTTGCCATAAGTAAGCAAAATGATCATCGCATGTACAACAAGTATGTTCATTGTGGCAGATTTTCCGGATCCCCATTGGAGCAGAATCTGGTCTTGAGTGTTAGACTGTTCAAAAGAAAAAAGCAAAAGATAAACTCACAGATACTCTCAATAAAAATTGTGGCTCATATGATGCAAACAAAGTAACATATCATGCAACACACACACACAATTTGTAGCATCTGTTCTGGGCAGTTTCATTGGTTACCCTCCAACTAGTTATTCAAATAATTAATCTTTCTCCTCTGGTGAATTTGTAGAACTTCAGTATTTCAAATTGAACCACAAGGTTTGATTATAAACATAACATCATACAAATATTAATTTTCACTGTTATTGTTTTCATTATGACCATTGTTACATAACTTTATATAATACTACGCTGCAAAACGAAAATTTTCGAAGTGGAATTAAATTGTATCCAGCTTATGCAGAAAACAGCTACAGAATCATTGGTTCAAGCCATCAGTAATTTCCACAATACAGTTTTTGGCAAGATCTACAAAAAGAGCAAACGTATTTCCAGGCTAAATGATAAACTGACCCATGAATATCCTTCATGCTGTGGTTGTTGAGCTTTCATCAGATAATTGTAGAACAGACCAATCATCGCTGCCAGAACGACATCAGCACATTCACTCGTGCTGTCCTCCTGAGGCAGCAAGTGGTTGATAAGAGTTGCACGCTCAACAATCAACTGTGCCATGTCCTGCCAACAACAATAAACCATGCAATTACAGCTTAAATTCTGGATCAAAACTGATTTATTCTCACAAGAACCTAATGCAGGTCACACATTTCTAGTCCTTATTTTATCAGTAGCAATAATAAAAATTAGCTTTAAAAACAAAGTCCAGCGGGAACCCATTGTGCAGCATGATCCCCGAGTTAACTCGTCCGCACGATATGCGTGTATTCACTCACCGTGTATGCCGAATAAATTCGTCCTAATGGCAATAGCAAAATATAATTGTTCTTTACGATTAAAATAAAGGCTTTCCATATTATAAATTAGGTCATACGCCTGGCGGGCCAACTAAATAAAATTATATAATTCACACTAAAAATGGCTGGTCGCAAGCGTGGTTTATCTAACGAAGAAATACATCGTTTATTAGTTGAAAGTGATGATAGTTTGCCCGATGAGAGTGACTGACGATAGCTAACTAAGTTCTAGTTCTAGTAACATTGTTGTGTGAGAAAATGATGACAGTGATGATAGCCAGAAAACCGTTCAGTAGGCCTAGAACAGCAGTTCGCCGTCTGCGTGGTCAAGAGATGAAATCGGGCCATGTCAACGCTTAGCATTTAGGCCTATAGGAACACCTAGAACGCGTGTTTCAGTTGCTGACACGACGGATCCAGTGGAAAATTGAACTATACTGGTCCACAAAACCACTGATTGAGACTCCTTATCTTCGGAATATAAGGAGTCTCTCGATTTTTCCTGCAGCATGCTTTGGAATATATCATACAAAGCGAATATACTAAACTGGCGCTATATAAATTGATAAGGAGCACTACAGGGCTACTTTAAAAAAATTATTATATGTTGACTTTTATGTTTCTCAGAGCAAAGAAAGACTTCTGGAATATTACAATTACGAATACCAGTCTTCCTTAATCACATGCATTATTTTGAAGAATACCTAAAAATAAATACACATGTGTGGAAAGAATTGAAAAAATTTATTCCACGGTAAAGGGGTTAAAAACAAAGATTCAGTAGCATAAGAGGCTTTAAAAATTAGTATTAGATTATTTCCAAATCTAAACAAATCTTACAACTTCCCCGACTATGGGCAAGGCTGAAAAAGTTGTAGGAATCACAGGCACAGAAGAAGACAGAGAACAAATCTAGCTGCAAAGGAAGCTGACACAGAGAGGTAGTTAGAGGTGAAATCCAGTTGCAAAAAGACCAGGAAGCAGCAAGGAAGAAGTTGGGAGTTAAGTTTTAGTATATATTAGAAGAACGACATGAACAATGAGAACAGTAAAAAGTCTTTAACTAGGTCTGACCAACAGCATCTTAAATTATTGGTGCAGTGGTAGCAGAAACAATGATTTCAAAGTCTAAGCTTAGAAAGACAACCACTAAGATATCAACAAATTTTGCAAGCGATTCTCTGGAAATATATGGTTATACACTGTAATTATAAAAATCAAGCCAACTCAGAAATGCCATGCAATAGAGCCCTACCAAAGCCAAACCATGAAGATCCTGTAGATCAAGGTTTGCCGTATGTTCTGAAAGAAAGATGATGTATGCGCTCACAGACACAGCGTCTGTCTCCACCTGACATGCCTTGTTACGTTAAAAAAAAAACAGAAACACAGAGTCAAATAATCTCTACAAATCACTTGACAGCTCCACTGTCATCCAATAAAGCACTGGCAAGGTCCAACTGAGTTAAATGGTAATAATTTCTGAACTTATAAAAACTGATTCAAAGTCAGCAATGTTAACGCTGTAATGAATTTTTGAGTTTCTTGAATACAAAGTCATTTAATCCTAACAAGGAACCTTCACGAAAAGCACATACATGTCTCAAAGCCATACAGGCTTGTATCTTGATGGCATCAAACTGTGGAAGTGAAGGCAGCTGTTCCAACAGCCATCGATGACATGCTAATGCAGGAATGATCCATTTTGAATTTGAGGCTGAAGAAGCACATTCTTCCAATGAAGGCTTTAAAAGGACCATCGACAATCCCTAAAATTAAAGCAAAAAATTTGTATTCGTTAAAATACATGTATCATTTATCATGAATCAATACTAAATTCAGAACTGTGCACATTGGCATATTAAATTTATGTAACAAGATGTGTAGTTCTTAAAATGTTATGTATAATTTATATCAGCATTTTAAAGAAATTCTTAAGAGGTGCCATACAAGTGATCTATTACAATTACAACTACATTACACATATGCCAGTAAGTTATGTTTTCCACAGATCATAATAAATCACAGATCAACAGTAGCTTGCCTTGACTGCTTGTTTTCGTGCTGTTGTCTGCTGAGAATTCAGTCTCTTGAGAAAGTAAGCAAGGACTTCACTGATTGCATGCGGGTCACTGACTGAGCTGTGTAACAGGTTATGCAGACGACTCAGTAGCTGCTCCTGCTTCTGCTGCTTCTGAAACAAAAAAACAACAAAATGCTCTGATTAAAGAACAACAAGATGCATTCATACTGCAACATCTTTCAACCAAAAGACTCAGCGCGTACACACGCTCACTGACTCATCCACTCTCAGTCGTTTCACTTCAAGCACTGAATGCCCAATCATAAATAAAAGGCAAGTAATACTTTTGGTAATCTGCTTGCAAGAAATTGAAACTCAACCTGAAACTCAACAACTGTACAGTAAAAACATGTAACTATGGACTTTCTTGCACTCATAACAAATTAAGAACTCTTTTGAAAAGACATATGACAAATTCTAGAATGCACAGCAACCATTACACTTCTCAATTCAACAAATTAAGCAACTGTTAGATATGAAATTGGAATATTCACAAAGCAACATGCCTGTTGTTTCTTCTGTTTATCTGCACCTTCATCTTCATCCCTTGAAGAGGTCTCGACTGGAGAATCATGTAGGAGAAATTCACAGAGACACTGAACTGGAAGAACATCCAATGAACTATCATTGGACTCCACTAATTCTGCCAACCATGGCATCGACTGTGACGTACCCTGCCAAGAATAAAAAGGGTCTAAACTAAGAGCAATCCAGTACACACTGGGTAACCTGATCACTCCCAAACTTCTATAAGTTGAGGATCTTGTTGCATAGTCACCATATCAAAATATTTAAAGTCAATTTGTTCAGGGAATTTGGACTTATAAGGGGGTAAAAATTCACCTGTCCTATACTTAAGCAAATGGCTTTTAACACTGGATTGCTCTGCCACAAATTTAGCAATGTGAATTCATAAATTGTGTCATTAACTAAAACGTCTCATGATATCAAAAATCCTCCAATTAGCCAGCCTTACAAAATTTGTCTGAGTCTGCATTTGTACATAAGCCAATTCATAACACTAAGCTGTTAAATACATAAAAAAATGTGGAAATATAACATTACAATTAACATGCATATATTACTGACTGACTGACTGTTGGTGCCTTACCTGCCGCTGTATGATGTCTAGCAGGAAATCTGGATTGCGACTTCGACACAGCATATGACCAATACGTAAGGACTGATTCAGTGACTTGATGTGATCAAGGACTGCTGGTGGTGGACGCAAAGCAAGGCCTCTGACAAAATCAATACAACTTTAAAATAAGCAACTCTTCATAAAGATATTGAATCCATTGAAGTATAAAACCAACTGTAAAGAAGTTATAATGTTTCCAGTAAACTTGGCTTAATAATATAATAGTAATTATGACATCTAGTGGTTGGACCTATCCTCACTATCAACCCATGACCCATCACTCCTGATTACAATACAGAACTATTAATGAAATCTACATCCAAACATCATACAGACAATACCCAACTCTATGTACATCTCTGGCTAAATGAGGCCGAATGACTGGTTTCTTACTCTGGTTCTAATCTGGTAAGTTGTGTGATGAGAAGACTGTTGCTTTCGGTGATTGGTTGTTTGCTTGTGGCAGCTGCCAAATGTCCCTCAAATTCTAGGATTTGCTGCTTAACAAACTCAGCCATCTGCAGAGAATAAAAACACAGAGATTTAATAATACGGACAGTTATTATGTCCTTTCTCCAGCTGAATGTGCAGAGATCAGGAGTTAAAAGTCTCTTCAGATTAATCACATGGAAAATCTTGTGTATGTTTACAAAGCAACATAGCAGGAACTACTGAATGACGATGACTGACCTGGCGCTCACGATTTCTAATTTCTTCTGCTGCCTTGTCATCTGTTGCAATTGTTGGTGGCGGAAATTTAAAGTTGCTAGAAAAAACACAATTCAGAACAATGTAAGAAAAATTCCAATGAATACTTCAACTATACAGACTGAAATCAAACCACATCTTGTGACAAATACCAGTTATGTGTAATGAATATTGACTGTGCATGACGAATAACGATCACGTGCAAACAGTGATTGTGTGTCATGAACAGCAATTACACGACGAATAGCTTTCATGTAAGATGAATAGCAACTGTGTCTGACCAACAATGATTGTACCAAGATACACTAAAACAAATTCAACAAAGGCACTGACCTAGGCCGGCCAAGGGCTTATCTGAATAGGTGTGCCTTGACTATTTGGCAGCTAAGTTGATTTTGGGAAATTTGACCATCAGCAGTTCACTTGAAAGCAAATACTTAAATCTTTAAAAATGTAAGATAAATGAGGAAACATGAGATAGCCAAGAGAAAGAAGAAACATCTGACATCCTACCTTGTCATCGTCATCTCCATTATGCATTTCAGTGTCGGATAGTTCTCCCAAGCCTTCACGCCTGTTTAGAATAAACAATTACATTTAAACAGAGAATCTCTGCATCCATTTTAAAACACTAAAAAAAGTTTTTAATACTTTTACTTGCTAATGCAATAAATGAAAACCTTTAAATAATTTAATAACTTTAAAAAAATGCAATTAAAGCAACATCTGAGAAAACAACTGTAAATTTCTGAGTATATTTCACAGATCAAATCATTAGCAGACATTTTCTCCAACTTCTTAAAGCTAGCCTAAACAAGGGTTGAGAATTCTGACAAAATTTCAGAAACATTATTGCCATTCATTGTCAAAAGTCTTGAGTACCAAAGTTTTTTGGTGCATAATCTGACTGATAATTTTCATTTGTCTGGACTCCTTCTACATTGAATGGGTTGTGCTGTAAAAATTTTAATTTGATTAGACTACTTCTATGTTGCATGGGTTGACCAGTTAACAGGTCAATCTGGACCATTTCTGCTGTTGAAAATTTCCTAAAAAGTGCTATATAAATGCTCTGACGTAGTTGGACAATGTTGAGCCAGCACTAACAAGCCATTTGTGACCAGGAAATAACAGCCAGGGTCTTCAGAACAGCATCAACCAGCTACCACAGAGAGGCCTTTGTCATCTGGTGACCAACCAGTCTGGCAAAACCCATACATGCTTATCCTGCACAGACCAGTCAAATAAGGAATCTCTAAACTCAGCATGTTCTATCATCAGCCTAGGGGGTGCCAGTTGGTGAGCATAACTAAGTGTTGCAAATGCCTCATTCAGCTGTCATCTTCCCTCATCGTCAATGGTTTTACATTTGTGTAAAAGACTGTCAATGGAGGCTTTTCCAGCTGATCAATCATCATTCATCTGCAGATAAACTTGTCAAAAGGTTCCCAGTTGGTGCAAAATAGGTGCCTAGTTACTCATCCACTAACAAACACTAAATCAATTCAAAATTCTAAGTCTGAGTCAAGAAATGTCATAAATTGATTTTTGTAAAATTAGGCTTGATTCCTTACCAAATGAACCTGGATTGAAAGCAGTGAGAATCAGAAGTATCGTCCAAGCCTTCCAGTAAAGAGTTGTTATTGCCAAACTAGGAGGCTGATATCTACAAAGATTTAATGGACATGTTAGTCAAAACAGATTTGACCAGATGTGATTAATCAAATACCATCTGATCTCAGATGCCTTTCTCAAGAACTGTCCTTTTTTCAAATCTCTTATGTTATCTACCTCCTTACACTCTATGGCATAAATCCATCTCAGCATATACTGCTGTCTTGTTACTTCTCCTAACATATGCACGAGGGTAAGTAAGTACTTTGTATGTGTGCATGTATCTGAACATTATATACCAACTTATAGAAATGTCAAAAGGTGCTAAATAAATGTTTCAACTCCTACTAGAAGTGAGAAGAAAGCAATTGGCCATATTTTACTTCAGCATATTATTCTCTTTGTCACATAAATCCTTCTTTCAACGTTTGGCAGATTTTTAGAAATCCAAATGTGTATTATTCTCAAAATTTCTTCCAATACCATACACTTCATATACGGAAGGACTGACCCTTTTGGTAGGATGATGTTCTCTGGGTGACGATAGGTACACAAGTTTAGCAGTGCATCAATCAGCTCCAACCGATCCACCTTCAACACTGGAAGATCTACAAACAACACAAAGCAGAAATCTCAGTGCTAAAGTAAGTCCACTTTCCAGGCAAAATCAAGTACAGCAATCCACGGGAGGAAGAGAGAAACAACACGAAAAGAGACATTAAAAATCTGGAAAAGATAGTTTTCAACTCTGCACAACAGGGAAACACATAAACAACAGAATTCAGATACATGCCATCCAGAAATTCACCTTGTCCAAATTCTCTAATATTAACCCTTTACCTGCCAATATGTGCAAAACTGCAACATCGGAAAACCTGCCTTCAGAGGCATAGGTGCAGAATCACGATATTAAAGATATTCTTACTAAAGCAGTTGGATATTAGGGTACAAGCATTCATCCCTTTTTTCTACAGATAGTTTACATCTTGTAATAACCAGCATCCACTTTACAATGGTAGCAGACATACAAGCTGGTGCTGCAGCAAAGCCTTTGGCCATGGCAGTGACTCAGACAGAGGGTTAAGCTTGGCCCTGTATGTATAATTACATGTAGGAACAAAAGCCCATGGCCTTCTATTCCAAGGATGGTCAAGGGTTTGATGCTGATTAACTTCACTGGCCATTCTCACATTCACAGCAAAAACCATCACAGTACCTCTTTAGCAATCTCTTGGAGGCAGTGGCTACACTTGGCATACAAAGAAACTGGGAATAATTTAAGAGGTCTTGATGTTTTTCAATAGCATACAAATACACCAGAACCTCCTATAATGCTGTCTTTAGAAGCCACATCAAGAACTACCTTATGACTAGGTTGTGTTGTAATGAGATTGCTTTCTAGAGCTCAGCCAAAGTTGGGATCCACGTCCATGAATATGTTATATCAGAATTTGTGTTATAATGAAGTTTGTTGTAGTGAGGTTCTGATGTAGTGAGATTATTAAATGGCAAACACTCATTCGGTTATCAATGGAAAACACAGACCTTCAGCATAGAGGTGAGCTGCTCTTCTGACAAGGATGTCAGTCAGCTCAATGACATCTGGAGCACTGAGGTGGAAATCCCGATTCAATCCCATCAGCAGAATACGGATCAGGGTGTCCTCAAGAATTGGAACATCAGAGACAAGCCTCAGCATCACACTGCCAAGCAACAGTCAACATTACGCAGACTAAGTGTGTGCCATCAAGTTCATCAGATTCTCTACACAATTCTCAGTAGCCTTGTTTACTTATTTAAACCAGCTGAATGTATGTATGCATGCATGCCTGGTATGTATGAATGTATGGTATAAAAGAGTGTATGCTTATACGCATATGTGGGTATGTATGAATGTGTGCATAGGGCAAGTAAACAGAAGCATAAGAAAAGTTTTAGGTAATGGGTGGCCAATAATTATTAAGTGGAGGCTACTGAAAAGTTCTTTCAGAATAAAAATAGGTCATTTGCAAGAATATGAGACAGATGATTGTTAGAATCAATATAGCATATAGAAAGGTCCTTAAAACAGGTCTATACAATGCCCCTATACATGCATGCATATATACGTGTAACAGCCGGTAATCACATGTCCTAAACTAAAACCATAACTTCAAATATTTTGGCACTGCAAGTGGGTGAAGAACTTGCGAGGCAACAGTTGCATTCTGACCTGCGCTCATTTTCTGGCGGCCAGTTGTCTGTCTTGCAGTAATGATCAGGTTTCTCAACAAAAAGGAGCTTTCGCAGTCTTTAAGACAAAGAAGCAACAACAAACAACTTAATTTCTGATTTACATCCCCTGAAATACAGTATCTCACACCTTAAAACAATTATACTTCTATCCAGATATAAAATACTGAGAAAACACAACCCCCTCAGCATGTCTTACTTCCAGAGATGACTCTTCTTCATCAAGAGATGAAGTTGCTGTTACAGTGAAACCTCATTTACATGTGACCCATTTACACATGAATCTGCTTAGCACTTGGTTGCATCATTTCTCCAGAAGGAACTTGCTGTGTAGTGCTACATGGCAAAATTTGTTTAAAATCCATACAAAAGCCACATCGGCTAATATTCAGTCCTGTCATCATTATTTTAGACAGCCATATCAGCTGTCAGAATATATGGCAAGAGTTGCTGGCTGCAGCTAGCTTTAAGCCCTGCAGGGGCAGTACTGTTTCAAAGCTGTCTCAACCAAAGTTACAACAGCTGTGTACCGATAAGCTTGGCCGTCCTATGCAGGGACTTTACACTTTAAAATAATGAATGGAAACAGTAGATTTTAATGTAGCCAGAAACACATTGCCTGGTATTAAACCACAATCACCAGAAATTCTCATAACAAGACAGCAATGTGGGCTTTCAAAGTAATGTGACGAGAGAAGCAGGCTACAGTGCAAGTGTCTCCGCATCAGACACATCTCTACATCTATGTCTTTGAGCTATTTAGCCACAATAAGACTGGTATAAATCACATACCACTGTATTTCAGCATGGCCGTCTTAACCTGCAGATTGGTAACAGTCAGTTGTGGTGACTGCT
Organism: Norana najaformis; assembly: GCA_964023275.1. NCBI lineage: Eukaryota > Metazoa > Annelida > Clitellata > Crassiclitellata > Hormogastridae > Norana > Norana najaformis. Next base: position 30,216,641 of record OZ029916.1, on the reverse strand, counting down.
TCCCAACGACTAAGTGAACAAGGGTCTGCACTCTAGCTACACAAATGCACGCATGCACAGATGCATGCAGAGAAAGAATAGCTTAGCACACTTTGTCGGTTGTCAAGCTGGCCCCAGTCGCAAGAAGAACTTTGTTTTATAATGAAATCTTGATGAAGTCATACAAACATTAAGCAGTACAAAGAACGATAAATACAGTGTCATTTAAAAGATCGATGCATGGTATACAGTGTACAAACACAGCAAAAGTATCTAACTGAATTCAGCAACTTAGAATGGTTGTCAGAAACAATCAAGTCAAATGCATTGCACAGAGCAAAGATAACAAACCCATGTAGACATTCTGACGGCTTAATCGAGATCATTTTTGGCACAACACTGTGAAGCCACCACACAGTGTCTCTCTGAATGTTAGCAACTTGCTTCTGAAAGTTTCTGAGTACTTCCAGATCTGAAAGAAAAGAGAAGACAACAGATCTTCCTATAACACTGCCTCTAAAGGCCATATCAAGTACTTTAATATAATTCCACCATTAAGGGTGTCAAAATTTTAGTTAACTATGGCCTGGGTAACGAAGTCCATTCTGAATGGGTACCAAGTACTTGTGACTCCACTGATGGCTAAATACTTCAATGTAATAATGTACACCCATGAAATAGTTGCACGTTATCATGCACTGCATCTACTATAGTCGGCTGGTTGCTCACTCATTAACTGATACACTTCACTAGATTAAATGTAACTACAACAATATCAATAACTGATGCATATTATTGTTTATAGTCTTAAAGTTACCCAGACAAAACTGATGTAATTAAACAATGAAAGATACCAAATCACAAGAGATCTTCATATACTACTGAAATTTTTGGTGGCAGCCAAAGAGATCTCTTTTAATATCTTGAAAAAAGAAAGCTTGTGATTTTAGTGCAGAAAGTCACAGTCATCATACATAAGTCAAACTTTCTACTCTACTCTACTCTACTTGCAAGCAATGCATGATTAACTGCAAACTATACATAAAAGACCAAGAGTACACTAAAGCCAGGTTAATTAGTAACTGCATCACTAACTGCTAAACTAGGCCTCAAAGTTATTTTGCACTGTCATCCAAATGATCCAATCACTTTGTTCTGATATCACTTTAGTGGCGTCAGCTGCCAGAGAAATGTAGTCACCCTTCTCGCTACACCACGATATCTTTCACCCCATAAATGCATACTACACCGTGCTAACTTTTATTGACTCCTAGAGACTACAAAAATTTCTAAATCTATACACTTTAGCCTGTGTGACACCTCCCACTTCATGGGCCACGGCTTCAAAGGCGATAGACAGCTACACATTATTAAGACACAAGTCCTTGATTAATCAAACTGTTTAAATTGTTACGCTTCTTTGGCCGAGTTTCAAGTTTTCATTCTGAAGACACCAGCAACACAAAAGTTTAAAGTCAAGATATCTTGATTAGAGAAGTGCTTGAAATCATAAGCTGCACAACAGCTTAGTCAAACAGCCAAACCCCTGCTTCATAGCAGTTTATCTTCCAGATATCAGTCAAAGCACGATAAGATAAAGCATAGGCCTTATGACCACAAGCAATACTATTGCCAGGAACTGAACCAGTTCCATACTGTACAGTCCTACTGCAGACATTTTTACCAGTCGTGTACCCTGCTGCCTTTCTATTATGACTGGACTTACTGTAATAACAAACAGATATTGCTCATTTACATTTTGTGGGGCAAGGGGATTGATGAATTATGACTTGTTTGAATTGATTAGCACCTTATGAGAATGACTTTACCTTTGACATCAACTCTGGCCGCAGCTGAAGCCAATTCTCGAATGGATGCCGAGACACCGAGAAGCATTGTCAGGCACAACAGATCAGTGACCGCGACAAAGTAACGCTCCTACAAACCATCAATATACAGTCATCATCCCACTTCTCATTTCGTAAATCCATAAACAGCCACAGTTATCAAATGCTGATCATGAATAAAATCTGCACAAATTAATCATCTTACACATACTAAACAGTCAGTTTAAAATGGTTAATGACAATTCACTTGAAACAATTTAAGAATAGTCAGCAACCAAATACCAGAAAGAAGGGAATAATATCAGTCAGCAATTACATCTGCAAGCAACACCTGTACAGGCACTGAACATGATGCTAATACTCTAATGTCACTAATAATGCCATTATATGGGATATGGCCCAGGAATGCCATTTGGCAAAATACCCAGTAGGAATATTCTACAATTCAGTCCACAGAGTTGGAGATACACCCAGTGGAAAAGAGGTCCAAGATTAAAGAGTAGCTAATGATCCAGAATTAAAAAGACTTTACAGTGAAGAAGCTTAGCCACAAGACCCGTCAAATCCCACAAGGTCAGACGTCTCAGACAGAGAGGCAACTGACATGGAACAATTCAGCTAAAAAAAAGAAAAGCTATCAAAACATACTTGAAATAATATGCAATGGCATGCTCCAAGAAAAGCTTTGCAAGCAGTTACACTCTTAGAAAACTTCTCAAGAAAATATCTGCAATACTAGCAAGTGGTTATCAATGCTCCTTCTTACGATCATCCTGACTACAAAACAAACCTTAAGGAATGGATCAAGATCTCGAAACTTAGCATCCGTTCTTTCACTCATCAAACCGAGAGCAAAGGCGCTGAGATTCAGGTCCTGCTTCACCGTTCGATTAATCTCACGCAGAAGAGTCCGCAGCAACTTCAGGTGATCTTCTCGAAGCATCAGAATTTCCGCAAAGATTTCAGCCAACAGCTACAAGTAAACATTTAGCGTGACATTTTCAAAAACAAGATTACCAGATCACAAGCAATCCAACACCTAATTACCAGCGCAAATAAGATAATAAGGAAACCTCTGATCACATGAAAACCAACATTCAATTACCAAAGCAAATAAGATAACTAACAAACACTCGGGTAAATTCAGATTTTTTAAATGTTTCTTTCAGCTCCAAATGCTTCCTATCTGCTACAGCCCTCAGTAGAAAAATAAAGCAGAAAAAGGTCAGACCATTATAACCAGGCCAACGGATGGTGTGAAAATTTACACATGTGCAAGCAAAGATGCATTAAAACGATTAATCCAGGTGTTGCATCCTTCACATGAAGCTTTGGACACATCATTTCATTCTCTCACAGAACTCCTTCATAACAACCCATCTTTCAAATCTCGTCAGTACCTAACCAACCAGTAACTAGCACTCTATCCTAGCACTGTTATAATAACCTATGTGTCTTAAGTCCTGTTTATAATTAACCATCCACGAACTAGCATTCTATTACAGCACTCCATCATACCAAACTATGTTTTTCAAGTCCCATTAAAAACCATTAACCACAATTCTGTCATGATCATATCATCTATCTGTCACGATCATGTCATTATCAAAGGGTCACAAAAAGTGCTATATAAGTATTGTGATACATGCACATGTAGTGACCGATGCTTTCACAAAGCATTCCTTCTCTAATTTACATGGAAGTTCCTTTGGAAGTCACGACAGGTATGGCATCATAAAAAGTTTGCATAGTGTTAATTACATGTAAATGATGGATTCATGTCCCTGATTGCATTGTTTTAGAATTCGTGCCATAGTTGTAAGATGCTACGTAAGGAAGAAGTTCATGCTTGCCTTAGTAGACTGTTCAGGTGCCTGATGGAACATGACAGAGATGAGCAGCATGTTGTTTGGGTTGCGTGTGGTTGACTGAAGCTGCAGCTCATTGTAGATCGTCTGAGGCAACAGCGTGCACAGGTTCTCAGAGTTCTGGCCTAACAATTCTCTGCAGCATGTCACAACAAATAATACAGTAAGTTTCTGTACATGCATAACTGTCTCTGCATTTTGCATTGTATTCTGTACGTACATAATTGTTTCCAGACAATTAATCTGTAATGTCCACCTTTTATTTTCTAACCTCTTCAGACTGCAGTACTTCATGAGCAGATCCAATTTCTGACTGACTAGTATCCAACCTAAATACTGTATCTATAGCTGTGATCAAATCGCCTACATATCCTCACTCAAAGAGTGCAAATATAGAGCATTAACAAATGCATTACTATACTTGCTTGGTTACATCTAATTGATACTCATAAAGACACCATTTCCCAGCAACTCTTACAGGTACCCGGTACTAACTTGAACAATTACTTACTGAACAACCTGATTATACAGTAATTTGATTATACAACAAGAATAGAATCTCAAGCAAATAAAGTGTCACATATAACACTTTAATAAACGGGTCTCAACTCTCTAGCAATGCCTAACAAGACAACATACCGTATACATAGGAGATAATGGTTAACAAGCGACTTGGTTTTCAGTCGAATCTTGCTCAGTAGGCTCGTGACTTCGACATCCTGTGGAGAATGTTGCTGGTCACAGTTCATACAAATTGACATCAGAAGGTCCTGTGCAGCTCTTGTCAGCTGCAAATTCAATTAAAACAAAACAATACATCTCTAACACATTCACTCACACCCTCATATCTAACCCATTTAAACTTGTAACTGCTTGTTGGTTAGACTGCTTGTTTGCTGGATAAAAATATGGGGTTAATCTACTGGACATAAACAGATTGTAGCCAATTTCAGTAGTTTAGTTTGTTTAGTAGACTGGATTACTCGGTTAAACTGTGGTGGTGATTGTTTTGATGAAGATAATGACCATTAAAATTCTAGGATCTCCTCTCATGCTTGAATCAGAATTTCCGCAAAGACTGATCTCAAGGAACATGTTTTCTTTCCAACTCATTACATGGGCCCTACTATTCTTTCTATTGCCAACCTTTCACTTACTGAAGGTTGTGCCTTCTTGCTGTGCTTATGCCTTTGACCATACCTTCTCAAGAAGCAATGACTTTTGCTGAAGATTCACATGATATCCAATTATTACCACCCCAATTATACTCAGATGAGCTCTATCTCCAACTTGACTGTGTTGTTGCTGAACTGTCACCTGTATTCTCACTCCTTGTTCCTTCCTTCCTAATCAACCTATTGTAAAGACCATTCCACAGTTTTTGACTAAGGTTTATACTTGTGCATTATGGTAATGGTGGTATAGAAGTCAATAGAATAGATTAGATCCAGTAAGACTTCTAATATGCTGGATACTGAAGGACTGTTAGATAAAAAACTATATCAGAAATCATGTCAACGTGACATACATCACAAGCAGTATGTGATGAATAGATGAAAAAGCAATGTAACAAAAATATTAAAATACAAAATACTACTTTTTGCATTCAACACATACTTTTACAAACGTGAATGTTTTCTTTGTTTCTCCTCTCTCTCTCTCTCTCTCTCTCTCTCTCTCTCTCTCTCTTGCTCTCTTCCTTTCTCTTTCTCCCTCTCTCTCTCTGTCTCTCTCTCTTACTGTCTCTCCCTACCTCCCTCCCTCCTCTTTCCTTCCCTTCCTCCATCTCTCTGTCCTTCCATGCCCCCTTTCATCCCTCTCTCCATGACCCCATGTAAAAAGGTAAATACCACAACCAATATGAAGAAACTTAACTAAACAGCCAACTTCACAGCTTACCCAGAAAAAACTCTCAAAGACCGTTATACAAACCTTTGGATTCTGAAGCCACATTTCCAGACGATGAGCAGCAAGCATTCGAATGTCGCTATAGCCAGAGACGACCATCATGGTCCGCACAAGATTGCGTGATCCTCCATCCATTGGCTGTCTGCGACTGAGCTGGTCCCGGATCACATCCAGTACGTATGTCTCTATGCTCATATACTGACAGTTGTAGCGAGGACAGATAAGAGCCGGTGGAATCTCGTACTCAGTTACGTTAGTCACTGCGAAACTCCTCATTAATCTGTCAGCATATGTCATGCTGTCATCCTCTTCACCAAACAGAGTGGCATGTGGTGGACTTGATCCAGCTAAGACAAAACAGTCATACAGCATCAGATGAGGATAAGCTAACAAGTTTAATCTTTTATTATTATTAGTATTATTCATTTTTACCTGAGGTATATATGATTATATTATTATTATTACTAGCCTCTTCTGCACATAAAATCTGCAAACTAGTTTTCTTTGTTTCTCCCCTCTCTCTCTGTCTGTCTCTCTCTGTCTCGCTCTCTTCCTTTCTCTTTCTCCCTCTCTCTCTGTCTCTCTTACTGTCTCTCCCTATCTCCCTCCCTCCCTCCTCTTTCCTTCCCTTCCTCCATCTCTCTGTCCTTCCATGCCCCCTTTCATCCCTCTCTCCATGACCCCTCTGATTCTTTCAGCTGTGAGGTACTTTCATTGTTGCAGCAGGAGAAAACACTTTTAAGCAACCTAAAGAAGAGACAGAAGAACTGGAGGGAAATGTACTACATGGCAACTCAATGAAGGAGGGAAGAATGGAGGAAGGATGACCACAGGAAGATCAAGAACCACATAACTTGATTGGATTAAAGGCAAAGGAGCTGGACTGGACATTGCTGTTTGAAAGCTAGAAGCCCATGCACTAGCAAATGACCATCTAGAATCAAAAGCATTTGTCATTTAAAGAATAATGTATCAGGTTAGAAGCACCTTTGGTATATCCCAAAAGGTATGTATTGAAACTAGATTACCACTGTAACAACATCTGAGTCAACACCTAACATCTTTTAAACTGACCTGCCACTGACTCTCCTTTGGTTGTCGTGGTATCTGTTGCCATCATGCTGATGGTTGGCAGTTTGGTGTTGAAAGCAGTCATGACATTTTCCACAAACAAACGGCAGTCTTGCCTATCAACCCAGATCCTTTCTCCAAGAGAATCGTCCAAGTAGACCTGAAGGCAATCAAAAGCATCTGCATTTCTCTTTATCTATCCTGATCACCAGCAATGAAGACATTCAGAAACACAACAGTCATCATGACCGTCTACTCAAAAGGCAAAACAAGTTTTCCATGCCCCACATTGCGAAACCACATGACAGTCATATTCATCTGCCCCACATGATATGTAGGGCAGTTAAGCTGGCCAGGGAATAGGTGACTGAAAATAATGACCTGTGTAAAAGTATTGTTGGAAGTGTTTAACAGATCCTCAGTATCAAGTGATACTGAAATATATCAGGTGATATATCAGGTGATAGTATCATGTGATACTGAGGATCTGTTAAATGCTTCCAACTATACTTTTACACAGGTCATTATTTTCAGTCACCTATTCCCTGGCCAGCTCAACTGCCTTACATATCATGTGGGGCAGATGAATGTGACTGTCGTGTGGTTTCGCAATGCAGGGCATGGAGAACTTGTTTTGCCTTCTGAGTAGATTGTCATGATGACTGTTGTGTTCTAAAAGCCATTCTTTAGTTATTAGCCAATCTCTGTATAATTTTCCAGAAAAGCTTTTTGACAATGGTTGAATCACATCAGGTAGTGAAAGGATGGAGAAACAATTTTAAAGAGCTGTCACAAAAATGTGAAGATGTTGGCATAGCTGCTGTAGTCTGGTTCACTTGAGAGTCTGCAATCACCTTAACTGCAGATTTCCAGAAGATGGGATGCTAGAATGGAAGGTCTTTGAGTTATATGCGCTGGCAAATGGAGAGAGCTATGCAATATTACGGCATATATTTAACGCCTAATAGATGAGCAATCTTGCACAGACCAGAGAGCAACTCCCAAATGTTACTGGCCACACAGTAGGCCAGTGCAATCTGGGCAACAAAGAGTAGAGGGAATATTGCATAGGTCATAGGAATCGATATGGATCAGGTAGATCACAGGGATCAATAGGGATCACATAACAGCAATGTAAGAAGTCAAATGGATGAAATGAATACAGTATCTTCTCACCTTAATAAAACTATCTGGCCAATTTTCCTCATCTTGAAATGCAGTTGCCAGAACATTACACGCAAGGACAGATACTAGTGGATTTCCTTTGGCTTTGAAGTTTATGGCCACATCTCTTTTCAGCAAGCTCGAGAAAGCCTAAAACAAATATTCAGTACAATCATCTAGTGAAGATCCACTGGCAGACTGAGATGATTTTTAAGCTTGACACTGCCTTCTCCATACGGCCCTCGACTTCTTCATCCAGATTATTGACAGTCATTCCTAATTTTGCTAACTTATCACTCAAGAGTATGAATCATGGTTCAAAGAGCATTATGTATGTATGCAAGCATGCATGAATGTATATATGTAAGTATGTTTGCATGTGGCTATTTGTAGAGCTAAGAAACTCACAAAAACTCACCTCAACAACAACTTCACTTTGAAAGAGCAGAGGACGGGTCTTCACAAGGTAGAAGAGGCTGATGCACAATGCCTGGTCTGGTTTTGCTCGACTCATCTTCAAGGCCTTGACAGCTCCACAGAGGAGTGCCTCCAGTCGCTCATCATCTCCTTTCTCAGCAGCTTCCTCCACCGCCTCCGAAAACTCGTGTGCTTCAACTGCAAGCAATACTGAGCATATCAATGACTGCCAACCAGTTTAAGCAATCAAGACTTAATCAACAGATTTAAAATGTAATAACAGACAGAAGATGACTAAAACTATCAGTAAACAGCTTAAAATCATTTCCTTCACTTAGTTTTGTAGACATTCTTTCGCTTCTTAGTCTTGTAGGACAATCCATATTTTCCCAGCTGTAAGTTGCTCTGCTGCATCAAAAATATCACAGCATTTGAGACTAATTATTATACGAATTGAACTGCCATGTAATGCAACACATGCTGCACCCTGGCTTCATGCTGTGCAGTGGTTTCTGGTTAGAACAGTGATAAAACGGATATGTCAAATATGACAAAAGGACACATATATGCCACAGAATATATTTGTTAGAAATTATTTTTCACTTTCAGAAGTAAAGATTTCTTATACTAAATGCATTACACATTCTAATCTAATCTAATGACTTCTGTAGTGCCATTATCATAATGCCCAAGGCATCAATCGATGGCTGTTTCAAGTAAAGTCATAATCAAAATCATAATCCATGGGAGAAGACCGGTTGGATTCAATACTAATCATAATCACAAATTTGTATTGTGCCTCTTCAACAGAACTCTGCAGAGGAACAATGTGCCTTAATTAAGAAAATATTGTCAGTTAATCATTGTTTTGTGACAAGAGGAAATATGATAAAAACCGAAGTGTGCATCACCTTCAGTGGCAATTTCTTCGTAAAGGTAGACTTGGGTGGTAGGAGAGCCTCGATAGTCAGTTTCACTAGGTCTGCCAAGGGGTGTAAATGTCTGTGTCACAGGCCGAGGCTTCTTAACCAATGGCCCGACCCCAAGTGGCACAGGACCAGCCTCTCTCTTGTATCCCATAGAGGACGAGGAGCCATGTGCAGGCAGAGGCTTACGTAACTGACTGCCAGCAGAACTAGATGAAATGGGTTTCGTCTCTGTATCCAAGCCAGATTTCGTTTTAGATCCTGTTCAACGAAATAAGCAAATCTTCACAACACCAAATTTATTCATTTCCCGCTAAGCACTAAGCAATTTAATGCAACCCTAAAACGAAAAACTCCCGCTGTTGAAATCAGTCAGAGCCTAAACTCATTCCAGGCAAGTTGTTCGACATTCCTGTATGATTACCTCAAAAACACTTTGCAGAGCAGACCAAGTCATTTATTCTAAGAAGAACGGTGATTCCTTGGGCTAATCCTAAATAGCAGTCATACATATGGATTATATCAGCAACTTCATTCAAGGCTGCAGTCTAATCTTCCCCGTGTACACTCAGCGTACTCATTCTTAACTGAGTTGCTGAGGCACAAGTGCAGCAGAAATTTCGGAACATCTTTCTGACAGAAATTTGAACCCTTTATCTCTGGGTTCATAGCCCCACATGCTAACCATTGGACTGCTGCACACCCCCATTTATTCTAAATGCCTCTAATAAACAAAAACTGTGCCTTATGTGCAGAAATGACTAGCTCAAAAGAACAATTTATGCTTAGTATTTTCTTACAAATTCTCCTAGGAAATACTGTGAAAAAGCTCTGTTGTTGGCCACCAAGCATTAACTCCTATGACTAACAGATAATAAATAATTATCAAATCAGTTAACCAGATTAGACTTACCTAGAGGAAAAACCTCTCGAGGGGGTAAATGCCCTGAAAAAGAAACAGATTTCATTAAATCATATGTAGCAATTCTTGATACATTTTTCATAACGATTTAGTTCATAAACATCCAAGAATTCAGTACTATATGAGTTGGCAAACAAGCATTGCACTATGCTGCATGTTTCCTCTTTCTTGCATGAACCAGATTCAGTCTTCTTTAAATGCTGTGGCTCAGCTAGTCAGTGACATTCCACAGTTTGATCATATATCTAACTACATGCAGGACAAGCTACACTGGTTGCCCATGTGAAGACATGTTGATGCATAACTGCCATGACATTTGTGATCTACCTTATCTTAGGGAGCTATGCATAAATAACTTCTACAGTACCAATGTCTAATACACAGAGCATCAACCAATGGCAATGCATTTCTGAGTCATTTGCAACTGGATGCAGACCTCTTCCCTATGCCGCACAAAACTCATATCTTTTTTTCCGTCCCGTGCTTTCATAATACAACATGGTAACTTCGCTGCAGTGAGTGCCTAATTCTGGAACTGGTTGCCATGCAACCTGTGACATGAGTTTCTTGTCATTTTTCTGCTTCTATTTTGCCCATGGCTGAAGACCATTTGACTGTGTTCTTATTTTGCAAGGCTGCAAGCACCTCAGGAGTTTTCTTGTAGAGGTGCTAATAAGGGTGAATTAATAAATTTTACGATGAAAAGGGTTTTATATTAATTTCATTCAGGGTTGGTACCAGTCTCTGCCACAGTAAAAAAAAATGCTTGTGCTCTAGAAGCTGAAGACCACAGAAGAACCTTGTGACCCATAATGAACAAGCCCTTGATCGATTTGCAGAAATCTCGGGATTACGATTACGATGCCCTGATCCATTATTCTGAAATATATCCAAAATTAATACGGGACTATACAAAAGTTACCTTTTGAGGGGCGTTTATTGAGCATCTTCAATTATATGTAATACATAGACCTTCGGTTTATTTTATGAAAAATTGCCAATGAAAATCCTCCAGCATCAAATCCACCCTAAGCGTTATATATAATAATTACTACAAATCGTCGTTGAATCTTAGGGATCACCATCGAAGCAAGGTATCTATATTTAGAGGAATGGAAAGTGAGGCAAATTAGTTGTATATCCGGTTTTAAAATTGAAGCGTGGCGACACCTATGCCCTAGCAAGTAAAACTTGGATGCCTTGAATTAAATCTCGGTATCAACAGACACGATGTGGTGTTAGCAATTGGTTGCGTAAATTCGGAGAAAAAGAAACTAGGAATATCTTTCTTTCGGTTTCCAAAGAGCGAAGAAAGTAAGTGATAATAAATATGTAGATATTATTATATGAACGGTGCAAGACGTTCCTATTAAGAGACCGTTAGGTAACTGTGCTGCAGCGCCTTTATGAGTTACCTAAAAGGCGCTTTACAAATTTAGTGATACATACATACATACATACATACATACATACATACATACATACATACATACATACATACATACATACATACATACATACATACATACATACATACGCCATTTTCTGTTACATGACGTTTCTTAAGCACTTTCCAGTCCTGTGTATTATACCTCCTTGCTCTGAATCTTTGGCCTAGAATACTTATGATCTATTGGTGCGAGGGATATTTGCTGCGTAGTCTAATCCGGGAAAATGCGTTTGGGGGGTAAACATTACGGAAGCCTTCGTTTCATAATTTAAGCATAAGGGCACATATTGTGTACCATTACATGCTTTTTATGCTTTGCACAATTTAAGACAATGTTCAGCTATCAAGTGGTCGTCGGGTTTTTAGCTTTTATCGCAGGGTTGCTGTTTTTGTTCTACGTGAAACATGTGATGAGGTTATTGAGGAAAGTGGTATTTGCATGGTTTAACAACAAACTCATAGGCATGAGCGATAAAGTATTTGCAGCCACAAAAGAAAAGATATTTTCGTGCCTCGATGAGACGGTTTCTCAGTTAGACAGGCCGCTGAAAGTAGTGGAGATTGGAGCTGGGGCTGGAGCAAATTTCAAATTTCTTCCAAAGAACACGGAGGTCGTCTGCATCGAACCGAACGAGTATTCAAAGAAGTACCTCCTGGCCAATGCAGCAAAATTTCCAGACGTGAATTTGAAGGAATTTCACATCGGTGTTGCAGAGAACATGTTTTCTGTAGCGTCCGAAAGTGTGGACGTAGTCATCAGCACGCACGTCCTGTGCAGCGTCACAAATATAGACCAGACGCTGAGAGAGATCTTGCGAATTTTGAAAAAGGTTTGTGAGCGAAATTTCTGTTTATTTAAGTTCTTACCATATCATGGTATTTTTTTCTATGAGATGCGCTATATAAGTTGATACAAATACAATACAATTTAGCAATATAAAGTAAGCAAGATAAACCATATGTGACAGAAAACTGTGAAAGACGGGAACATGTGACAGGTAAGTTTTTATAATGAAATAGTTAGTTTATACAACACCTGTTCAAATCTTTTATATAGTTTCTCAAAGTGCACATGGACCAGTTAAACCAGCTGCCATAGAACAGTTTTGAGATGCACTAGTAGTTTGAATGAAATTTTTCAAATAATTCATGTTTGCTTTCATTGGAGTATGTTAGAAACTGATTTTTAAAGGTGCTGATTTATGGGTAAATGGAATTGATACCATTTATGAGCTCTGTTTAAAAACTAGCCATCTCAGCAGAACCAAAATGTTGGCAACAAAATTTCTAGTATTTTTAATTTAAGTTTTGTGCTAAGGTACTATGATGCAGTTGGGCAAAACCTTATGGAATATGAACTGTCAGTAAATACCAACAGTATACTAAAACATAATACTACCAGTGTGATTTGTGGTTGGAAGCACTGGAGGAGAAAGACCTTTTGGACTTGGAAAAATCCATCCAGTGCAGCATGGTCTGATCTTGGGTAGGGTAGTTACCCTTCCTTTAGCAAATCCTCCTTCACTGTATTAGTAAAGTAAATTTAAACTTTTAAAATGATTATGAGTCTGATTCTATATTTTGCATGCAGGGAGGAAAGCTTCTCTTTTTGGAACATATCGAGGCAGCTGCAGGAAGCAGTGCTCAGTACTGGCAGCACTTTTTCAAGCACCCTTGGCGCTTCATAGCTGAAGGATGCAATTTAAATCGGTGCACAGATGTCTTCATTCAAAATGCAGGCTTTGACAAAACTGACATAGCAATATTTGATGCAAATTATTCACAGCCTTCCATACTATGGAAACCAGTCATTAAACTCGTCCGTCGTCACTGTGCTGGAGTTGCGATTAAGTGATGCCAATGTTTTAAGGTTCAGTAAAGCATAACTGCACTTTTCACAGATTTAAAGGTTTCCCTGAAACCAGTATCTTGCAGTGAAACAGTTACTGTTAACGTTATATTGTGCTAAATTATTATTCCAAGAAAAAATCATTCAAAGCTTAGCTTTTGGAAAGTTATTCAGTTTATTCCTTACATATATATATATATATATATACACTTAATGTAGCATATAAGAATTTCATTTATAGAACACTTGCATCAGTAACTAGTAATGTAATGTAGTACATTATGTAGTTTTGCTTACATTTAACTGTTGGAATTTACTGATAGATGCAGGATAGATTGGATTCAGGATTCAGTTTATTTAGTAAAGCGGCTTAAGACCTATTTGTATCGTTTTGTTTTTGTAATCTGACTGCTGTGACCCACCAATGCCTCCGATTCCTCACTCAAAGCTGAAAACTTCCTGTTTCACAGATCCTATCCTGACACCCCTTCTTCCTCTTATCTCTCCCTCCCCTCAGACCCCAAACCCCATAGCTGCCATGCTGTCTCTCCATCTGACTTTTGGATCTTGACCTGGAAACGAACCTTTTGCCTATCGAATTTGTTTTGACTGAGCGCCTGTGAATAAGCTGATCCCGCGACGTGGCTTTCGTTGGATGCTGTAGAAATCTCAGTATTATGATTACTTGTACTTAGTCGATGGAAATATGGCATGTTAACAAGGGTAACAAGTGTATTACTGTACTTAATAGATTTGCCTAAACATGTAAAGGGAACATATTGAATAAGTAAATTTTAAATTATTTCTTACATGTGAAATCAAAAATCGTCCATTGCTTTGCCACAAAACCCATACTTTACCGAATTGACCTCGATCCTGGGATCACACCTTTAAGGACTTGAAGTTGCCTTTCTTTAGCTGCTGGGTAGTGGTTGTAAATCCAAAGATCAGGAAACTGAAATTGCTAATGGCTCCTATGTATGACTGGTACTATAAAACTTGCGTTTAAGTGCATAGAACCTTGAGTCTTGAACTCAATTTCATTGCATTGAAGTTGTTTAAAATTGATTTTAATTATTTACTGAATGTCCATATAATTTGTTTGAACATTATATTTTCATGTTTTCAAGTTGTAACAATTAATTTAGGCCTAGCTGTTATAGTTATTACAACAATGCGTGCTTAAACTCTTCGTTTACAATAAACCGGTGTTGATACATATTGCTTGAATGTGATCGTCATGATTTAGGAGTAGGCCCATAAGGCATCTACCACTGACCATGCTTTTAACTGCTTCAGTTGTAATGCCCTCATGCAACTTATCATGTATTGTTCTTGAATTGGGATCAATAAACGAGATGAATAAACTTCAAATGCTGGATTCTTCAACTGTGACGTAGCCTGGCTTCTGGTTTCTCTGACCTATCGGAATTTGACCCGGCTTCTCTAACAGATTATGATTGGGATTTTGACTTGAAGCAACCATCAGTTGATGTCTTGGGCATTTTGATAATGGTGTTAAAGAAGTCTTTAGATTAGATTAGATTAGATTGTAAAACTTTGTTGTGGCATTGGCAATCAGTCAAGGAAAACGTGTTACAAGTCTGTATGAGCATGGCCAAAAAACTTCTGTAGCACACAGATTACAGATCAAGTTTCAATTTTTGGTTGAATTCCTAAAATGGGCCAAAGACTTAAGGGGTACACCACTGTTATAGGCACTGACTTCTTTACTCCTTAAATTGCTTTTCATGATGCCATAAGATGTGAACTCAGTAGTAATGTTCTTTAATGATTAATAATGATGTTCAGTACTGCATGAATGAATCTATTGAAATTCTGACATTGACTAAACAGTGAAAAAACATTTCAAAACACTGAGCTGGATACACGTGCCATTACCATGTAGACCTGTATCTGGAAATGCTCTTCCCCCACGCAAGCAATCCTGGAGCCACACTGTCCCTTTGGCTCTATTGGAACGTGCTTACGCCTAATTTTTTTATCTCAATGTAGCTGTGACAAATCCCACGCTTTTGTACAATTAATTAAATACAAGGCTCGTTTAGCCGAGGCCATGTCTGCCACTAAAGTGAGATTTAGAACAAATGTCCACTTAATTAACTGCAACACACTACCTTTCTCACACAACGGGGAAGAATAGTAGCCCTACTCGGATTACACTAGTGGACAACGCGGGTTACTTGTGGACCCAAGGAACGTATTCGTCTCGGCGATTACACAATATTCACCCATTGGCGAGTTCAGGGAAAACCACAGAAATGCGGTATCAACACTACCTCAATTATAACTCACGGGCGAGATCGAGGCCGAATGGGGTTCAGTTTCTGGGTTATATAAGTAAGTAAGTAAGTATATTCTTTATAAACCAATGGCTATTCACTCATCTGTTCACAAGTAGGCCTTTTTAAGAACACACGAAACATATATATATATATATGTATATATATATTATATATATATATATATGCCTATATTGGTCTTTCTGCAATTAACACCTCCAAGCTTCAGTCTATACTTAATGCTGCTGCACGCCTTATCGGTGGTCTTCCAAAGTCTGCCCATATATCTACTTTTATTCGTGACTCACTTCATTGGCTTCCTGTAAGTCAACGCATCCAGTTTAAGATTCTTGTCCTTATGCGCAACTGCCTTCTAGGCTCTGCTCCGTCCTACTTAAATTCTTTTTGTATTCCAGTTTCCTCGTTGCCAGCCCATGCCTCCCTTCGCTCAGCTACCCGTGGTCTCTTGGTAGTCCCTCGCGTCCGCACTACGACTGCTCAGTCCAGGAGCTTTGCCTTTGTTGGCCCTTCCAGCTGGAACTCCCTTCCTCTTGAACTGCGTCTTCAGTTACTTAGTCTCTCTCCTACCCAGTCTCGCAAACGCCTGAAATCCTTTTTGTTTGTTCAAGTGAGGAGCGCCACTGTTTCCTAAGTGGGGCTTTATAACTGTTCGTTTACAATTACAATTACTTAACAGGCATACAACATCCTAATAATAAAATATTTACGCGTTAAACTATCAGCGGGAGGAATATTACGGTCATGAGTGTTGGGCCGCAGGGAATAACAGGGTTTTAACTGGCGGGAGTAGCTGTTGTAAGACATGGTTTGGGTTGTTCAAGATAGCTTTAAAGAGACGAGCATCGGCCATGCGACAGAGTTCATCCGACGTCAGATAGTGGAAACGCACAAGTCTCCGCCGCGCTAACCGGTGCCACAGTATAGCCCCACCACGCGGGGGAGGCGTACAGCATCCTGGCCAGTGTTGTAGCTCGGACAACATCGTAGAGCCGAAGGCCTATGAGGCCATGTGCTACAAGAATTAGTATGGCGTGCAAATGGCGGCGCGCCTGACTATGAATCCATTCAATATGAGAATCAAAACCTAACATACTTGATAGGATAACACCCAATATTTTATGTCTGACACCCTGGTTGAACCGGGAATCACATAGGTAAAAATTATATACAGTTAAGTTGCAAACGCGTACGTCATGGCGCCTCTGAGCGTGAAGTTGCCGATTCGAGTCCCGGTCGTGGCTTATTTCAGATATTTGAATCTCGGGCTAGCACGGTTCATACACGGGGACCTTAAATGGCGTGGCGCCCATTCAAATGGGCAGCGGTGCTGAAGGATCTCACCCGATAAATTCATGGGAAAATGAGCAGGGTCAAGGCCATACGGTCGCTAGGCTACATATAAAAGTGTACATTTACAAATACTTTTGAAGAAAGTAGTTCTACTTCGTCACTACTAGTTTAACTACTAGTCATTGGCTACAGTAGTTGACTAAATGCTTTTTACTGAGCAGGCCATACGTTTGCTATAGAAAAACGTGTAATTTGTATTTTATTTACACTCCTAAAATGTTCATTGTTAATGTACATACGATCGAATGCCACTGATTGAATAGACCAGTCCTGTAGAAATTTATACAATACAATCAGCAAAAAGTCGCACGTGTTTAGGCTTTTCCTTTCCAAAATTGTAATTGTAATTGGTAACTCTATTGCTCTGGTGTCAAGCCCCAATCAGATCAGTATTCTCCAGGTCAGTCCAGTGAGACAGAGAGGCAGGCTACAGTGGATAAACAATTTGTTTTCCAAAAGCAAATTGCTTTCCGAAAATACTGTAACCTATTTTTGTATTAAATTTGCTACCTATTTATGTGACTTAACTTGACAAATTTTCTGTTTTAATAAAAAAAACTTTGTATTTTGGGTGAAACCGATGACAGCATACTAGATTTTAAGGTGTTGTAGAGCTAAATGAATGTATGCTCTTCCAGACGTAGTCGTCTTTGATTTTATTACCTCGATGGCACGGATCTTTGGTATAATACAAAGGACCATCGACCTATATTAGGAGCCGGGTGCGCAGAAGCTCGCTGAGGGCCTTGTTGATGCATTTCTAGTGGTTCCTGACGTTGATTAGCTGATGGGCACATCGTTTGGCGCCACACCGCCGGCATAATTGTGTCTCTACGCGCTTCCCAACCCTATAGCCGCGGAAGGGTGCCGGCAAAGTCACGCCTCTCCTGATCTTGGCGTCATTGTACGCACAATAGAGACAGCGCCGGTTCATGTACATACAGCGCCGGTTCCATGTTGCAGTCTCACCGAGCAGCAGCCATGTACACTTATCCTTTACAGCCACCACTTTGAGTATATAAAGAGCAAGACTTACATCTAAATGAACGTGCGAAACGTCACACCTCTGTTTAGTTGGGGTATAGGGATAAACAATCGCGGTGTTTTGCGTCGGCCCCGTGGGCTAGTTGGGCCGGTAATGTAATGTAACAAACACTTATATAGCGCTCTTCAAGTACCTCTCAAAAGTGCTGATGACACGGCTATCCTACCGATCTAAACAAGTTAACAGAGAATGAACATTGAGTTAAACTAAGTGGAAAAGTACGAATGTTTAAAGGGAGACTGTTCCAGAACGAGGGGCCAAAGCAGGAGAAGGCGCGATGAGCATGCAACGACGTGCGGTAACGTGGAATCAGACCCCGATTGGAGGGATAGAAGGCTAATAGGAAATCTATACATGGGCCAGAATATACGGATCAGAATAGATGGAGAATATTCAGAACCCGGAAAACGGCAAAGGAGTGAGACAAGGGTGCCCATTGTCACCACTACTCTTGAATATCCACATAGAAGAGCTTAACCGAGAGGCACTAGAAGATATGGAAGAAGGAATTAAGGTCGGAGGCAGACTGATAAAGGCTCTAAGATTTGCAGATGACCAAGCAATGTCGGGTAGCCAAGAGGGTCTGCAAAGAATGGTGGACCGTCTACACACCATATCAAAACAGTATGGTATGAAAATAAATATCAAGAAGACAAAGATCATGAGAATAAGCAAAGGAGAAGAAACAATAGTAAGAATAAACATCAACGGAGAAGAAATAGAACAAGTAAAAGAATTCTGCTACCTAGGAAGCGTTGTCACGCAAGATGCCAAGTGCCACAAGGAAATTAAAAGAATAGCATTAGGCAAAGACGCATTCTCAAAACAAAGAGTTACTGAGAGGAAAAATGAACAAGAACTTGAAGAAACGAATGATTAAAGCTCTGATATGGAGCATGGTGCTGTATGGATCTGAAACATGGACCATGATAAAGGAGGACATCAAGAGATTGGAGGCCTTCGAAATGTGGATTTGGCGCAGGATGGAAAAAGTTAGTTGGATGGAGCACATAACAAAGGAGGAGTTGCTGAAAAGAGTTGATTAAGAAAGATCCTTGATAGCTACAATAAAGAGTCGACAACGAAAATGGATCGGTCACATGCTGAGAGGGGACTCACTCTTGAGAACCGTAATTGAGGGCAGATTGGAGGGGAAGAAGACAATCTTGAGGAAGACCCAGACAGATGCTGCTGGATTGGATGATGACAGACGGATACAGCAGATTGAAAGAAGAAGCCCAGCACCGAGAGGAGTGGCGTCATCGGACGTTTGAACCTGCCTGAGGGCAGAGAACTAAAAGAAGAAAAAGATCAAACCGGGCGGCTGAGCCCGGGCCTGGAGCATCAACCCACCGTCAGCATCGTGGGAGTTAGCATGAAGCAAAGCGTCTCCCGAACTGCGGCCGGAAGGCGCAATGGGGGCGGTGGCGGCTTCGGTAGAGGTGGGCGAGAATGTGGAACACAGTAGGTACATTGAAACTGCTGGCCCCTGGAGGAACTCGGCCAGTTGAGTTTCAAACCTAGTGGTCCCAGAACTATGGCTGGAGGCGCGGTGGAGGCTGTGGAGCGGTGGAGGATTGGGTATTGGTGGGCGAGACGGTGGAGAAAACACTAGATGAATTCAAACCGCCATTCTGCATCTGTTTACGGTTTATTGTAAGTGGAACAAATGAACATATGGAGAAAGAAAAATATATAGGCCCTAATCGTAATCGTAAAGTCGAAATTTCTAAAGCGCTACTTAAAAGCTAAGCGCAGGGCATCAGCTTATTCACGAGCGCTGCATCAAGTCAGTGGGGTTGTCCAAAGATGCCATGCCAAGAACGAAGTCCGGTTGCCAGAAGACCAGAGAGAGTAGGGGAAAGGAACTGTTAAGGTGGGTTGTGTTTAAGCTGAAAGAAATAGGAAGGCAGCGGATTCGATGGATCAGAGTGGGTTTTCTTGAAAATGTGAGACTACAATTTTGAATGGAACACTTGAGGAGTAGTAGATAGAGGGGCTTGAGACAGATGATGACGGGTGAACGACGGAAAGGATAGAGGAACAGAGAATTTGCGAAATTCGGGAGGACGTTCCAGAGTTTAAGTTCATTGTAGTGTGTGGGTCGGTTAGAGAACTTAAGACGTGTAGTTACAGAGGGAAGGACAAGAGTGAGGCAAGAAGATGAGCGAGTAGAGCAGTCTGATTGGATGGTAGAGAGCTTGTGAAGATAAGTAGGTTAGAAAAATTGGAGAGAGTTATAGGTTTGGGAGAGAACTTTGAAATGAATGCGTTCAGGGACTTTTAAGCCAATGGAGTGATTTCAGGATAGGAGCGAGTGGTATGATGATGCTTGGGTGTCCTGGTGACAGCTCGGGCAAGTGAAGTTTTGGAAGAGCTGGAAACGGTTAATTTGATTAGATTCAAGATTGAAGAAAAGAGTATTATAGTAGTCAAGCTTGGAGTGAACAATAGGGGTAGCAATGGTAGAGGCAGTTTTAAATCAATAGTCGGGGTAGGATTTTCAAGGTGTTTTTCTCAGCATATGAGTGAAAGGCACGAGGAAAATTCTAAATTGCGTGAGCGGTGGGATTAACTCTGAGCTGATAGCTTGGGTAAGCGATCGATATATCGTTACAAACTTTTAACCCTCAAATTACCAAAATGTTTGCATCCACTGAGTACCACTGGATTAAAGAGAAATGACGGAAAGGCGTCGTCTAACAGAAGAGGAGTTTTTGTTTTGATTTTGATTAGTTTAACAGTTGCGTTAGCTTACTAGATATATCTATCCTAACAGTTGAGGTCAGAACCAGGCATATCAAATTTTAATATGAAAAGTTTCAGTATGGGTATGAATATGCTGT
This sequence comes from Norana najaformis, assembly GCA_964023275.1. Classification (NCBI taxonomy): domain Eukaryota; kingdom Metazoa; phylum Annelida; class Clitellata; order Crassiclitellata; family Hormogastridae; genus Norana; species Norana najaformis. The sequence goes on along the minus strand of OZ029916.1, from coordinate 30,195,675 downwards.
CCCACTTGACATTTTCGATGTCGAATGTGAATATGAAAAGCGAATGTGAATATGAATGTGTGTTTCAACTTTGACAGACATGCTCAGCCGGACATCTGTTTACAGTGCTGTCGTTTAAATCATACGATAAAATTTGCTGTTAAAAACTCGTTTTGAGGAGTTCTTTTAGAAATGATTTAAAATTGTAAAATCTGTAGGGCTCGAAAATTGATATGAATCGAGGTAAGTAATTACGACAATTATCTGATCCATCTTACGAACTCACCATCACTTTAAACACCCCTTGCAATCTCTCCGCAGGTCTTCCACTCAGAATTGAAAACACTTCTGTTTCGCAGATCTTATCCTGATTCCTCTTCTTCCCCTTATCTGTCTTGCAGATCCGATTGCTAACACCACCCACCTTAGCCGTCTGACTGCCTGCCTGCCTGCCTCTTGGATTTTGACCTGGAACCGAACCCTTTTGCCTATCGATTTTGTTTTGACTGAGCGCCTGTGAGTAAGCTGGTTCCCGCGACTTAGCTTTCGTTGGGCGCGGTAGAAACCTTGCGATTACTATTACGATTATGATTACGATCGTTTGTAGTAACAAGGTTGCGCAGTGCCATAGCGCTACCGTTAATTGTCTGCATAGTTCTTGCATCTAGCCATCCAGTACGCGGTAACGCCCAGCATAGCTCATACTTAAAACCTCTTGACACTTGCTCAAACAATTCATTATTTCAAATGCATTGGCTGGTCTTACAACTGGTGTAACTGGAACCCGATTCATCGCTGTTTTCCTCCTTCTCATCTGGCATGCAGCACAGCTCTGACAATATTTCTTGATTTCTTTGTTTATGCCAGGCAGAAAGAATGAAGATTTAATTTTTGGGCTCAGCGATTTAATTTTTGTTGGACATGCCTGATGAATGAAACAGATTTAAATACAGAGAAGTGGCGGACAATTAAGAAGAGGATACTACTATTTAAATTTTAAATGGTTGGACATATATGTTTGCTGCAAATGTTGTCGTCCAAAGCGTTACTCATAATTTTACAACACCATTGTAAAAAACCAGTTACAGAATTTTTTGGCATGTACAATGTTTCTGCTAGCTAACAGATGTAAATAAAATTATGAATATAGGTAATTATATGCTGGGTGAGTTGTTTTACACATATGGTTGAAATTGACCACTTCAAATATGATGGAATGAATTCACTGTTGTAGGACTAAATTTTTTGTATTCTAGGGCATCTTCAGGTTTGGCAGTGCATAGCAATGTAAAACCATCTGGTTTTAAAGAGATTTATAGTCATTCATATCAGAATAATTTTCATTTGTATCATAATAATTTACAGACTTCCAATCTGCTTTTGAGTTATATGTGGAAGGGAATGGTACCAGTAAAAGACCAAGAACTCGAAGCACTTCGTCTCTTCCACTATTCAAAGAACAACACCAGGACAGCATGAAAGGTGATATAGACATTGTATCTAGGAATCAGTTCAACAAAAGCAGTGGCCACCATAAGAGTCGTTCTTTCTGCATGTCAAACCTAAGCCAACTGATTCATAAGAAACTTTCACCTCGAAGGAAGTCTGTGGGCAGCACAGGTAGTTGTATGTCCTACAGAAATAAACCTCCAGTGACTGATGGAAATTCTGATGAAATAATAAGAAAACAAAGCTTTAAAGAGTCTTCTGGCATTGCAGGTGAATCTTGGAAGAGGAATGAATGTGATAACTGTGTGACAGAGTCAAAGACCAAGTCATTGGATTGTCTGGCTGCGAAATTTCTAAAACGTGACCCAGTATCATTGGGAATAGATGAAGCTGTTGGAACTGGAGGAAGCTGTGCTTCTGTGAATCATTTATCTCAGCATTCAAGGCTAGTTGTCAAAATAACTCAGAAAAAGTTCTGCCAGTTGAAATGCATTGATATGGAACCACAGAATAGAGATTCAGAGGAGAAACCTGTAGTGGTCAACAGCGACTCTGAACGATGGTTAAGGAAGAGTCGATTGAGAACGGAAGTTAAAATGAAGCTAGTAAGAAAGCAGTCTAGCAAATACAAGGTGATTGACAAATCCTGGTCCTCTCCACATAGAAAAAGAACTGTACAGTCAAAAGTTATGAAAAGCAAATTGACAACACATTGCGAGGGAAAACAGTGTAAGACTGTAAAGAAATCATTAAAATCTGCATATAAAGAAAAGACTGTTTCTTCAGATGCAGTTACTAAGTCTGACTGTCAGGTGGAGCAAAGACCACGTCGTAATATCATCCCCAAAAAATTGGTTTGTATATTATGTTACTGGTAATTGAACTTCACTTGCATGTACTCAATCCTATGCTATAGTGGGAAGCAATAAAGACATGAGGCTGTGGCTGATTTTTATAACTGTGAATTAAGGTTGATTAATTCCTTACTAAGAGCTACTTGGTAGTTTGATCATAGTTTGCAGCTTCAGAATAAGTCTCCATTATCTGTCTTCATAAATCAAGTCATTGGCTGCTGTTGATTAGATGGTTCATATCAAGTTTGAGGTCTGTGTGTTGAACATTGCATTCCAGCCATAAAGAATAACAGCAGAATTGCTTACTTCTCACTAATACTCTTTGTTATGCCTCCCATTCTTCAGGTGTAATGCAGAGTATTGTAATCTCACTTTTGTTGAGTTAAAGGATGATGTCTTTGGTCTATTCATTGGTTGCAGACAGATTCAGATTCAGACAGATGTAATTGTTTATATTGTACTGTACTCGGTTCATTTCAGCTTTATTTCTTGAGCAGGAAACACTTGTTTTTTGTGCATTTTATATCTGGGTTGAGTGGATGATTTTTTTAGAGCGACACTTCTGGGTTGTCTTGGAAAGAAGAGACAGATTTGAAGAAAGCTCTTTATGCTTCTCTGCAGAAACAGAGAAGCAGCAAAGTTGAACTTGGAACAAGGGGAGTGGCACCAGATGGAAGACCAGACAAGATTTCTGCCATTGATGAAATACTTCAAAGGCAGACAGTGGATTCAAAGTTGAAGACTGAACAACAAGCACCAGGGAAAAGTATTTACATGTTATATCAGTTCTTTTCTCTCTTATTTGAAATTTTACATTCCAGTGATTTATAATATTGAACAAGGTTCTCAGCTAACAGAGGTTACAATGTCAAGCCAAATCCAGTCTGGTCGTACTCTAGTGAATTGGATCATGATGGATACTAAAATCATTTGCAACTTTACTTTTCAGAAATGCCGTAGAAATGTCTTGATAGATTTGTATCAGGACAATATGCATGGCCAATTTAAGGGAAGTTGTTTATTATGCATCAGCAAATGCTGCAATTTCCCACAAATGGTGAACCAGCAACCAGCAAAATTCACCATGCCGTGAAATGCAGAAGTGTCAAAATTCCAGTAACATTCAGAATTTAGTTGAAATGCATGTCCAAAAATCCTGTAACATTCAGAATCCCATGAAATACAGAGGTGTTCAACAAATAGTGAATCTTTTCACAATACTCAGTATACAGCACCTTCAGATTGCCTTGAAATCATTCAGAGCTCGATAAAAAATTGTCATTTTAACATAACTTTCAAAATAATCCATAACATTCCAGATTTTGTCCTTCACCCGTAAGTTAATCGCTCTTTGATGACACAGGGGCCCTTAGAAAGCATTGAGTTGCACCTTTCACATATATTTACCAGCCATATTCAACATTATGAGGCAAAAAAGTTGACAGAACTGTGGCCAAACACTTGGTGAAGTGCCTGTTCATGCCTAGAAAAAGCACATATACAGTATGTTATATTTACATATATACATTATATGTGTTGAAAAGCATATACATGTTATACATATACATTATATGTGCCTATACATACATTATATGTGTGAAGATTATACAGTCTTACATCACTAGCGAGGAGGACCTTTGAGAGGTACTTATATAGGGCACTATAATGATGTTCGGTATCATACCTCAGCACATACATGCTCAGTTTAAAAAATTTGACTAACATATCTCACAAGTTGTTACTACTAATAAAACAGAGCAGAATAGCAAACATGTGAATAAATAAACAATTTTAATTTATAATTCTTTTTACCTAAGGTAAAAGTTGTAAATATTTTTCACTGTTTACCTTCTCTGTGCATATTTGTAATATGTACTGGCTTATAACTTCTGTTCTTAGTTGTTCACTCCTTCCAACCATTTACTTAAGTTTTTTGTTTGCACTGATTTTATTCCCTCCCATATTAGTATTTGTAATTGATTTGCCCCTTTCTGAAACTGTTGTCAATGGTACCAATAGGTATCTTTTAGTACAAATTGTATATCTGTTAAAGGCACTGTTGGTTGGTCTGGCCCAATTGGTTCAAAGAAGAGAAATAGCCAACCTGTTCAGGCAAATGACAGACTGTCAACCAGAAGTAGCTCGTCACGTCAGTCAGATTGCTCTGCCCTGTGGGCAAACAAGTCTTGTGATTGGACAGATGGATCCTGCCATAAGACGGAAGTCCTGTGTACTTCCCTGGCATATGATAAGAGAATTGAAAGGTGTGTTATTTGGCTGTTTAATTCTTACCACTTTCTTTGGCCTTGGAATGGGGCGTGTTGTCAAGTCTAATAAATATAAGTGTTTCAGCCGGCTCAGTTTTGATAAATGCAGCTTTTTATTTGCAGGCCTAAAATTGTTCCAACGACTTGCAGGAGAAGATCTGAAATATTAAGATCTTCTCTTGCATGAGAAATACTGAGATCTTCACATACAAGTACTTGAGTAGACATTTGCATCATCTTTTCTTTGAATGAAATGTTATGTTGGTCACTTTAGGGGTACCATAAATGGTGCAGAAGAACATAGTAAATGTTATTGTAATTTTTGTATTCCCTAATAATTTAATGAAATTTGACTAACAGTTATTGTCTTGTTCTGAATTGTTCCTGAAAGTGCAAGTCAGGTGCGAGCTCAGCGCAAGTTTGCACACAGTTCAGGGCCTGGTACGCCAGCTTTAGCTCTGCGCAGGAGAGTGAACCAGAACAGTCCACGTAAAGACTGCAAGCTGCGGACTGTGGCCACGGAGGACTTCTTGACATTTCTGTGCCTCAGAGGTTCAGTTAAATCAAGATTTGCATTATAAATCACAAGATTTCGCATACCCTCTGCTTACAAGTAAGACAGCTGTTGTCGTTCTTAGGCCTAGAACACTTGATGCAAAAAACAGTTATGGTTTTTGTCTCCTTAATGAAACCACATTCTTCAGCATGCTTGGCATTTCCTATTTCGTGTAATAGTTTTTTTGTTTTCTGTTGAGTATGTGCAGTGGTGCTTAAAAGGAGAAACTCTTTCTTACTTGCATTCAGAAGGAGTTTATTACATGCAAACCAAGACTGCTTATTACCAAATAAGCTTTGAGAGAGGGATTAAATGTGGAACTGTCAAACCAGGTTAACATACAGATGGTAATCCAGGTGTGATGGACCAAGTTTGATGTGTGAATAGTTGGGGCCAAATACAAAACTATGTGATATACTCCAAGTCAGGAAAGCTGATGACCAGTGCCGTAGTGGTTAGCTGATGCAAGCTGATTCAGTATGAAGTTTTATGGAAGATATAAACCAGCTATTTTTGGTAGGCTGATTGGAAAGGAGCAGGGAATGAGAAAACATGCTCTATCTATTCACAACAACCTCTCACAACTACCTTCTGCTGAGTTTTGAAAATAAAATTGAGGGTAGAGAATTGTTTTAGGATATTATTAAATTGATTGGATGATTGCTTACTGAATGGTTCTTTTGTTCATTGCATACATGATTAACGACTCGAGTACTAGATTGACTATGAGGGTTTTCTGGTGCTAGGGACTGACTGTCTGCCTCCTCATCTGGAGTTGTTCAACTACAGTGAATCTGAAAGCCTTCAGAGTTTTCCAAACACTCCACACGAATCTCCGGATGCAAGTCAGCCAGACACTCCTTCACCTGATCCTCCTCTTCATCTGTTGCAGGAACCTGGTTCATCATCTACCTCTGCATCCAGACAACAGGCAGATGTGAAAAAATTGTCACAGGCTTGCCATTCACTTAGGGTAAGTGCCTTAGGGCTGGTTGCACCGACATTGATCAGATTTGATATTTACTCAAATCCTGTTTTTCTTATCACAAACAAAAGTTTAATTAACCAATTTTGGTGGCCAAGGAGTTGAACTCAGGTAATATTTTCTCTGCTTATGGATATTAAAAGTTGCTACAAAGTTTTGAATGACCCAAAGAGGCAACTGGTTTGTTTTATTTGACAATGTTCAAACTTCAAATGGCACCTAGAGGGTTTTTCTGATCCAAAACAATTGTGTCGAAGATTAATGGGCACTTAAATGCCAAAATTTAGAATTCAGCTGAAAATTTGGTCTGTGGCTAAAAGATTTTGATCCTTAGTGGGGCAGCTGACCCTAAATGGACTTTGCATCATTCACTGACCTGTAAGCCTTTTATTCACAGACTTTGCATCATTCACTGACTTGTAGTGCCGCATATTCACAGGCTGTAGACATGCCCTCCCAGGTGTAACTATGATTTTTTGCAGCTGTGGGCATACAAGCACACTGAGCTTGTTATGCCACATCTTGTATGATGGACAGTCGTACACCTCAAGCCATAAGCTGTGACAGACTGGTCTATAACTGGGACCTGGGAATGTTCATTTCTTGTGGGGACCAAGTTCCTTGTCACTGCCAGCAGCCTGGACACTTGGTGTTGTTGATATACATACATACATACATACATGCATACCTGCATACATACATATGTGTGTAGCTGTTTTATTCACTTGTTTACATACATATGTAATGTTCCCCTTATTTATTTATATGTCAATATTGAATTGGTAAGTCAGCCTTACATGGCATTAGATTCCATATATATGGGGTAGAGGAACTGAAAGTACAAGATCCAGCTACTGTCCTGGACCTAGGTTCTTGCAACTACTTTCTTGTGAGTTTCTATTGCATCGCAAAACAGTAAACACGATTCACTAGATACACTAGATATAATTTATAGTTTGAAATGTTCAACTGTAATGACTATACCAGTACATATATACAGTGTACCTAATGTTTCTGCTAAACAAGGCACATTACTGGTAGATATACATGTATAGTTTAACAACATGCAGTTAATGAAATTCTGTTTGTTTATCTTCTTTTAGGTCGGTTCAGCAGCGCCTCCTCTTTCCTCGGCTATTTCTGGCTGTCATTCTCAGCTGGTAGGTAGCTGCTTGTCAGCTCTGTCTCTTGGTTCTGTGTTGCCTTGCAGCAGCAGCAGCAGCAGCAGCAGCAGCAATAGCAGCAGCTGTTCTTCAGTGGTTGAGGCAACATATTCAGAGAGCAGGGCTAATGCTCACAAGATGACTGAGAAGGTTATCAGTGATGGAACTCATCAGACAAGAGGTGATGATCATCAACCACGTGCAGAGCCCAGTTTTATGATGACACGACAGAGAGCAGCTGCTCAGCTGAAAACAAAACCTGAGAAACCATCTGTTGCAGATAGGAAGTGCTGGAGTGGAAGAGAACACACACAGAAAAAATGCCAGCTAGTAAAGAAGAGCCTGGCTGGTAAAAGTCCAAAGTCTTTAACGACTTCAACTGCATTTCGCCTGTGCAGATCATCATTACATCTGAAAGATACTGTGGCTGTCTGGAATCAGCAAGAACTGATTAATAAAGCTAAGGCTGTGGATTTGCTCAAAGCTGATAACAAGAGTTCGAAGAAGACGACTACTGATCTTAAGAACTCGGCTGGAAGTAGTTTGGAGCCTTTAAAGCCTTGCAATGATGTCAGTTGGAATTCCACTCAGAATGACCAGAAACTGACAGCAGCAGGTGATCTGAAAATAGTGGACAGTGATGTAGGGGGTTCTAGAGTTTGTATTGAAACAGCTGGTGATGAATATAGTGATGACTCTGCAAAAAGTGATGAATCTACAACTGATGATTCTTTTGTTGAATCCCACTGCTTAGAATATGAGACACCAGTGATGGCAGGAGATAATTTAATAATTAGTGAAAATTTTGAAGATACAAAAAATGATACTGAAAATGACGAAGGTGCTCAGCACACAACTACATCAACAGCAGCATCCATAGTTGCAGATGCTGTGGATGAAATGATGCTGATAAATAATAATTCATTTGCCTGTCAACTGAGTGAGTCGGAAGTGAATTTGTCTGTGAGCAGTGATGTCGTGCAGAATTCTTTTTTGCCTCATTGCAGTTCCCTAGTCCAGGAGACTGGTACCCTTGCATGTGCTGGTGATATGCCGCTGGTGACTTTAGTCAGAAATGCCGAATGTTCTGGGCTTCTTTCACCTTTGTCACTGATGTCACCACTATCTGCTCCTCTGTCTTGCATCACTTTAGTACCTGCACTGAACAGTGGACTGAACCCTGTTCAAGATGCCGTCCACAGCAGTCTTTTTTTTTCGTCATCTTCTTCTTATCTCATGACAACAAATGCCATTGTGTATCTGAAACATTCCAACAGTGTCCAGATGTCTCACCTCAGCACCAGCCTCCAGATGGCACCAACAACACACCACAGCTTGGTCACACTGTCTGCTGCTGCTCAGGCACTTCACAATGTGGTCACTTTGCCTCCTCCTGCTCCTAGACCACAAAATATAGTTACGTTGCCAGCCAGTAGCACTGCGCATAGTGTAGTAGCTTTATCTCCCAGTTCCATGCCATTTGAGATCGTTACTCTGCATCCCACACAAGGTCCTCATGGCGTACTCGCCTTATCTTCAGTGGATCCATCACTGGGCATCTTTACTTTGTCCTCCAATGAAGTACTACATAATGCTACATCTGCCTTGTCCCCTTTAGGCCATGTTCCCGCTTCACCTGGTCTGGTGACATTAGGTCCAAGTCCCACACCTCAAAGCTTGCTGACAATCGTTCCAACTCCTGGTTTACCATCATTTTCTGCTTTGAATTTGTCACCCCCACTGGCCGTGAACAACAGATCATCTCTGTGCGTTGCGGTGAAAAATGTTGACAGTTTCCAGGCTCCAAATTGGTCATCATCATCACAGGGTTCAGGATGTGAAGAGCCGTCATCAGCTGTTGTTTGTCTGGTGTCAGATGCAATTGACAACATCGTATCATCTCCTGTCATTATAGAGAACGTGAGACCAGCGATGTCTGACTGCTTGAAATCCTGTCTGGTTGGCAGTTCCTCGGGAATGCTCAAGAACACCACTGTTGCTATGGTGGGTCTGAATGTGCGTTGTGCTTTGGTGTTGTCTCTTTGGGATTTATCTTGTCCAGGTGCACGATTCAAGGCATGTGCCAGCTTATACAGAAGCATGTACATGCAGACCTATTTTCTGCCACTGTCTTAGTGCATGCATCGGCAGTTATTGTTTTATGAAGTCTGTGTTCGTGTGGACGACGTATTGACCTTTACCATCTCCTTAAGTAGCATTATTATTGTTCACTGGTACAGATGGAAGGAACCGAATGATTGCTAGTCATTATTTAAGCATTTATGGTTTTGTTAAATGTTGCAGATGCCACATCCTCTACAAATCTGTGAGCATGTAAAATATTCCCTGTTTTTGGTTTTGATCAGAAAGCTGTTCTTTGTCTGACTTGGGGAATGATGTTATCAATACTAGATATCGGACAATTTCTAATTTTCTGAGACACTGAAGTTTTCTGAACTCTGTTCAAACTACATTTCACAAGATTTATGTTGATATAATCATATTAGTCTAAGTGTCTAGAATGTAGTGAGTTATTCTTGAATGCTGACGCTTTTTTGTAAGCCATTGTTGGGTTGTAATCCTAAATTTTCTTTAGATTTCCTTTCAGAGGAACTACTTCAAGAATGAGAGCTTTTTGAGAAAAACCTTTAAACTTTAAGAGATCGGGTGCAGTTGAGATTGGAAAGGCTATTTCTCTAATGCAAGAAAAGCTGTGGTCTGTGCAGTGGAAGCACATGTTCAAAGAGTTTTAGTGCACAGAGATCATTTCAGTGATGGAAATCAGTATCTGAAGGATGAAAGAAGTCACATGGATAAGGAAAAGCATGACCTGCAGGAACAGATTGGCACTGGTACTTTGAGCAGAGAGACCAGAGAAGCTGGTCTGAAATACATCAGACACTGCACAAGATTAGCCAAAGATAAGGCCAGCTGGAAGCAGAGCAAGTAGCCAAGCCTATACTTTGAAGTATCCCAACATCTGTCTGTGTGTCTGTATGTCTGTGTGTCTGTCTGTCTGTCTGTCTTCGTAAGCTGACCTTCATGCATTTCTTGGCTGAACTATGTGGAAACATCAGCAACAATCAGATTGTAATAAGTATTGAAGGATTTGTTTATTTATGGAGAAGTGATTCCTCAATATTATGATCCTAGAATATGTAGGATTGTAGCTGTAATTTTATAATTTGTAATTGTATTCACAAATTTATACAACACCACTTCAAGAGAAACTCCTCAGAGGTGTTCCCGACCTGACAGCACAAAACCGTGATTGAATAGAACAGTTTTCAAGCGCTTTCCGACAACAGGTAGGGAAAGGCTATGGAGCCTTGTCGCAGGTTGCTAGGCAACTGATTCCAGAAAGATGGACTGACCACAGCAAAATTTCTATACTGGTACCAAGAAACCTACAGAAGTATGGAAATTACTTAAATATCTTGCCATAAAAATTCAAAATACTTAGTTTGATTTCCTTCAGAAATTATGATTATGATTTCAGAAAGCTTGTTTATATTAGCAGAGTAAAGCTTCATTTTGGGCTGGTGACAGTGACTTGGCCTTTAAGTGTTAATAAAAGTACAAAGCAGTGCATATTATGTATATTTGCTTTATGTTGATGCAGCTAATGCAGCTGATCTGAACTGTTTCAAGAGAAACTGCTTTTGAGATGTGAACTTGTAGAGCTCAATCAACAAGAGACTGAAAACTTGGTTGATGTAGAATTGTAGATATTCACTTGTTTTAAAACTCGTGGTGTCCTGATTAAAATTTTGCCAGAACAGTTAACTTGTTTGGTGGCATCTGCGGAAACACAGGAAAGGCCAAGTCTTAATCGACTGTTCTTTTCCGTGTCACTTTTCTTAAGTTAAAGTTGAGCTGAAGATGTTGAGTTTTGCAGTTTTATGTCTCTGTTGTTTTTCATGTGGTCAGAATGACAGTTAATTTTTCATGGTTGAACCTAAAGTAGAAATTTTAGACTTTCAAACAGAAATAGAATTAGTCAGAAGTTTATGATATGTTGAGTTTTGTCACGTATGATGGTACAAACGTGGTCTTATAATATGGCCTTGGCTCTTCTAAACATGCTGTTGATGTCGATCTCTTGTATTTAACTCAAGTACAAAATTGGTCCATAAATTGATTTGATTATAAATTTTTTTATTATAAATTTTTTTAAATAAATTTGTTATTTAATTCAGATGGAAAATGTTAGTTTCATATGTCTAAAATTAGATGCAGGTGGACATTTTAATCAGTATAGATGAAAAATGTAAGATTTTTATGTTCTAAAACACAACTGCTGAGCTACCTTTTCTTTGAAACATTAAAAGAAAACGGCTTCTTCTTTATGAAAACATCTGTCAGAATATATAATGACCTTGTTAGCTATAAAGCATGATTGTTCATTTAATGTATTTATAGTTTTACATGATTTTGTTGATTTTGTTGTGCATGCAGTTTACAAGGCAACTAGAAACACTTTCTGGAATTCGGTTTATGGTTATCATGACCTTCTTCATTTCTTGTGAATTCTCAATGGAAGTTAAATACATAAATGCTCCTATGTGAGTTACTTGAAAAATGTGAATGACAGACGTAGCCAAAATGAAGGCAAAGAAGTGAAAGCAATAGGTTGAAAATTTTATATCAAATGGATTTCTGGCCATGGAGAACACAAACAAAGAAATGAATATAAAACAGTAATTTAAAACAAATGATATATGTATATATGTGTGTGTATATGATATAGTATATTTGATATGTGACTGTGTTTCGTCTGGACCATGAGTAAAGTAACAGGCCATGGTGTTGTAATATATCTGCAGAATACATTTAGCTATATGTCCAATTAAACGTTAATACCTGTAGTTGCTTTTTCTAAGTTTTGTTGCTATGCTTTGATTTTCTGAAAATTTGGGAACAAATTTGAAAGGCCTATATTTGGCAAGAATGTTATTCTTCAGTTTTTCTTCTCTTCTACAAATTGTTTTCCTCAACTGTGTACTCCTTCAGTCGGTTGTCTAAGCAAACGACAATCGATCCTGTATTTTGTTTATGGGACATGGCAGCTGAATGGTTAGAGCATTCGGCTTGTAATGTGGGGGGTTACTATGTAAGGACCTTCACTCACAACTGCATTGATTGATGCTCATTCTTTGGATAGTGGTGCTTAATGAATGCAGAAATAATATTAATGTATTTCAACATTTTTTATTGTGGTGAAGAAAACAACCAAAACTCCAAACATGAAAAGCCAGAGTAATGTTTTTCTGTATTTAGGTTTGTAACTATACTGCATGTTTTAGTGCAGATCCTCTGTGGACTTGAGTTGTAAGACTACACAGACTGCTGAATCATTCAAATCTTTCGTGGACTGAAGTTGTTGCAGAACAATGTAAAAATAAGGTTGCATTTGTCTGTTAAAGTCATTTCTGCATTGTTTTTGCTTCAGAGTCAGGCGACACTGAAGAAGAGTCAGACAGAACCATCTTCCTTGCAGCAAGTCAATGGCATCATGGATTCAAAAACCTTGTCACCATTTCCTTCAGTTGTCAAGCAGTTTCATTTAAAAGATTCAGAGAAAGGAAGGAAAGTGAAGAGGGCAGTTGAATCTAAACTACAAGCCAAGAGGAAAAAAGTAGATCTGTCGTTCGTGCAGGCGGGTGGTTCCACAACTGATTCAGGCCCTTCTGAATCACTTGAGAACAGAAGTCAAAACCTGTCAGCATCCAGAGGGAAGGAATGCATTCCTGACTTTAGTCCAAATCTGACTGCCTGTGAAAAGGACAGACCTCAAAGCCAAATGCCCAGTGAACAGGGAGTGTCATGTCTGGATGCAACCGAGAACCGCAGCCGACCCACAACCCGGTCACGTACAGCAGCCCTGATGCAGAAGCAGCTCACAATGGCTCAGATGTGGGACAAGAGTGACCTGCATCAGGAGCCAAAAGAGGAATCGAAGGACGAAATAGCTACTTGTGAAGACGTTGTTAAGAAACAGATGGGTTTCTCATCTGCTGCATCCTCAAGCGATCAAAAAAAACATCTGAATTCTGTTAATACTGATTGTCTAATAAAGGGGTTTCAGAAACAGAGTGTGATGTCAGGGAAATCGTCTAAGGAATCTAGTCGTTCAGGAAGCATCTTTCGGCACTTGACACGTAAAAGATCATGTTCGAACGGTCGAGTTCTTGGTGAAGCTCTTTCTGGATTGCCAAATGAACAAGAACGAAGGTCTTTTCTGCCAAATAGTAAGAGAAGAAAAATCACTGGTTGCAAGAGCCACTCTTGGAAAAAGCTGCGACTCCTGAGAAGCACATCTTCTCTGTCATCCTGTAAACAGGGATCGATAAGCTCCAAAGAAACATTGAATGAAATACACAACGACTCAGAGTCCGGAGGGGATAAGATTATCCCGGCTACATTCAAGAACAAAAGCAAACAATGCCAAGGTATCAAATTTTGCATGCTTCCTATCATTTCTTGTTCAGCTGGTGTTGTTTTAGTGTTCTGAATGGTATGATGATGCCTGAAGAAATCATTCTGGCCTTTAGCTACTCTGAGCTTCTGACTTGCTGACTGTGCAAGGTAAAATAAGGTAAGGTGATGGCTGATTTATTACATGCCTATATGAACATTGGTCTTAAAATGCATAGTCCAGGATTGAGGGTGCTCTTAGCTGAGGTGACAGCTATCCAGCAACCTTTCTTTACAAGGTTCAACAATACCTTTACAAGGTTCAGCAATGAGTTGTCAATTTTACCTGCACCAAAATTAAAAATTCAGACACAGAGGTGAGAGGCCAGCACATTTCAACATTTGTGTCTGAGGTGCTAATCAAATGTCATGTTATCAAGCTGTGCAAGCCTTGCATATGGTTGCTTCCTTTAAAGTAGCACATTAGTTCTCTTTTAAAACTGAGTGCCTTTCCACTGTTCTGATGTATTTATTCACTGCACAGCAGTTTTCTAATCAATCCTGGTTCCTCATGTTTTAAAGGTGTTGCTGGTGAGATTGCAGCTGTACCTACATATCATCCAAGTACAGAACAGTTTCAGGATCCAGTCAGATACATTGAATCTGTTTCTCTTCATGCCATTCCATACGGATTGTGTCAAATCATTCCACCTGAAGGCTGGGAAGTATGAACATCTAAATAGATAAAGGATACTGATATCTTTTGGAACTTTGTGTATGCGGGTATCTGGTGTGTAGCATCTGTTGAGAACCTTTCAAGAGTAGTGTACCGAAACAAAAAGTGCTTGTTGCGATTAGTCTAAAATGTGTGCTGAGCTGAGTAAAGCAGAGCAGTACATGCTTGGATGAAAGTTATTTAGTAGATGGCAAAGTGGGTTGAATTTGGAAACATTTTTAAGAGTGTGGAGACGTTGCAGGAACCCTGGCAGAGACTCCAACAATTTTGTAGATCAGTCACATCATGTTTTCTTGTGTTGACATTTCCTCTGTGTGCTGATTTGAAAATATCACTTGTTAACTAGATACTCTGTGTGCTGATTTGAAAATATCACTTGTTGACTAGATACTCTGTGTGCTGATTTGAAAATATCACTTGTTGACTAGATCCTATGGCTTTGTGTTAATTTTTCTGATCGTTTGTATGGATGACTGTTTCAGGTGGAGTGCTGTCTTTCAGATGACTTGAGTTTCAGTACAGAAGTTAACTGCCTTAACAGATTTCTTGACAAGAGGTACTGTTATTTTTTAAATTCACTGTCTGTCAGGAGGTATATAAGTATACAGTAAATGTTGAAAGGGCATTACGTGAATGCTTTCGATGAAAGAATTGCTGAATGACTACTTATAATATGTCCGACAGCCTTGTAACAATGTTGCTGCTCTCTACTTTTAGTTACATGAAGATTAAGATGATGATACGCAGACTGGAAAAGAAATTCTCAACAATCGGCAATTGGCGAGCAGAAGTATGTTGCTGTTCTGCTTAACTAAATGACTAAATATAAAAAACAGAATATTTAATCAGAAAATCACCAGGGCTTAGTAGCAGGAATATAAAACAAGTTTACTGTACATACTCGTGTATAAGTTGAGAAATTTTGGAAAATTTTAAAGTCCAAATTGTGGGGGTAGCCTTATACAAGAGTCAAGACAAGATCGATAGAAGATTGCAGGACACAGCCATGGGAGGATGTAACACACACACACACCACACTGGATAGTTATTTCAGCACAGGCAGGGCTTTAGACACCATCTTTAATCAGAAGGCAGAGAGGGACCTTTATACCTTATAAATTATGATAATATACCACTAATTATAGAGTCCGTGTGCTCCACTCGGCCAGATTCATTGATGGCTCTGCACTCGGCTGTATCAAAGTGCTCCACCTATAGGGAGTTGACATATGTGGGGTATATGTATGGTAATCCTTAAACTCAGCCCAATGAATGACAGTAGAATTGCCAGAGGTGGCTGGATCAGTATGTCATAAAGGCCTGACACTGGCAGATTTATGGTAATTCCACTTTAGGTGGTAACATTTCCAGATAATCGAACATCATTGCATGCAGATGAATTTCTTGCTCTTATTAAAATCTAGCATCCTTTAAACTGGCAATGAGCATCTTTGAAAAGTGGAATAGCTATGTTCAGTTACTTACTTACTGACAAATTCTCAAACCAAAGAATAATCTGCAGCATTGATCATTCTGTGTAAGATCTGCCAACTTGTTAGCTGGGGCTGACAGCAATGCCCCAAGACTGACACTGTGTGGGGACCACGAGCATGTTATGTATCAGCTAATTAGTGAAATTAAATGATGCCTTGTCAGTAGATAAAGGTCCTGCAGATGTGTAAGGACAGAAATAAATCTGTAATTCGTTATTACAACAGACCTGATATATTTGATGTTTACAACCTGAAAAAAATGTGAATTTTTATGAAGAGTGATTTTCCTTCCATATGTTGTTGGTCAGGTAGTCGATGGCAAAGCTTTAATTGAAGCAGTTGATAATCATGGAGGCTTCGAAATTGTACAAAGTCAAGACAGCTGGACAACCATTGGAAGCCTGCTTGGCATAGAGGTGTGTCTTTAGTGAATATCATCATAATGAATTCTGTTGTAACATTTTGGATAGTTCACAAATTCAGTTTTTATTTAGTTGCGCAGTTGATGTTATCGATGGAGTGATAGCCTCTCTCTCTTATTGGAACTTTCTTCAGAACTTCATCGACTCTCTTGACTGACCAGCTCTTCCACTCTCGCTTTTCTTCTCTGTCTCTTCACTGGAAACTATAAACAACTTTATTTTCAAAATTCTATCCTGCTTGCATAATTTTTTTGCTGAATTTATGCAGAGTATATGATTACTTTCTGATTTTTCTCAGTGCTTCTCTATAGCAGGCCTAAATACTTGCAAATTGTAGGTCCTTTGTTCCATTCCCATATTTTATTGAAATGAAAAGTAGCTATGACGATTTTGATGAAGTAATGAAAACCAGCAATCGGTTGGTCAATGGCTGTGTGTGTGTCAGATCAACGTTGTCTAGGGATAGAAGATCAAGAAGTTGCAAGTCTAGTAATTTCTAGTGGATGAGTTCTCAGATAGTCTTTATAACTGTGTAGCATCATTACTTTGAATGACCTGAGCAGAATAAGTTTTTGTATATAAGGATGTCAGAGTGCTTTCTTGTCTTCCGGACCTCTACTGTCTTCAATATCTCGAGTCATGTGGCATCACCATGAGTCAGGCGGAGGAGCCAAGCTGTACAGATGCCACAGAGGAATCAGTCAACAAAGAAACAAGAGAGTCATATGTTATTGGCGCACCTCAGCTCAACAGCCAGGTATGAATGGAAAACAAAAGTAATTAACAATAATTTATTATGCTAGTGTTACCAGATTATTAATGTATGTATCTGAAGACTTGTGTAGTGCCTTTTCAGTACCTCTGAAAAGCACTGGAACAGCACTATCTAACAGTTTTAAAAGGTGCTTCTTAAGTTTAGTTGAAGACTTTTATTGCACATTATCTGGAACAGTTTAGAGTTCCAGCAGAAGACTGTTCCAACAGACAAGAAAGCGTGCCCTGCTTAAGTCACAGTACAGGAGTGTGGGACAAGGAGATCCCCTTGGAATGCAGAATGCAGTAATCATCAGCCAGACTGACCAGAGCTTGGAACACAGAGCGGCATGATGTATTCCGGGGCCATCCTGTCTATGGTGGCTCATTCCAAGAAGAAGATCTTCAATCTAATTAATGCCATCATCATATCATTGACATTTTCGTTATATATATGATATTCACTCATTGCCACAGGTCATTTTAAACACAGAAAACATATGTACGCTTTGCCGATAAAATGTATTAAATGCCAAACCATTACAGGTAGGAAAATAGTCCCAAGTCTCAGTATCATTTTCCAATTCCAGGATTAATGGATTTAGTTACAAAAATTGCTGGATCATGGGATTAGTCCCAGCAGTGAAAGCCATACTAAATTCTATCAATACTAGTTTTAAATGTTTATTATGGTTAAAGTTACTAATTTACGTTTTTCTAATCCTTGGCCTCAGATCACATTGTTGGACTACTGTTAGCACAATCATGTTATGTGACGCTGATGAAAGGTGATTCTTGTATGGGTTCTGCTGTTCATGTGAATGTTTCCTCTTTACCTTGTCACTCTCCCATGTAATGGTGCTACAAAATTATGAAAACTGTCTGACAACTTGTCCACTAAAAATAACCAAACTTAGACATTTATCTCTTAGACGAACTTGGTCATTTATCCCTCCAGATAACATTTGACCAGCCATGTCAACTTTCAACTTTAATAGTTGTTTTGAGATACAGGTCAAACGATGCCATTTCTAGTTAGCTTTGTGACTTGGCTAAAAAGTGTCAAGATTTGTTTGTTTACAGGCCATATCAGCACAGGTTGTATTTAGCTGTTTGATAGTTCAAACTCAGTTAATTCCTTTAGCAGTCTAAACCAAGAGTGACTGCGTGCACAAGAGGATTAGCGTAGCTACCTAGATTTCTGCATTCTGTCTTGGCATCAGTTGAGTCTGTTCTTATTTATTTTGTTCCTCGTCTTCTAATAGGTTCGATCTAGAACTCTGAAAGACTTTCATAGTTTTGCAAAAGCATTCGAATCTAGTTTGGATACAATGGCAGAACAAGCACCGACCTCTTGCGAAATTGAGGTCAGTCAGATTTTGTGCATTTTTCTTTATCTTTAGTTCTGAAGTCAGAAGCTGTTTTGTGACGCTTGTGAGAAACACAACATTTGAGCATTTTAAGATTTTTCATTTTAGGAAAATCTTTTGGTAATATGAACGAATGTTTTTATATGATACCTATATATATATATATATAAATATATATAATATTATATATATATATTATATATATATATATCAGTAATGCTGATCCAAAACATGCTACATGATCTTGCTAAACAGCCAGAGCATCATATTAATTTGTAACCAACTGTCTTTTATTTATTACTGACTCATTAAAAATGTAAAGTTCTGCATCATTTTCATCTACAGAAGATGTTTTGGGATCTTATGGGGAAGAATGGAAGTCAAATGGAAGTAGAGACAGCTTGTATCGGCACAAAACAGTGCGGAAGTGCATTTCCATCAAAAAACGATGTTCCTTACTCAAAGTTTGTTTTTCATTTATGAGTTTTTGTAGTTTTTTGCTTTATTAACTCTAGAGGTCATTACTTGCCTAATTAAACTGGTAAACTACAGATTTTCACTTTTAGTCTGGACAGGGTATACTCCAAATATTTCTGGACATAGGAGAAATTTTAATAGGAGTTTCTAATAAAATATGAGTATTTGTATATAGATGAACTGAAGACTTATGAATTTTTACACAGAGGATAACTGTTGATTTATGTGTTTCTATATATTGATACTTGGTCAATAATCATTAAGAAGCATTGGAGATTTAAGATGTAATTAGATCAATGATTGCTAAATAGACCTGAAGGCCAGTGTTGTAGATGAATGAACAGATGGACAAATTTGAACAGATAGATGAGCAGATGAACAGGACATTGTCTTTTCTGATTGTAGGCACGAGTGGAATTTCAATGTCTTACAACATAATCCAAACTCCGTTTTAAATTATCTTGGCTCGATCAGTAGTGAGTTTCAGTTTTTTGTTTCTGAAAATTTTTCATCTTTTTATTAAACTGTTTTAGGCCAGCAAAATATATTTTGCATTTGGACAATATGGAGATTATTAAAATAATTTCTGGGAGGCCTGTCACCTAAGGTGGTGGCATATTTTTCTCTGTGAAATTTCTGATTTATTTTGCCATCGTTCTGGTGAATTCATTGTGGTATTGTGGTTAGTAATAGGGCTTCATACTTAGTTCTTACTGCTAAGTGTTGTAATTTTAACACAAATTACATTGCTCTGTCACTCACTGGCTCCAAACTCGTATTGTTTGGACTTCTAGGATTGCTAGATATGCTGTCCTAAGTCCTTGTCAAAGCTGGATTCTCTTTATCCAAGGAGCCAAATGAAGTCTGATGGCACTTGCTGAGATGATGGAAACCATATACTCTCAAAAGTGGACAAGAACATCTAATCTAATCTAATAACTTTTATAGCAACTTTATGGTCATGCAACCAGGCGTCAGTCGATGGTCACATCAGATGAAAATGTTGTCAAAAATCATACTCTGTTGGAGAAATCCAGTAAAAATGCAGTAGGTTATGGAAACCAGTCACCAGACTGAGGTGGGTAAGCAAGTTGAGATGGAGTCTCAAGTTTAGCCCTGGATGACATTACAGAACTGATTGAACACAAATAACTAGGCATTGAGTTGCAAAGTGTCTGTTGATTGAGTGCACTGTTTGGTGGTATGATGGGTGAGCAATGAGCAGAGATAGCTGGTTAAAATGTTATACCTTGCGAACTATAAGATAGAACCTGTATTCTATGCTCAAAATTTGCTGCCAATTTTGCTTTAATATCAGTCAGGTCTACTAAATATAAATGTAAATGTACACAGTTTTCTATAGCGACTGTATGGCCTCAACCCTGCTTGTTCTGCAATGAATTGATTGGGTGAGATCCTTCACCACCGCTGCCCATTTGAATGGGTGCCACACCAGGTCGTGTATGGACCTTGCTAGCCCAAGATTTAAATCTCTTAATTATAGCCACTATCGGTGTGTGAAAGTTTTGATTGAAGCAACCATGATAACTGTACTTCAGAAGTCATTTGATTAGATTAATGTTAAAGCTGATACATCATTAAAAGTAAGATCAGCTTTTACTTAATTCTTGAGGAGTAATTTTTAATAAATTGTGTTAGATTCTTAATTTAATTCTAAGTAATTCTCAAGGAGCTGTAATGCTAAAAGTAATATATTTATTCAGTGAATTTGTGTAGCACCTCTTCAAGATACCTCCTCTGTTCACAAACATTACTTTTAATAGTTTAATGCCACTGACTGATGCGTTATCATTATGTAATGGTGCTACATAAGTATATGAACTTACATAAATAGAATATAAAGTCATGGCAGTGATGGGTGTTCTAAATTTGTGAATTTTTGCTGATTTGTAAGATGTAACAGTTCCTGTCCTGCAAATTGGAATGAGGTTCTCATCCAGTTTCTGGTCACATGATCAACATCATCTTCCTTTTATTCACTATCTCCACACAGGAAACGATGTTATTTGGTAAGTATTTCTGTTGTCATGTCATCATCTTTCTTCTATAGTGTAGCTCCACATTGAGGACTTTGTGTACATGTATGTCTGTGTCTAACCTAGAGATGCACTGAATAGCAATTGTCATTCAGGATTCTACTGTTCAAATGGTTGATCAGATTTTAAGCTAAGCACAAATTCAAATATCAATATTTATGTAGTGCCTGTAAGAGGTTCTTAAATGTACCATATAAATGTGCCAATATATATATATACCATTACACATACACATAGTAATCAGTAACTTCAATATCCTGCTAAATATTATTTTAGACTTTATTCTCTATATATTCATATATAAGGCAAAAGAAAGTGGATTTGTTGTTTAGGGCATTCCTCGTTTCTGCTATAATTGTGGTTTCGGAAAGAGTCTTGGAGTGATTCTTGACTCTAAATTACCATTCAACTAACATGTCACTGCTGTATATATTGCTGTAACAGCTATGTGTCTTGTTCATTGCTTCCTACTAGAACTTATGAAGACAGTTGCTTGTTGTGTAGCAAAACTCAAGTACTGC
Organism: Norana najaformis; assembly: GCA_964023275.1. Classification (NCBI taxonomy): domain Eukaryota; kingdom Metazoa; phylum Annelida; class Clitellata; order Crassiclitellata; family Hormogastridae; genus Norana; species Norana najaformis. The sequence goes on along the minus strand of OZ029916.1, from coordinate 30,174,176 downwards.
AATTTGCTGCTGTATGACACTACAAAGTTTAACATTGCTAAACTGCAATGCGTTCAGAACTCATTGGCTTGACTGGTGACAGGAACCCACAGTTGTGATGATGTCATTCTTGTACTGGATAAGCTACACTGGCTGCCTGTCAGGTCCAGAATCACAAAATAGCTCTCCTTGCATGAAAGACTCTTTCAAGTTGTAATCGTTCTTCCCACCTGTCCTCTTTCTCACAGTGCTACCAGCCCTCCAGATCTCTGCAATCAGCTTCACAAGACCTAAGCCGTTTGTTTCTGCTTGACATCAGAGACTGTTGGTCTGAATTCTCCCGACACAGGTTCAGCAATTCTACCCCCGCCATCTGGAGCAGTATCCATATTTACATTTTTCACAATATCTTGTGAGAAATTTTCGTAAAGCGGCTAAAGACCTGTTTGTACTGTCTTGCTTTGTGAATGTGACCCACTCATGCCTATGATACCTTGCTCAGCTGATGAACATAAGGCATGTTAACAAATTCATTACTTACTTACTTATTCAAGACATGTTTCATTAGGTTCAAATCAGTGTATTGCCTTATCATTGCCAGGTACTGTATCCGTGCAAGTGATTCAGGCAAACTCAGAACTGTCTTGGCTGATGTTTATCCTGGTTTTTTCATTCCTACAAATCCTTTGGCATTGTTTGAGACTCCAGTGATGGTCAGTCATTTCATGCTTCAAAGTATGTATGCTTGCATGTATTTATGTATGTATGTATGTATGTATGTATGAATGAGTGAATGTATGTACTGTACATTTGGGGCCTGGTAACTAACTCTGAGAACTCCTCTTTTGTTGTAATTTCTCCATTTGTGACAATGGGCTTCTGGAGGGGATCAGGGAGTGCCCAGCCTTCTGGAAAAGGCCAGTTATGTTCATTCAACAAACGACAATCCTCAAAGTCCACAAATAAAGTTACACATTGTTTAAACAGTTCTTTCTAGTCATTGCTAAGTATGTTGAAATAATAGCACTATAGCACACTAGGATAACCACTTATTTAAATTCTGTCACTTACTTAAATTCTGTTTAAAACAGGATTTTTTACTACTACTCACACATCAGCTTTGGTAGGGCATGTAGAAAGTGCCCCAAACTTCCGGGCTTAAAATGTCATTGCACTGTTTAATCTAATCTAATAACTGCTACATCACCGTTATCATAATGCAAAAAGGCTCTGAATTTAATCCTGCAAGTGCCCATGTTTGCATCTGTAGGTGCAGTATACACAATAATGAAAGGTTATAAATAATACTAAATGAGGTAATATGAGAGAAAATAAAAGTGATGGTGTTCCAAGTAATTGTTTGGTCCAGTTTACAGTGTTTTTCTCCCCACATCTAGTGACATTTTCCTCCCAGTGCTCAATCAGGCTGCCTTTCTGTCTTTAACAGATAAATTTCTAAACCTCAACAGATCATGTAGATATGCTTTAGTAAACAGACAAATGTTTGTTAGTCAGTATAAGTAGTTCGTTGAGTTATAAGTCATTTTGTTGTGGGTCGTTATTTGGTCTAGTTTAAGGAATAATATACACCAGTTCTTGCTGTTATCTAATATTTTAGGCCCCAGCTGACGGTGTGCCATAATCTAATCATACTAGTTTCATTTTAGATATTCATTCAGTTGAGGGGCACAACTAATACCTACAGAGATATCAGTCTGAACCAAGGTTCAAGTGGCAGTGCCTCTGAGAAGATGTCTTGTAGAGGTGCTACATAAATGCTCTGAATGAATGAATGAACGAATGCATACTGAAGACCAAGATATGGCATGTCTTTGTATTGCCACAGAGTTAGTAGATGGTTTGCTACTGACCAGTAAGATCAGCTTCCTTTGACCAGCTGTTTGCCCCCACTTACCAAACAAAGACTTGTTGTTTTCTTGCCTTTTTGCACACTAGTCCTCATATTTGAAATTCACTTCCACAAACTTTGCAGGACCCTTCTCTTTCTCTTGTCTAATTTCTGCCTGTTGCGGCTAACCATGCTTTTGAGTTGAATTCATAAATTAGTGCAGTATAAATATCTGATATAATAATATTCAGGTGTGCTGACATTATGCATGTTATAAGTGCTTTAATAAATAAGAATAAAATAAATAATTGCTATAATATTTGACTTCTGTTGTTGCAGTAGCTAGATTGTTTGTGCCTTCAGTGAGTGTTCATGTTTTCACAAATGTTGGTGAACTGTCATTGCCGTTATTCTCATATGTGTGATTCAGTGAATGTTATCATAGGATTTATGCTTTTAGGTTTCACCAGAAACACTTGCACTGCATGGAATAAGCATGAGTCGTGCAGTTCAGAAGAGAGGACAGTTCATTGTTGTTTTTCCAGAGTCCATCGTCTGCAACATCAGCTGTGGATATAACATAGCAGAAATGCTTCACTTGGCAACTCCAGACTGGATTCCGGTTGGCTACAGAGCTGCTGAGGTATTTTATTGGTCTGTTGATGCATATATTTGCCTGCCTGACTCATCATCAGCCCTGACAAGATTAGCAAACACTTCAGTCAACAGTGATTGATTGTTACTGGAATAATGGGTTGTGTATATATGGCCTAGCTGTAGTGGCATTCTTCACTGAAGTGAAATAGTTCTGTGCATCTTATGTGCATTGTGCCTGGATAGGTATCGGTAGATGTGAGTCATCAGCTTGCAAGTTTTAAAGACTTCAGTTGTTTATTTTAAAATATGAAGTTGAAAGCTACTGTTGACAGTAGATCAACATTGAGTCTTTTTCACGGTTGACAGTTGCTCCATTTGGCTCGATGGCCAGAACTCTTTTCAATGGATCACCTGCTGCTGCAGATGGCTAAATCATCCACTGACCTCATGACAGAAGATGCTGCTAGGATCTTACTCACCTGCCTGTCAGTGTTTCTGTCAGATAAGTCTATGCAAATTGAATTCATTGTAGTGGAATTTCAGCTCTTTACTTTTGTGGCTAGGTGTGGTTATGTAAAATGTTGGTTAGGTCCTCTTGATTCTGCCTGTTGGCTTTTAACGCAGTCCATTGGAGGCAGTCAATATGCACCTTGTAAACATAATATTGCGCTGCTTAGTCAGCAAGTTTCAAGGGAGCGTTTGTATAGGATTTCCATTTTGGGTTATTGATTTGTTTTTGCATACATGGATCATGTGCTGGCTGGCACGTATCAAGTGCTTGGTGGGGGTGGTGTGAAAAGCTGACATCAGTGGGGAGCATCAATCCTGTGTTATGATGATTCAGCAGGTTTAGAAAACTCATGATTGCGCAGTATCCGGTCTGACCAGTTCAAACTGATCTGCTGTCTTGGCAGAAAAGGGCATATATAAGTGGACTCATATGCATTGTTGTGAAAACACTGAGATTTGTAGCACTGGTCTGTCATGTGTTAGGTTGAAATTTTGAGTTATAAATGTTGTAGATGGACTCATGCATTTAGAAACTGTGTCAAATACTGTTCATTGGAAAAATATCTGTTAAAAGTTCCACCAATTTTGGTGGTCCCTGAGCTCCACCAATATTTATCATGAACTTCCACCATTTGATAGGATGGAACCAAACCACCAACTGCAGGTGGTAGACTAGCCACCACTACAAACATTTGATTCCAAGCAACATCTGGGGTGGAATGTTTTTGGGTGAAATAGTTTTTAGATTTGGTGATTTGATGAAGTTTGAGGTTGAGGATGTTGCTAAATTGGTTTTTGATCCGAAATTAAAACCAGATAATGACTGCTTTCATGTCTAGGCTAGCATAGAGTGCTCCTTTGAAATGTTTCTTTTAATGGCACTATATAAATTTAAAATTGCAATTATAAAGAATGCATGCAAGAATTGCCTCATGTTGGACTTACATTTGGCAGTCATCAGTATGCAGTAAGTATGTTGGAGTCTGTGGGCTTTGATGGTTATTTAGCTGTGGTATATAATTAGGAAAGTAAGCATAACTGAAACTTATGAACATGCTGAAATTCTGTCTGTAAGAGGTTGCCCTGCCCAGTCTGTTGATTCTCATGCGAAATGACCTTATCTGCAAAAGTGAAGCAGAATTTGTTGCTGGAAACCCTGTAAACTCTGTTATATTGTCTCATCTTACAGAGTAGGACTATCCAATCAAATGTGCTTACTGCTTAAGTAGGTAAGTCTTGAAATAGCAAGCTGCAGCACTTCTGCCAACAACAGTTTTGTCTGTGTTGTGAGGGTCTGATTAAAACCCCCACCGTGAACCTCTAGATTTCCATGTGAAATGAAATGGGTTCAGACTTGTTTCACATGTCCCTTGCATGGTAAGGCAGAGATAGTTGGTGAGAAATGGAGTATAACAACATCAGCCCTTAGTTTTTGAGATCCTCGTACTAAGTGATCCACATTGTAGCATGTTTCCTGAAGGGCCAGCCAGGCCAAATTGGATTCCAAGCAACATCTGGGCTGAATTGATTTTTGATCCGAAATTAAAACCAGATAATGACTGCTTTCTAGGGGTAATGAACTACAACAGAGGAATGAGGTATTTCAGCTGGGGCTGAAATGTTTTGAAGCAATACCAACAAGACGCCTGAACCGAGTTCACCGTGTGCGACAGACGACACGCTATCATATAATTCAAGATGAAGAGAAGCGATGCATTATGTGCTCAAGAATCTGTTACATCTCTATGGTAGGTTGATTTTTCATGATGATAATGATAATGATATTCTAGCTCTATAGACCGAACATGGTTGCTGGGTAAAGCTACCTTTTTGTAATGAAGTAAATTAGCATTTTTGTATTACTGTCTAATAGGTGATGGTGAATTAATCCTGCTATGGTTTTTTCATGAATATGAGTTATGTGGAGAAATGGTTTGGAAAGGACAAGGTTTCATCTAGCCAGTATCTCATCTGACAAAAATCTTTGTTTCATCACAGCATTTGAATTTCTGTGGGGACATTTAGTACAAATTTGTTGTTTTAAATGGAGCACACGATCCATTTGTTCCCTGAAGGCAAGTCGGTAGCACAGTAGCTACCTTGAAGGCTTGGCAATGAAATATCAGTTTCACTTGTACTGGGATTTGAACCCTGGATGTTATGTATGAAGATTAAAAACATGACACTTTGCACTGATAACTGTACTTTCGTTTTAAACAAAACATGACATGAAATTTTACTCAAGGATGAATCAGAAAGGCAAATTTCAATTAGGGATCAAATTGCCATTGTAATACATAACTATAAATGCTACTGAGGAAATGTTAGACATACTACTGCCTTGGTTGAGCTGAAAATGTTACTTCAAGAGGAAGACAGCACACTCACTTTGAATGATCTCTGCTTCTTGCAGCTAGTCGATGAAAAGCATGACCTGGTCTTCTGCTTGAAACATGGCATTCAGTATCTAAAGGAACGTCAGTGTGCCAGCTTTTCCAAACTTCTTTATCGTTTTGATGAAGTAAGTTATGAATAAGTTTTTAAAAATAAGCAACTGGCCATTCTTGTTCCTAAGTAGCCTGGTATCTGATTGTCAATATATGAGCTCCTTATCACTTGCCTGGGGTTTCAATCCCAGTGCTTCTAATTCAATAGTAAGCTAGTAGGGAAAGGTTGTCTGGTTGTAGGATTGCTGTTGTACGATTTTGTACTGTATGTGATCAGTCTTTCAACCTCGCAGCTGTACCTCTTAGAGTTTCTGTTGATCATGAAATAGCTCACTACATATGTTGCTGTGTGAATTACCTTTATTAGTTATAATTTACAATTATTGCTATTACCAGGGTACAATGTTTTTCAGGAGCAGAAAAGTTACAGATTAGCTAAGATGCTTGTGTGTTGCTAAGACAGCTCAGTTTTGCATAAACTAGACTGCTGCAATAAATTTGAGTTCTTTAAAGATTAAACATATGATATTTATCCAAACCATGCTGTGTGGGACACATGCTTTGATGTTATATGATGTGCAGCTAAGAATGTATTGCTGAGAATGTATTGTTGAATGTGATAGGTGGGCCAACTAAAGTGCCAGATTTATCTGCTCTGAAGAAGTCTTGATGATGTTGATTTTTGCTGTTTTGTCATTGACAGAAGACATTGACTGGAATGATAATGAAGTTACGTGCACAGCTGGAAGACAGGTGCAACAGAAAGTCTATTGGTACAGACATCAAAAGGCAGCAAAAGTTGGCCAAGAAACTGAACTATTGTTCTAAATGACTGCAATCGCCAAATCAGAGCCAAGCCCTTCTTGCAGAATTGTTCACAGAATTGTACTAAAACAGCTGCTCCAGTGGCAGAGTGGACTGAAGGATCAAGACAACTGTAACGTACTTGATATGTTGCACGTGTTGCAAGACAGTAGCTAAATAAATGTTGTAATGTGGTAAAAGTTGGTTCATTATCATCATCGTCGTCATAATCATCATCATCGTTGTCATCATCATCCGTTCCTGATGCCAACCATTGGCTATGGGTGAGAACTCTGGTAAAGGATCTCCATTCTTTTTGGTCATTTGTCAAAGCTTGTGCTTGTCTCTTGTTTAGTTCAAGTGTTGTTATGTCTTTCATTTATGTCGTCCATCCAGCATAGTTTTGGTCTTCCTTTGTTTCTCTTTCGTTTGAATCTTTCATGTAGCATGCAGTAATTCAGTCGGCTGGAATTCTTTCCACATGATCAGACCATTAGAGTCTTTGCCTGGATGACTTCATCCAGTAGCACTGACTGTGTATCCAATGACCATTCATAGTTGGTCATTTCATCTTCTGTCAGATGTCTTGTATCAGTCGCTGAGCAGCTTCAACCTAGGTCATGGTTTGTCTGATCAAATGGTTGCTGTCTAGTTTAAATTTTTGCCTGCTTGTTTTATTCTTTTGTTGCTTGATGTACGTATGTATGTGTGTATGTTTGTATGCATTTATTATTTTTAGCAGTAGCTTACAACACTGACTGTTTAGTAAAGGTATAACTTGTTTGTCAGTATAGTATGATTATTTCTGAGCATGCTTTTAGCCAATGAGCACTGATGTGCATCGACAGATCACAGAACATTTGGACTCTTTTGAGAGCTCATTAATTTCGATGTCAAATGTATAATTCAATCCTTTTGTGAAATTCCTCTAATGAGATCTTGTGATGAATGATTTGGTGATTATTGGATTTAAATGCTGGATCTGCAAGACCAGGATTATTGAAGTAGGGGTTTGATAAGAGAACATAAGGTATGCTGAAGTGGAGAAAACTAATGACAACCAGTTGGACAGGATGTAGAACAAATGAGAAGGCTGTTTGTTGCAAGCAAGGACACTGATGAGCACCCTACAGAAAAGACAGATGAACTGGATGGGACGAATACTACAAGGCAGCTCTCTCTCTTTTGAACAGTACTGGAAGGAAGAATGGAAGAACAGATGATTGAGAACTGTGCTGCTGGACAAATTGATAGACAGAGATGCCGAATTTGGCTACAGAGAAACATAGTAACAGACAAGACAAAAGAGAATGATGTCATCACTGGATTAATGGACTTGTGTAAGGGCAAATCACCAAACAAGAACTCTGCTGGTTGGTTTTGCTAAACAAATTCATTTATTTTAAGTTTAAAGTAAATGTAATTGTAAGTATTGTTAAGCTGTGACTCTTGATTAGCAAATGAAATCTTCATTATGTAAATAGTATAACTGGGCACTGGCAATGCAAATAGTGTAGCCCTGTAGGAACTATGTGGGTTAATTTTGAACAGATGGGGATCAATCTTAAATGTAGGCAATAAAGCACCAAAACTTGCTAGCAGAAAGATTAGACAATGCCGTGGGTATGAAAATGGTCAGTGATCAGTGTTCATGATCAGTGTTCTTTGCTTGTTTGTTCTTTAGTGATAAAATGTGCTGTTTTGTGATGTTGAGTTTGTTGCTTATGCACTTGATCATGAGTTTATGTGTGATATGGTGCTTTCTGCAAAGTTAGAACACAATCATTACTTTTCCTAATTGTTGCTTAGGTGTTTGAGTTGTAGCATCGAACGATTCCACATGACAGGCTGGTGTCACTTGATAATGAATAAGGCTAGTCGTTTTCCTTAGTATAGTATTTGACAACCTTAGGCCAATAGTTTGTTGCATGTTTACTGTTGTTGCAAATGTTTAAGCATCTGTACGTTGAATTTATAAATGTTGTCTTGTTGGTTAGCTTATTAACTTGAATGGTCTTAGGCAGAGATTTAACACACTTGGATTGGTTTTGTTACCTCGTGAATTTTACAAGCCGCATATTGCATGTGAAACTGACTGTGCAGATACCACTCCAGACCAAAAACTGAACTATCCTGCTTCTGCTCTTGTATTATCTCATGACCACCATCACCAACGATTTCCATGTAGCACCATGCTGTCTCTCCAGCATTACTCTCCCCCGGATTCTGACCTGGCACCAAACTGACCAAACAACCTAGCTCTTGTGGACTTGATTTAACATAGTGCCGGTGAATAAGCTGGTCTCCTTGATGCAGTTTTGTATGGCACTGATAAATTTCAGAGACATTTACACTAAATTCTTGTGATTTTATTGTTACAAATTTTAAATTTTGTTTTACAAGCCAATGATTATATTGATATATATTTCTTTTACTGCATACAGGGTTCCAATCTTTAAGATGTATTTGATTTGATTTTTGGGTTTAGTCCTTACTAGTTATGATGCAATTTACTTCCATTACCTGTACGTTAGGAATTGTTTGTAGATAGCTATATAAGGCCAGCCTGCCATGTACTGGTACCTTCTGGTTGATTGGCTTTATTTTTTAAAATTCGCTTGACACTGTGTGATGTTATCTGTGAGACGTGGTCATGTTGGCCCCCAGTGTCCACAGGTGGCACTCTGACTAGAAATTTCTTTAAATGGCATTTTAAATGGCATTTTAAAACAGCTAACTTGTTTTATCAAATTACTTTGTTGTTTGCAGTTTCTGTTAGATGTTGAAGTTTTACTAATAGGAAAGAGCTCATCATAAAAAGCTTGTTGAAAGCCAAACTACTGTTGATTGAATTGTATGACCAGTTGAAATTTGCTGTTACACGTGTTGCTTCAGTGAAACGAGTAATAGAAATGATACTTTACATTTAGTTTTGCATTAGCCAGGCTTGTTTTTCGATTAAACTTCATCAGCAGCCTTTTCTACATTAGAACTTCTTCCCATGAAATAATAACTCACTGATCAAGATAATAGTCTCATTCCCAGGACATTACGACTTGTTCTCGAGACACTGTAACTCCACATGGGCTAAAATGTTGCCTTGGGAAACTTGGGATCAAGTAGAGTAGAAGACAGTCAGTTCTAAGTTGCTAACTGTATACATGTAGTCTATACTACTCCATATCAACATAAAAATCCATGACACTGAATTTCGTCTGTGTTGTGAACATTCTTTTTAATTCAGTAATTTTCTTTCACTGCTGGATGACTTTGTGCCACAGGCCCATGATTGCCTACAACTTTGTGAAGTAGTTTCTAGCCTGATCGCTGTGGGTTTGTCATCATCTGGGCCATCCCTAGTCACAGGCCTGTCTTAGGCAGGTTAGACAGTTGCCTTTGCCCAAAGGCAGCAGTTGTCAGAGGCGGCAAAATGAAGATAAGTTTTAAAAGGAAAATAATACAATATTAATTTTTGTTTTTATGATTATTTGTTGCTTTCTTTCCTGCTACATACAAGTCCTATACAACAAGTATTGGCAGTAAGTACCAGTGACATTCTACACTTACAGTTCCAGATGACCTTTGAACCTGCAGAAGGCAGAGCCTGGGTGTAAGAAAGCGGCAGGCTGCATTAATACAGCACACCTCTAAGTCTATAACAAGGCGGCTAAAAGCGCCAGATCCGAAGTACGTCTTATAGTACAATATATATATATATATATTATATATATACTGTTACATGTTGTCTAGGGATATGGATAATATTTTCAGCGTTAGGTTGCAATTTTTAACTTAAAATGCTTTATTTCCTAAGCTATTTACAAGCGTAACATGATTCGCATAGAAACAAGACGTCGACCTCAGGCGGCGAAAAAAGAGCGAAAAGCCTGTGAGTAAACAACACCACATCAGCCAGCACACGGTGATGAAAAACGACTCAAAGAGAACCACAACGGCTCAGTTGAACCAAACAAGTCGTCCACGCAGGAGGACTTAAATACGACTAGCCAAAAGCGACTGCTAAGAAAAACAGTCACGCATGACCAAAACCAAAATCCAGTCTGAGCCAACCTTGATGGTTTGACAACGTCAAAAGTTCATTTAACAACGCCATCATAACGAGATGATAGGCGTCAAGCCAAATTTAAAACACAATGCATTTCATAGGGTCAGCTTTCCCGCCAAAATGTAGGCCTACAGAATTATAAAAACTCGACCTACTCGGTCCTAACCTACACGCTGTATGTAATAACATAAATACACGTATTGAAAGATAGCATATAGTAACGGTTCCAGTTTACCTGCCCCAACTTGAAAAATCCTGTGTCCGCCTATCCCCGCCACAGCTTGAAATCTTGTACGCCCAGAGGTCAGTCTTTGACCTTATTGACCTTAGGATATACTGATAATCTAATGCTAACGCATGCTGTTGCTAATGAATGTAACCTATGCATTACTCAAAACATACTTCAATTCAGGTTCTAGCAAGCTATGAAATAGGTTATCAGTTTCTAAGGCATCTACTTCATTGCTGCCTCTGCTTTCAACAACATGCAGGATGCACTAGTCTTACTGGGTACATCATCCTTAGCTTATTAATAGTACACCAATTGACACTCTCAGACTTTGACTCAGCGCGTTACATCTTCATCAAAGAAGATGCCATTCTCGTAATCGTAATCGTAATTCCGAGATTTCTACAGCGCCCAAAAAAGCCATGTCACGGGACCAGCTTATTCACACGCACTCAGTCAAAACAAAATCGATAGACAAGAAGGGTTCGGTTCCAGGTCGTAATCGTAATCCCGAGATTTCTACAGGCCCAACGAAAGCCATGTCACAGGGACCAGCTTATTCACAGGCGCTCAGTCAAAACAAAATCGATAGGCAAAAGGGTTCGGTTC